>OU015495.1:209384229-209436729 GCA_907164885.2 Dolomedes plantarius
ATCCACCTGAATCAGTACAACATACTGCAGCGAATTTTAAAAAATACCATTCAAAGCAGTACTAGGCATTTTCCATTGTTTTAAGCTAAAATTAAATCCTGAAGGCATTATGTTAACTTTTATTTTGTTTAAGGGGACAGTGGACCTTCAAACCTAACTTTCTTTTGTTTTGAATGGATTTGCTTGAAATTTGAATATGTGATTAGTACCATAGATATGTAAAAGTGGTTAAAATTTAATGATGAAATATTAATAATTTATGAATTATTAATTATCAATTATATCGAAAATTGGCATCATTAAAAAATGTTCCATGCGCATTTCTTTTGCATATAATATGGTAATTTTTATTTACAGGATACCTTATAGAACATACAATGACACTTATTGCTTATTTTAAGCATTCGTTAAAAATATAAACAGAAAAAATAATAATAGCGAAAACACCCTTTTTATGACGAAAAATACCAATAAATCCTCTTTTCGAGTACAAAATTTAGAAATTCTGAGCTAAGAAGCATATTTTTTTTCAATAACATTTCTTTGATATACAGTTAAGTATATAAAACTTAAATTTAAAAACAGTACGATAATTAGAAATGCACTTGGAGCAGTTTGAATTATTCGTATGACACGAAAATTTTTATTTTGAGAAAAACACATTTAAAGTTATTGCTATTAGTAACCACATAATATCTAAATTAAATACAAATGCCTATAACTAGGAAAGTAATCACATAAATTAAAAATTATTTTTGCGACACATTCCTACTCGTCCGTAGTCTCACATTTCAATAAAATAAAAAAAAAATCAAATTTTTGGACAAATTTCACAATTTTGAAAGTCCACTGTTCCCTTAAATAGAGTTGTATTCTCCAAGTCAGAGCGAAGATTGTTGAGCAAGGACGAATGCGCCGTACTGAAACAAATGCGGAAGTCATAAACTATCTGGAAATTTAATCACTAGATCTTTACTAACTACGCGCTAATGAGAAATTATGTTGGATTCGTCACATTCAAATGATCTCTCTTAAATAGGAGACGAAGAATACTTTAATTACATAGCGATTAATTCGTGTAAAATTACATTGTATTGCCTAGTTGATCTTTGTTAAATACAGATGTCGATATTCTAATGTAATTGAGCTTGTTCATGAAGTATGTCAACTTCCAAGCTTGCTAATGACTTTTGGATATAATTTGAAATTGTATAGAAACACTAATTCGAATGTTCTTGTCATTAAATAAGGCAAAATGTACACTGATATATATACGTACAAAAGACTCTATAGAACTCAATAGCTGAATATGTATTCCAAGAAAACAAGAAATATTCACTGATCTGTTGGTAACCACTTTTACTCCCAACTGATCGGTATACTGGGCATATTATGGAACTCGAGTAAATATAGAATATTTGTTTTTAAAATATGTTGTCAAAAATCAGAAAATTAATTGAATTATTTATAAGCTAATTTTTGTTTATTCTATTGTTAGATGAACAAGAGTCACCTAAAAATCAATATTTTCGCATTAAAAATAAGTTGAGATGCATACCCAGGAAGAGAAAATGTGAAAATAAAAGAAAGTCGACCAAAAGGATGACGTCAAGAGTGATTGAAAATCATCGATGATGTTTATTGGTTACGTCTATGAAGAAAGAAATGGTTGAAGGCCTAGCGGTGGCACAGGGTGTACTTTTCATTATACCGGCATATCAGGAATCAGGACCAGGGGATGCGTCTTGAGTCCCCACGCTGACAGAATCGTTCTCCAACTGTCTCGCTTGATATTAGGTATCCTGAAAAGCACCCTCTGTGCTCTCTGTCCTTTTCAACCGCCCGGGGAAGATATGTCTTGCAGGTGGCTGATGAGCTTTGCATCTGTGCGAAAGTCAGCCAAATTTGGCGAAGAGCGCTCGCCAAGCGGCGAGAAAATCTGCGAATGACAAAGAGAAGGGAGAAAGTGTGTGCGTCTGGGAAGGCGAAAAAGCAGCCAAACTGGTAGCGTGATATACAACCCTTTCTCCCCCGCACCGGAGGGATTTCACTGATAACGAAAGGGGGCGTTCTTGGCGCTAAAGAGGTTTTCGTTGAATAAAGTGCCACAGTCAAGGGGCAGTACCCACATTTATGTGGTACGCGCAGCTCTTAGGGGGAAAATCCCTTATGAAAAAGATAATTTTAAAGGCCGTTCAAAATGTTACGACAAATATTTTATTCAAATTTTAAAAAGAACTAATTGGTACCCGTCAAAACTTGACTGCTAGATAGTAAATAAATGCACTAATACACAAATTATACTCAACAAATCATTGCCAAATGTTTAAAATCATAATAATGCGCAGAAACAAATTAATTTGTTTAAATGGCCTCGTGCTTAGTGAGTATCTAAAGCCAGATTTAAAAATGCCACTGAGCATGCGCAGATGGCAATTTTTTAATTGTACATTATCGCTAATTAAACAACGCGAAATAAACAATTTCCATCAGGTTTAATCTCATATTTCACAAACATAATTATCATAAAAATAAAAATGGCAGAGAGAGATCTAGAGAGACTCCTCGGAATAAACGTGTTTATTATTAAAACAAGTCACTGAGCATGCGCAGACACAGTGAGTTTCTAAAGCCAGATTGAAACATGCCACTGAGCATGCGCATAAATCAATTTTTAATTGTAAATTATCGCTAATTAGTAGAAATTGCGGTTACAAAAAACCAAATTTGACAAATCTACAGATTACAATCTTTCGCTTAAGACCAAAATGAAGTAAACTAATGCAGTAGTTTTCTCTCACGGACTGCCCAAAAAGTCGGCTTAGCAACTTAAATATATAGATGTAAAATATAAATTCAAGTAACCATTTCATCATCTACATCAGAAATCAGAAAGAATAGCGAATTATGGATAATATACATACCTGTTATTTTCCAAAATAATTATTTTGGTCAAACGGAGGTTGAAGTCCCTACAAGTACTGTTAAAGCTACTTTTAAAGCATGATGCTTTCAGAACAATTTCAGAAAAGTAGCAATATTTGAGGGGGAATGCAGCATAAGTCAGAACACAATAGTTAAGCCCACTGTAAAACTGCTAAGTTATTGATTACCCTGACATTTCCCTTATTATGAAACGTATGATTCCTTTGAAGAGACCATCGCGTCCATTCCGGGACACGGCTGGTTCTCACCTGATATTGATCGGAAAATTGTTGCTATCTTTGAATACACACTAGTTTAATACATATAGCGACAAACATACAAAACTATTTTCAAATTAACACAAAGATATAGGAATCTGTTGGCATTTCTTACTCGTTCTTTTGGCCAAATATCACGATGAAGAAAAACAGCACTATGAAGATTTTGTACCAGAGATTACGTCAGAGTTAAGGTCTCAGCTCATGATGCTGCTATAAAGGGAGACGAAAAACAATTGACAGACAATGTATGCCACAATGTTAGGAACGTAATTTTTGTGCTGTATTGCACTATGTTTTTTTTTTTATGTTTTTTTTTCAATTTATTCAGTGAAAGTAAGTAAAATTATTATTAACCTTTTACTAACGGGATGGGGTGGTATAGCATGTATCCCAAGAATACGGGATACATGCTATAATATAATATAATATATATATATATATATATATACTAGCTGTACCCGGCCACGCGTTGCTGTGGCTCAGTCTGGTTAAATGGAAAAGAGATAGCACTTTTCTAATATGTTTAATTTATAAAGGCTGCGAAGCTGTTACTCATTTAGCACTACCCAGGGGGCACGTGTAGCTTCAAGTATGCTACGGACGCGAGTAACATTACCCCCCAAAAAATTTTATAGTTCAGTTTTTAGTACTTGCTGGTTTTGATCGAACATTGCAAGATTTATGTGGAAACGAATGGCCATTCGGTCGTGCACTAATATTATTAGCAGGTGATTTTCGACAGTTACCTGTTTTTCCACATGCAACAACAGCTGATGAACTAAATGCGTGTTTAAAAGCATCACATTTGTGGAGACATGTTAATAAATGTTCATTGACGATAAACATGCGTGTTAAATTACAAAACGATCATTCTGCAGAACATTTTGTAATACAATTATTGGATATTGGAAATGGAAAAATTACAACTGAAGAAACAACAGGCTGCATTAAATTACCAAACGACTTTTACAGTATCACTCACTCACAGGAAAAATTGGTTGAATGTGTATTTCCAGATATCAAACAAAATTACAAAAGTCATCAATGGTTAAGTGAACGTGCAATATTAGCTGTGAAAAATGTGGATGTAAATTTCATTAATATCAGCATTCAACATATGTTACCAGGAGAGCCAGCTACTTACAAATCAATAGATACTGTTATAAATCAAGAAGCATCAGTAAATTATCCAACTGAATTCTTAAATTCACTTGATTTATCTGGATTGCTACCACACACCATTAATCTGAAGGTTGGTGTTCCTATCATTCTTCTAAGAAACATTGACCTACCCGTCTTTGCATTGGTACCATATTGGCAGTCAAAAGATTATTAAACAATGAAATTGAAGCAACAATTTGAATTGGTAAATTCAAAGGAGAGGATGTGCTAATACCAAGAATACCAATGATACCAACAGATATGCAATTTCCAATTAAACTGGCTTTTGTAATAACGATAAACAAATCAAGGTCAATCATTGCAAGTATGTGGATTGAATTTGGAGAATATGTTTTTCTCATGGACAATTATACGTTGCATGCTCATCTGTAGGAAAACCAAGGGATTTGTTTGTATATAGCCAAATGGAATCACCAAAAACATTGTATATCCAAGAGCATTGCAATGAACTTAAAACTGAATAAAACAGTAATCGCAATTTATGTAATCCAAAACATAAAAATTATGTGTATGTAAATATCTACTTTTAACTAAATACTTGTGGATATACAATATTTTTGGTTTTTCCATTGTTTGTGCAGATATATAGATTGTCTGGTTTTCCAACTCTAGAACACGCAACATATAATTGTCCATGTGAGAAACAATCCGTGTCTAAATCTAACCCGCACAACTGTAAAGATTGGCCCTGAGCTTTATTGATGGTGATTGCAAACGCCAATCGAATTGGGAATTGCAATCTCTTAAATTTAAATGGCATATCTGTTGGAATCATGGGAATGCGAGGAATGAGGACATCTTCACCTTTGAATGGTCCTGTCAAGATCGTTCCTTCTATGACATTGCTCAGTAATTTATTTACTGCAAGCCGTGTGCCGTTGCAAAGCTTTGGTTGGTTGATATTTCGCAACATTATAATTGGAACGCCGATTTTCAATTGCAGTACGTGCGGTGGCATCCCTGGCAGATCAAGTGAATTCAAAAATTCTGTTGGATAATTAACGGCTTCATCTGCTTCCACAACAGTGTCGACGGACTTGTACGTGACTGCCTCGCTTTGAATTTTATACTGAATGATATTATTAAGTTCGTAGACATCTTTGTTCTTGGCGGCAAGAACAGCTCGCTCACTCAGCCAATCATGATTCTTATAATTGGTTTGAATATTGGGAAATACTTTTTCAACCAATTCTTCTTTTGACGATACTAAATTGCAGAAGTTATGAGGCAATGTAATTCTTCCTGATGTCAGGTCAACCGGCATCTTTCCATTCCCAATTTCCCCCAATTGATGTGAGAATAACTCAGCCGATCGATCGTTTTGCAGATGGACACGCATATTTGTCGATAATTTCAACATCTTTACGTGTCGCCACAAAGTAGAGTACTTTAGGCAAGCATTTATTTCATCCGCTGGTGTCGATCGAGGAATTACAGGTAATGTTTGCCTGAAATCTCCTGCAAGCAATATTAATGCATTCCCAAATGGTCTGTCGTTTCCACGCAAATCTTGCAGTGATCGATGAAGAGCCTCGAGCGATTTTTTGTGTGCCATTGTGCATTCATCCCAAACAATAAGTTTGCATTTCTGCAATACTTTTCCCATTCCGGATGCTTTGGAAATGTTGCACATGGGAGTTTCAATAAATTGCATGTTCAGTGGCAATTTCAAAGCAGAATGTGCAGTTCTTCCACCAGGTAGCAATGTCGCAGCTATTCCGGACGACGCAAGAGCTAAGGCTATGTCATTTTGGGATCGAATTGCTGCCAGAATCAATCTAATTAGGAACGTTTTACCAGTTCCTCCTGGCGCATCTAAGAAGAAAATTTCTCCAACCCCGTTATAGACAGTTTGCATTATTTGATCGTAAATGCCTTTTTGCTCAAGCGTTAGCTTAGGAATATTTGATTGCACATACGACAAAAGATCACCCGTGTTATAATTTTGTTCACGACGCAATTCTACATAGAACGGAGCATCAGCAGATCGATTTGGTGATGGCATTCCCAATTGATTGAGAACTTTGTTCGCAATTTGTAAACACAAATCTTCAATCATTATCAATGCTTTGTTGTAGATTTCTGCTGTGAAATCCATAATATTTGAATTTTCCTCTCGTATTCGACGGAAAATATCTTCAGCCATGTGCGATTTATATTTCTCCCATAACTCTGTTGGAGATGAAGGAGAGCAGGCGGTCAATATGATTGCAAACAACGCACGAATTTTATTTGGATTTGACGTGTTGCATGCATCATTAATGCATACATCCCAGTGTCGGTCGTCCTCCAATAAATTCAGAGCTTGACATGCACTGCGGAAAGTGGCATGTGTAACGCCGTTGACAATTCTCAATTGCTGGAAAGACGTTGGACCAGGCACATTTACCAACAGCATGCGAAGAAAGAAGCATTCATCTTGATTGGGATGCACGGTGTACAGTCTGCCTAGCGTAGTTTCTTTGAATATGCCAGGTTGACCGTCGACTCGCTCTCCTCGTTTGCGTCGTTCAAATGATTTTCTACTCGCGTTCCATGTGTAATATGTAGGCACTTCCGAATACAGTAGAGTTTTCGCAAATGCGTCATTTTGACATAACGTGAAGAAAGCAGTTAACGTTGTAGCTGGTGGATTCAGGGCTATTTGTTGCATATTTGCAGCTGTGAAATACACGCGTTGTCCATTTTCTAGATGTACTGCTAAGTGAACAACAGCTGGACTTCGTTCATGTATGGGAAATGAAAGAATTCGCCATACAGCTTCATTGCTGCTTATGTATCTTCCAGCCTGATACTGTGCGATTTCATCGATATGTGTGACCGCATTCCTATCACTTCTTTCTGGTTGCACGCCAAAAACTGCCATGTCACTGCCTTTATTCACGTACTTACAAATGTATTTTATCGATTTAACGGAATTACAGTACTCCACGTTTATGTGCGCTTTGTACGTTTTTGATAGCAAAGGCGAATATGGAACAACCCACCGGTTGTCTACTTCGATGTCACGGTTTCGCTTTTGTATGGTTGCTAATTTACCGCCATCTTCTGCTGATCTTCTTCTGTATAAGGGATATCCATCGTTTCCTGTAACTGTGTTAGATACTAAAGCTCGAGGATATCGCTTAGAGCATTTTCCATCTATCATGCATGGTGATTTTGGATTCAGTGTACCGCAAGGTCCGTGTATCATATTTTTTGTCACAACTTCATGCAAATCCTTGTCCACGTCGGCATCGGGTATTTCAGCGCATATTACATCGCCTATTTCGTTTGAAGTGATTTTATTATAGAGCCAGATTAGTATATGTGCGTGTGGCAATCCTCTCTTTTGCCATTCCACTGAGTACATCCAGCAGCGCACAGACCCAAACACTTCATGTTTTACCATGAAATCCATCAGCGATTTCAGCTTCTGTCTGAAAACACGTGCTGTGATGTCATGCCTATCCATCGGCGATTGCCCAGGAAGCAAGAGCTTTTGTATATCGTCCCAAGCTGGATTGCATGTGAATGTAATGAATAGGTCTGGACGGCCGTAGTGACGAACATATGCAATTGCATCTTGAGCATACTTATGCATATGACGTGGACTGCCAGTATATGAAGATGACAAAATCGTAAGTCTTCCAACATTAGTTGTATTACCGTCATTTACAACTGCATCTCTCAAATGAATGTATTCTTCAGAGCGAAGCTTGGTCTGATTCAAACGGATGAATATCAAACGTTCTGTTTCGATTTTTGCATACATATCTACGATGTATTGGTGAAATAATTGACGGCATTTCAAAATGTGATTGTCTTCATTCTCTCGAATCATTAATCGGTATGAATAATAGTTCATCGCACTGCATTTCTTATTTGTTTCTTCGCCACTGACTGGATTTATCATCTTAACGTTGAAGTGATATCCATCAGCACCATCCCAAAAAATGATTGGATATTGCAGGGCGTCGTAGCATCGGTGAGTTTCTGCAACTTTTGTTAACTGATTGTTTCTCAGATGAAGAACAATATCTCTAGGTTGGAATTGATCTCCAACTATAACAATTGCCACTTCGTCTATAGTTGGAGCATTGAATCTTCGCACATGTTCTCCTGCAGGCGTTTTATCAGCATGAATAACAATCTTGTGTGTATCAGATGGCATCATGTCAATTGCTGTTTTGAACAAACTCACTAAATTGTTTTTTTCGTGAAGAAGCTCTTGCAGTTGGGAAACGATGGTCCTTTTTATGGCGGTAGAAATTCCACAGCGTGCATTCAATTCATCATTGCATTCACCGATGAAATACATTTGTAGGAATTTATGTTGACCATCTGGGTACGGAAGCAGGGAGCCGGCTTTATGATAAATTTGTCCTTTCACTTTGAAAGTTGGCATGAATTGATCTGTTACGATTTCTGCACCGAACGACGTCATTTGGAAGCATGAGTTGTATTTCCTGATGTTAGACAGGAAGTGCTTTGATTCAGCGGTATATCCGGCAAGCAAAGTTTTTAATGGCTCTGGCGGTTCTCCAAGTTGAGGCAATTTAATTTTTCCGGTGGCACAACACATTCCTTTTGTTTCTCCATTAAATTTCAGAGCCTTGCAATGAGGGCACACTTCAGTCACAGTGCCGATGAGAACATGCCGGCTCAAACTATAATCATCAGCTGGGTTATACCGGAATGCAAGGCGATTGTAATCGTGTGATTGCTGAGCACGGAGTCGTGATTGACGCTGATCTGCTGTTTCTCGTTGGCGTCTTTCAGCCACTCTCAGCCTGTCGCGTTCATTCTGTTGAAAACGAAGCAAATCTGAAGCTGCAGAACGTGATTGCCTTGATCGTAACCGTGCATCCTCAAGTCTGGCTGCCCGTCGCTCTGCTGATTCCTCGGCACGTCTTTCAACCATTCTTTGCCTGTTTCGCTCGTTCGCTGATGCCCGTTCTTCCTCAGTTTGATCTGCAATTACTCGTCGCACTGATTCCGCTCTGCGAGTACGACGACCTAAGTTTGATTTTCTGCGAGGCATTATTTTGATGATTGCACTAAAAAGATGAAAGAAAGTTATAACAATAACGTATAAAATTGCAGAACATTAAAAAAGGGAAATACACGAACTAAAAAATAAAGGCAAAACAAAAGAAAAAGATAAAATATTAAAGAAATATATCAATCCAAACACAGATTAACCGACAGATCTCAATTCCAACGCAATAAGAAACGAAATATTTCAATCCGCTCGAAGAAATCACTCAGAAGAGGTGAGTTTCACGATATAATTTGAATTCAAATGAAAATCAATCCATACAGCTCAATTCCACTGCCAATTGCACAGAAAAATAAGAAAAACAGTAAAAAAGTAATGAAAATTTTTTTTTTAAAAAACTATACTCACGAAATGAACACTATGGTAAACGACACTATTCAATTAAATAATTAACCGTCTGAAGGCGACTAAAGCAGATTGATTTCACTGAAAAAAGAAAAAAGTTAGTTATAACAAAAACATATAAATTTGCAAAACATTAAAAAAGGGAAAAATACGAATTAAAAGCCATTTTTCACGCATTATAACATACAAAAAAAAACTGTACAGAAAAATAAGAAAAACAGTTAAAAAAACGTAATGAAAAAAATAAAATATACTCACGAAATTAACACTATGGTATACGACAATATACAATTCCAACGCAATGAGAAATGAAATAATTAACCGTCTGTAGGCCACTAAAGCAGATTGATTGCACTGAAAAAAGAAAAAAAGTTAGTTATAACAAAAACATATAAATTTGCAAAACATTAAAAAAGGAAAAAATACGAATTAAAAGCCATTTTTCACGCATTATAACATACAAAAAAAAACTGTACAGAAAAATAAGAAAAACAGTTAAAAAAACGTAATGAAAACACGCATTATAACATACAAAAAAAACTGTACAGAAAAATAAGAAAAACAGTTAAAAAAACGTAATGAAAAACGTAATGAATAAAATAAAATATACTCACGAAATTAACACTATGGTAAACGACACTATACAATTCCAACGCAATGAGAAATGAAATAATTAACCGTCTGTAGGCCACTAAAGCAGATTGATTGCACTGAAAAAGAAAAAAGTTAGTTATAACAAAAACATATAAATTTGCAAAACATTAAAAAAGGGAAAAATGCAAATTAAAAGCCATTTTTCACGCATTATAACATACAAATAAAACTGTACAGAAAAATAAGAAAAACAGTTAAAAAAACGTAATGAAAAAATAAAATATACTCACAAAATTAACACTATGGTAAATGACACTATTCCAACGCAATGAGAAATAAAATAACTAACCGTCTTAAGCCCACTGAAAAAGAAGAAAGTTATAACAAAAATTTCTTGAAAATTCATTAAAATGAAATCAATTTTTTAACGAAATCAAAGCTAGTGTAAAAGTACCGAAGCATGCTAAGTTTTATATATCTGAACAAATTAATTATAACATACAAATTAAATAATCATATCATTACATTAATTAATATCTGAAAATTCATTAATTAAAATGAAATAAATTTTTTTAACGAAATCAAAGCCAGTGTAAAAGTACCAAAGCATGCTAAGATGTAAAATGATTGTTTCACGTTCTATTTCCATGATACATGATTTGTTACAGAATATATTTTTTATATTATAACATACAAATAAAATAAACATATCATTACATTAATAATTAGTTAAAAACTTGTTTTATATCTCAACAAAATTTAAATTTCCACGCCGTGAAAAATGGCATAGAAAAATGCCATGCTAAATAAAACATGCTTTACATTAATAAAGTAAGTTTTTATGTAAATAAAAAAGAAACTTAAAATGAACAAAATTTAAACTCAAATTAAAAAAATGGCGTGCTAAATAAAACATGCTTTAAATAAAAATTACAGCGTTTGAACTCACCATTCCATAATATCAATTTAGATTTAGTTAAAAACTTATGTTTTATATATCTGAACAAATTAATTATAACATACAAATAAAATAATCATATTACACTAATTAATATCAATTTACATATTAACATTTCTTGAATATTCATTAAAATGAAATCAATTTTTTAACGAAATCAAAGCCAGTTTAAAAGTACCGAAGCATGCTAAGTTTTATATATCTGAACAAATTAGTTTTTTTTAGCTATCTGGGGCTACGCCATTTTTCACGCATTATAACATACATTCATACTCATCAATCTTATTAATATCAATTTAGATTTAGTTAAAAACTTATCTTTTATATATCTGAACAAATTAATTATAACATACAAATTAAATAATCATATCATTACATTAATTAATATCTGAAAAGTCATTAATTAAAATGAAATCAATTTTTTTAACGAAATCAAAGCCAGTGTAAAAGTACCAAAGCATATCAAAATGATTGTTTCACGTTCTATTTCCATGATACATGATTTGTTACAGAATATATTTTTTATATTATAACATACAAATAAAATAGTCATATCATTACATTAATAATTAGTTAAAAACTTGTTTTATATCTCAACAAAATTTAAATTTCCGCGCCGTGAAAAATGGCGTGCTAAATAAAACATGCTTTAAATTAATAAAGTAAGTTCTTATGTAAATAAAAAAGAAACTTAAAATAAACAAAATTTAAACTCAAATTAAAAAAATGGCGTGCTAAATAAAACATGCTTTAAATAAGAATTACAGCGTTTGAACTCACCATTCCAAATGAATTGTAGAAATGAATGTATTCCAAATGAATTGTAGAAAAATACCCAAATCGAATCAGCCATATCCAATCACTTCACACTCGAATCTAAGTTTTTTTTTCACTTTTAAATCCCCAAAAAATCAGTACATCTTCAAATGATCTATTTATAATAAAGAAGTTTGAAAAATAGGAAAAAAATTAAAAAATTAGACACACGATGACAGATTTCTTTTCTTGACAGATTTCATTTTAAGGAAATTCACGCTGTGAATGACTCACTCGTTTGTTTTCATCGCGTTGCCGATTTTGAGCTGGTCGGCCCGGTTTGCTTTATGCGTTAAGCAAGATGGCGGATTAATATAGATAGCGTTTGTTTAAAAAAAAATGTTTATAAATGTCACAGGTGTGGCATCTATATAATAAGTGCATAAAAACACTCACGTATTGGAATGCAACGTTGTGTCAAAATTTCAAAGAAATCGGTCCAGAACTTTCGGAGATTTGAGGTTTTGAACAAACGAACATTTACATTTTTATTTATATAGATATATATAACATATAAAACCCCAGACCCTTTCAAAATTCAAAATTCTTTTAAATTCCGTTGGGCGTCAATAAATTGCGCATTTCGATTCCAAGAAGAAAGGAATTGACTTAAGTCAGGCATCTTTTATATAACCCTTGTAACCTCTTATACAACCCCTGTTGTTTACCATTTTGTCAGAGCCCAGATTACAGGGTTTCAGCCAATCGCTGCAAGACTTTGAGCATCACATGACTATGCCTCTATTAAGTTATAAATAGGCGTGCTTCAATGTACATGCGGCTTTTTGAGATTTGTCATCGTCCCAAGAAGATGTAGCAGAATGTCAATAAATTTGTATTTGCAGAAGTGAAAAAGATTTGTTATTGTTGACCACTGGACTACTACTTACTTCCCAAATGTGGCATACCGGTTCCGGTCATCATTCCCATGGAACTGGACCGGCATGTTATATATATATATATATATATATATATATATATATATATATATATATATATATATATATATATATATATATATATATATATATATATATATATATATATATATATATATGTATGTATATGTATATTTATATATAAATCATGGAATTTGCATTTTTTTTATTACAAAGGATTCATTCACCACGAATTTATTCCTGAAAAACAAACGATTAATCAGTATTTTTACAAGGAGGTGCTTTTTCGATTAAGAAACGGGATAAGGCGAGTTAGGAAGGAACTGTTTGATTCTGGGCAATGGTTTCTTTTACACGATAATGCTAGGCTCCGTACAGCAATTTCTGTACAACAATATCTTCCTAAGTATTCAATTTCAGTGCTAAATCACCCACCCTATTTCCCCGACTTATTGCCAGCGGATTCTTTTCTTTTTCCGAAGCTTAAGATGACCATTAAAGGACAGAGATTCGAAAACGTCTCGGATATTTAATAAAATGTTACGCGTATTTTGCGAACGGTTAGTTCCGACGGCTATAAACAGTGTTTCGATGACTTGGATAAACGTTGGAAAAATTGTATAGACTCCTTTGGCGATTATTTTGAAGGAGATAAATTTATTTGAAGGTGAGTCATATTTTTCTTATTTATAAAAAATTGTCCGGTTACTTTATGGGCGCAACTTGTATATATATATATATATATATATATATATATATATATATATATATATATGACCTCCTTAATGACCGTTCTAACAAAGGGGTTATGATATTTCCCGTTGTAAAGAGGGACTCCTAAAAACGGCCTAAAAGTAGGCTAAAGGTTAACTAATTCTTTATGAGTTTTACCTCGAAGTATTCCAACTATTTTCATATCTGCATTCTAAGGAATTTTACCACCAGGATCATCAATTATGTCCCCAGAGTCCCGTCGACCATCTCTTTTCGTCGTTCACCACGCAAACCCCGTCAGGGGCCTCTCGCGCCTCTCCAAGGCATCTTCGTCGTAGGGGGGGGGGATCCTCAGAGAGACATTTTACATAACAAACACTAAACACTTGAGGGAATAAAATCTCTAAAAATCTTAATAATAAAATAATTTTATTTTAATCTATAATAAGAGAATTTTATTAAAAACCTTGAATCCCACCAGTATGAACCCTTTTAATTTATCACAGCTAGTCTGGCAAATGTCAAGAGGATACATTATTCAACTGAGGTATATGCTCGATTACACAAAACCAGGTTTATTGTGACGTGGTAGCATAAGAACGTGTTTTGATTTAGTCGGTGGCAAAGAATTTCTTTATCGTATTTCAATGGACTTTCAAATAGTCTCCCGTTACTATAAGAAAGCTTCAGCTCTAAAATATTGCGATTAATAAGGTTTCATTTGTTAATAGAATTTCATATCGTTTTAAAAAACAAAATATAGAAAATACTTCATTATCCGTTATAAAGTGAGTGAGAATATGTTTACAAAATATACTCGTCAAAAGTGAAATTGCTACAGCATGAAGGAATGCACGTAGCGATGTGAAAATAACAGGATCGGTAGAGGGAAGACACATATGTAGATGATTAAAGAAACAATCAAAGATATTGAAAATTAAACTGATTATTCAGTATCGAATGTGCCCACCACCGGCAGCTATACAGGCCTCTAAACGGCGAGGCATACTGTCTATGAGGCTATTAAGGGTCTCCTGAGATATTCCTTGCCAAACCGAGTCCACTGCAGCTCTCAGTTAATCTACGGTACGCGGCTAAGGTGTCCTGTGCACCGCAAGTCCGATGGCACCCCACACATGCTCGATGGGAGAGAGGTCGGGCGAGGCTGCCGGCCAGGGAAGGATGTGAATTCGATTGAGGCAGTTCATAGTGTGACGTGAGTCATGAGGCCGAGCATTGTCCTGCTGGAATAACGCACCTTGGGTGGCCTGCACAAGTGGCCAAACCACAGGCATAACAACTTGTGTTACTTACCGGGCCGATGTTAAACTGCCAGTAATGTTCAAAAGGGTTGTCCGCTGTCCGAACATGATGCCACTCCAAACCATGAAGCCCGGTGTGCGGCCTGTGTGACGTTCGACAATATGGGCTTGCATGTAACGTTCTCCCTGAAGCCGCCACACATGTCCACGACCGTCATTCCTCCATAAAAAAATCGGGATTCGTCTGAAAACAATACCCGATGCCATTCGTTCGTCCACTAACGATCACGTCGACACCAAGCCAGACGGGCAGCCCTGTGTCGAGTGGTTAAAGGAACCCCGGTGGCTGGCCGCTGTGCGCGCATCGCTGCCTCATGCAACCTGCTATGCTGCGTTTGCATTCATGTTCTCTGCTCTGCTCTGCCTTTGGGAAGCCAGTGATTTATGTTCACTGCGTACTCTGTATATGCGTGGATCGCCTCCTCTTTCGGTCCTGCTATAGAGCATCAAAGATCCCGGGGTCCAGGGGTCAAATGGTGTCAATGGGGGTGGGGGACACGGCGTGTAGGGTTACCGTGACTAATGTGATGACAGAAGTGGGGGGGTCTCCACGCAGAGAACTCTGCATGAATGCATATGCACCATTACGGATGGTTTGGCAGGAGACAGATGCCCCATCTGACAATGGTAGGTAGATTTGAATATGACTTGCCGTGGCGAACGGGTCGCCACGAAACATTCACCGAAATTGCCTATCAGTGCGATGTGACGTTCACCTGGATGATCCACTGCCTCTTTGCCGTGTTCTAAGATGGTCCTACGTACATCGTGCCACGCATCGCTGAATTGTACTGACGTTTCGTCCAACACGACTGGCAATTGCGCGCATGGACAAACCGAGCTCATGCAGTTCTAGGATACGTTCTCGTTTCTCAGACAACTATACTGGTATTCAACTCACTGATGTGTCCGAGGCATTTTCTACCCTTCTTCAAGTTCCGTTACAACAATAATCTGTCATTGATAGCATATAAAGAGCAGGCCAGCTACTGGCTTTTATAGACAGAAACTGGGTATCATGTGACCAGATGCGCAAGCGCATTTAATCATTTGCATATGTCTCTGACATCTACCGGTCCTGTTATTTTCACCTTGCTACGCGCATTCCTTCATGGTGTTGCAATTTCACTTTTCACGAGTGTTTTATAAGTACTACTGTCTATAATGAGGATACGATTACAAAAGGGCCGTATAATTTAGATAATTTATTTGAAATAGAATTTTGAACAAAATACAAATAACATAGTTTTCTACTTTTGTTTTTATTTCTAACTTGAGTGTCATGTTAGTAGAATATTTAGTTATTAATCAAATTCAAGAGTTCAAATAAATATAAGTTGTTCATATCTAAACATCATCTTCACCAGTAAAAGGAAAATTATTTTACACCTTTGAAGCTAATCATCATTTTCATAATGATTTAAACTTGTTTTGTTACTTTTGATTTATTTATGCATTAGGATTGATAAGTCGATGTTAAAATAATCATTTTCATGGTGATTTTACAATAGTTTTCCCCAGTGATTTATTTATTCATTTGGATTGATAAGCTGGTGTTAAAATCATCATCTTCATTTCACCGGTGAAGAGGATATATAGGGAAAAACTTGTTTTTGTTTCAGCTTATGCTTAATAACTAACAAATATAACAACATAACACTCAATTACAGTTACAAAAAAACTATATTGTATATATTATAATAGAAATAGATGGTAACTCAGTAGTTAAAGTTTTAAAATATTCTATATCGGAAAAAAGTATTAGTGACCGGAGATAAATTTTTCGAAGTAAATTAAAAACTTCATAAAAAGCGAATGTTTCTCAAAGAAAAATACTATCGCTATATGCTCCAAAAATTCGTATTCCTTTAAAACTAAAACATGTATTGCGGAAAAAGACACACGGTAATCCACTTTTTAAGTAAATATGATTCCATAAGCAGGAAACTTCAAAAAAAATTATGAGAGAACAGTAAATTATGATATCTGTTTAAGATGAAAATGTCCGTGCATAATCTCTCGAGACATCTTTATCTGGAAATAATGTTTCTTCTAAACTCTTTAAACTATGAACATCAAAAACAATATAACTCTTCACATTAATCAAGAAAATTTTTCTTAAGGCATGAACTTCTGTCTTTTTATGCAAATTTATTCATTTCATCTGGAAAATTTCTTTGTTGCCGAATAAAAATGCTCGAAGGTTTTTTGCTTTATTTTGGTCACGAAAACTACTCTTTCGATATATATATATATATATATATATATATATATATATATATATATATATATATATATATATATATATATATATATATATATATGTATTCGTGCATTAGAAATGGAACCTAGCAAAAACTTTATTGGTCCTATAAATGTATATTCATGATCGTCGTTTTGTGCTGCGGAATTTTTTTTATAAAAATAACCAATAGAAATACGTAAAAAAGAATTTGTTAAAAATGGGATAATTTTCCTACGAAGACAATAATTATTTTTTGATGAAATTAATTTTAGCTTTTGAGTGATACAACGAGACATAAAAATAATATTTTCTTATCTGTGATATAATCCGGTTGTTATAATTAAGACATCCAGTACAAAAACTGCTTTTGCCTCGTTGGGATAGGTTTTAGATATATTACTATTAATAAATGATCATATGCACTCTTGAACTCATTTGTCATAACGGTCATGGCCGAGAATTACGAGTTTGATCGTAATCATGATCAAAATTTAGGATTTCTCATTAACTGTCAATCAAACACATTAAGAAGAGATTCAGTGCATTTTAGAGTTATGCTTCAAGGTGTATTTTATCAAATAACGATGCCTATTAGTGAGGGATATTGCCGAGAAATTAATTGGAAATAATATCGGAAGTCGAAAAAAAAGTGAAAAATTTGAAGGTAAACTTTTTAAAAATATGGTCAAATATTGGTAGTAAATTAGATAATTGAGGCGGACTAATTATGTCGAATTTCACAACAAAGTTGTTTTAAATGAATAATTCGTAGCTTTATATCAGTAAGTCTTGTTTATTACTTAAGTTATATAGATGTTAAACGTGTCAAGCACTACGTTCTTATAATTTAAAGTTTGTTAATTAATTATTTCTGGTTTAACCCGAGAGCACTCGCGCCCAATTTCGAACACAAGAACTCGCGCCGGGTATCTCATACCCTAGTTCATTTCTGCTATTTAAATATCAATTAATATTGTTTATATGCAAAACTTAACGATGATACTATTAAAAGGAAGTCTGGGATTAGTTCTCTGAAGGACAGAGGCCCCCTTCTTTGCCAAGAAGTCAGCCGCCTCATTTCCCTGGATTCCGCAGTGGGCCGGAATCCACTGGAGAACTACTGTCTTATTATTACTGGCAAGCCAGTTGAGGAGATTTAAGCAATTATCGATGGTTAAAGTTCGGGAGTGGCTGGGTGCGTCAATTGCTTGAAGTGCGGCCTTTGAATCCGATAGTAATACAACTTTCGAAAAGGAGTCCAGACGAGGCCGTAGTTGTGACAGGGCCTGGCAGATGGCCGCGATCTCACCATCGAAAGCTGAGCTATGGATACCGACAGAAGTATAAAGGCAAAAAAGTTCACAGTAAACACCAGCACCGGCGTTAACACAACCGCTCACTCTGGAACCGTCAGTATATATTCTTAACCATTCCTCCTCAGGGTAAAATGATTCCATTGTCTCGAGAGCGAGAGTTCTTAGCACTATGTCACTAGTCTCCGCTTTAGAAACATCCTTGATCAGTTCTAGGTGGATAGAAAATTTCTTATCAACAATAGGGCTGATGGGGGGAGAGAAATGTTCAACCTCGAAATTCAAATCTAGCTTAGATCTAATATCAGCAACTCCCTGGCAAAAACCACTCTGTGTTTTCAAGTTTCTCCCACAGTTTAGAGAGTCCTGGTTCCACAGGGACAAACACCCAGGGATTCTAAGTATTCTCTCCCAGAGGAGAAGGGCTCTTTCTTGAATAATTATCTTGAAAGACCTGTTATCAGTGCTGAGCAGCATACAGTCAATGGGTGTTGTCTTCACTGCCCCCGTAATCAATCGCAGAACCTGATTTTGAAAAATCTCACAAAGATGAAAAACTTGCTCTGATCCTGTAATCAGCGGCTCGCAACAGTAAACAAGAATAGGTAAAATATACGTTTTGTATGTAAAATTCAAAGTGGCTCTGCACCAAAAATGTAAAATTGTTAGTATATAATGTAAATTTAAATCGTAATATGTTATTAATGCAATGGTAATTGTAATAGTAAGAGTTACAATAAAGAGTTACCTAAAATGTAAAATTGTAAGTATATAATGTAAGCTGTAATTGTAAACTGTAATATGTTCGCAAGTGTAATTGTAATTGAAACTGCAGTTTGAATGTAAAATGATAATTTTATAATGTAAATTGTAACTGTAAAGCGCAATTAGTTTGCAGGATATGGATAAGAAATATATGTATAAACTAGCTGAAAACCCGCACTTCGCTACGGAGTACATTCAAATTAAATACAACGGTCAATGTATGCAATTCATGCCAAATTAAATATTTATATATATATTTATAATAAATGCGACGATCAATGTATACAATTGATGTAAAAAAAAAATATATATTTAGAAAAAAATCGTAAGGGATATTTTTTTGGATAATATCCAATCGTCTGCTGCATTAGAAAGAAAAAAAAAATTTTTGTCTATTTAGTTGTTATGCACGTGACGATAAATTTAAGTACCAGAAAAAGAAATCACGTGATCAGCATTTAATAAATTAAATTCTAAAACTTAATCTTTAAAAATTCACCAAAAATCAGAAAATCGAGGTAAGGGTTCGAAAAAGACTTCATTTTAAAGGAATTTTTATGATCTTTCTCGTGATATAAATTTTATAACCCTCAAATTATTATTTTATATGCAAACTTTAAAAAAAGTTACAAAAACAACTTAAAAATTTTATTTTAAAAAAATCTAAGAAGAATTTTTTAAAAATCTTTCTTAGTGCACCCCTACACCATAAGAAGAATCGCCATGCAAAATTTCAGCCCTTTAGGTCCAGCGGTTTGGTCTGTGCGTTGTATGTCAGTGAGTCAGTGAGTCAGTTACGGAACTGTTTTATATAAATAGATAAGTAAAGAGAAAAAACAAAGAAAGCAACAGGGAACTGGGTAGAACTTAAGCGGGGTTGCTATTATTAATTGGTTAAATAGATAGTTTAGGATTGCGAATTGTAAAGGGAAAAAATCGGCTTTGTGGTGTCCGAGTAAGTCGTTCACCCCCGAGCCAATGGGTCCCTGCTGAGCGGTTTGCTGGGGGGACGACTTGGCTCCAATTAAATATGCCGTATAAACTTATCGCTGTGATCGGCAGAACCTTCAGAATTAAATTCAAATTAGTTGAATAGTTTGAAGATTAATTTCTATAATGACTCCTGAGGATTGTATTATGACCATAGGATATTATAAAGAAAAAAAATCGCAAATAATCAATATAAGAACAGTCATTTTAGACAATATATCACTGAAGGGAATTCATTTACGGTTATTTCTATATGTACCTAACAATAATGTTTATATAAAATACATGCACAAATGAAATATGATTGCAATTTTTTAAAAATTTTTACATACTCGCAAACATATTTATAAAGAATAGTGTAAGCTAATTTCAATATTTATTTAAATAATTTCCTGTACATTTCTCGTTGCGAGAAGTGAAAATGCTGCGCAATATAGATTTAAAAATCATAGGAAGGCATTTTCGAAAGTAAGCACATTTAAAATTGCGTAAGATTTATCACCTTTAAAGTAAGTCAAATAAACGTCCCCTGAAATTATTGCAATTTAACAAGCCTTTGAATCCCCGGGAGCAACATCGGACGTGATTAGGCTCATCGCTGTGCTCAATGACTTTGAAATTAAGAGGTCAAAGTGGGGATAGAATGGGCTTAACGGCAGAGAAGACAATCAAGGAAAGGGTAATTAACCGAATGTGGTTCTCGAAGTGCACGGTTAAGATGAAAATGACATCTATGAGGGTCCGATTTACGTTTGTTTCACATTATCTAAACAGCTAGGATGTATTCTTCTATTTACGGATTCGATTTCATGGAACGTGCAGCTAAAAATAAAGGATAATGAAACATACGAAAAACATTCTTTAAAGTATATTTTATTTCAGATGAGGCATTAAGAAATCTTAAGTTCTAGCATAAGTACTTGTTTCTGCTACTACTTCGATTTCACGGAATTAAACGATAGCTGAATAAAATAAACAGAACATTCATAAGTTGTCTACCTGGTTTTACAACCAAACAGCAGTTTACTAAAATACCAGCT
Source organism: Dolomedes plantarius (assembly GCA_907164885.2). Taxonomy (NCBI): domain Eukaryota; kingdom Metazoa; phylum Arthropoda; class Arachnida; order Araneae; family Dolomedidae; genus Dolomedes; species Dolomedes plantarius. Next base: position 209,405,660 of record OU015495.1, read on the forward strand.
GACGGCTGAATTATTCCGCATTCGTAACCGAAAATCACGCTATTAAATATGTATCGATGTAGATTCGTATTTTTCCCCCTTCATTTATGAACTCTCCGTAACTTCTTTCAGCCTAAATTGCATCTATGATGAACTCAAGGGTTTGATGGCTTTTCAATGCAATCGAGCTTAGATCAGCTTCACCGAGTAAAATTTCTCACCAGCTAGTAGCACAGTGATCTTTATCAGAAATCAGAGATAAATATAACAACTGATGAAAAATGATAGCAACTCTTCCTACATAGATATTAAAAAGTAGGATGTTATACGCAGGATAGATAAACTGGACTTATTGATTCGCAATAAATTTTCCTGTATGTGACGAAATTTTGAAATTACTTTACGACTGAATTGTAGTTCGACTACGTAAATATAAACATTCTGTCGTATTGGTCTGAACATATTTTAATGTTCCATGAATATTTAGTGCCAGAGTACATATGATTCAAATTCCCTTTAGAGTGGTACTCGAAAATAAGATAATTTTGTTTGCCGATCATTCTAGAAAAAAAAAGTAAAACGAGCATTGTTATTTCATGCAATATTCTGGGACAGTTCTTTTCCACTTTCCATAGAGGAGAGTGGGGAAAATATTCATCTTTCAACGGGAATCCAATTTCAGGGCAAGAGCGTCTTTGATATCTTTCACTGTCAGTTCTTGCTTAAAAATTCAAAACAAATTTTCAAGGAAGATGCTAAAAATTCAAAATGAATTAATTTTTTACATCTTGATTAAAAATTCATACAATAAATCAAACCGCGTGCCGGTATTCCACAAAACAAACAATTCCAGGGATGAAAAGAAATTCAATTTTATGAATTTCATTCCTGACAGTCAGCGAAAGTTCTTATTTTTACCTGAATGTTTATTTTGCAGCCAAACCGCCATGTTGTTTTAATTTTTTTTTTCTTTCTGTTTTTTTTCAACACAGAGAAAAAAAATATTATTACAAGTTTTATTATGATACCTATGCCATTTTTTAACAATGCTAGATAGCTTATTTTTATAATTTGTGCTTTGAAAATAATCAGGCTTTTCCCTTAAAGTCATAAAAATAAAAATAAAATTTCGTAAAACTATAGACATAAAAATCTCAGCTGTACCGATTCGTTTATGAGTCGAGATAGGATTTCTTAGCTTTTAACGACAGGAAATACTATCTTTTGTTACGTACGGAAAAAAGGAAACTTCGGAAACCGGATCTTTTGTTAACGGACCACTGGCTGGAGGAAGTGGTCATATGCTACATTTCCCGTACGTATTTTTCAAAAAAAGAAAATAATTTCAACGCCAACAGTAGCAAAATAAGTTTTTTATTCTTCTTTTAGTACTCTTCCGTTTCTTTTGAAACTGATGTCTTCATTCGAAGATTAATGGTCTATAATTTATTTTATAAATATTTCTTCTATAATTTCATTTTATGATCTTTAAGGAAATAAGAAATTAGGTTAATAAGTAACTATAACATGACTTTTTCAAAGAGAATTTTGTTTCTTTCAGATATAAACGCCGCATGTTTTAGGAAGGCACTTAAAAAAAATTAAGGCTGCTATGTTCAAATCCTATTGGATTCGCTCACCTCAATGTTAACCTATGGAGAAAATTTATCCACGGATTTCTGACTTGGAATCAAAGATTTTTTAAAAAAATTGTACTCCGTCATAGAGAAAGAAATTTTACATTTGTGTACCTTTTTCGTTTTTTTTAAAAAAAATGAAATTAATATTTTAAAATTTAAATTATTCGGGAAAAAATCTGGTATAGTGTGTTTTAAACGCTCATAAATTCCTTCGGTGGACGAAATTTATAAAATGAGTCCGGTAACGCTTTGCAGAAAAGTTCAGGCTATCTGACTATACCAATTTTATTGGATTATCGGCATTTATGTACCTGTAAATAGGTGACAAAAATATATTTTAAATAAAAAATTTGGGGGCAGCGCTTAACCCCCCTATAGAGAGAGAACCATTACAATCCCTCAAAATGTCAATCCTAAGGGGGGTGGAATTCTAGAACTGTCAACTGGACTCCTCCCACCACAAGAATCTGCAAGAAGAGGAAAAGGGAAATACGATTTTTTTCTTAGTACATAGCAGCCTTAAGTTGTCCCTTTGCTCGTTAAATTTCAACAGCACATTGGTACGTATTCAGTCCGCTGTGATGCAGTTTGTTTTAGCTTTTATTAAGTTCATAAAGTATTATTTGAATTGATTCAATATTCGATACAATCTAAATGTAAGTAAGTCTTAACATTTATTATAAATTATTAGCTATGTATAATACGAAATTGAACGCTTCTATCAAAACTTGAAAGAAAATCTTGTCGGCTTGTCGGCATGTACACACCAGTATATAGAAGCATCTTGAAATCTACATCAAAGATGAGACACTAGATGAGAATCAATAAGTATAATCCACCATCAAATCATTTAGCATCATAAAAGAATATCCTGAAACAGCCTTTTTTTTTAAAGTCTCGAACATTAATTTATATTTAAACTTTTTTCCTTTAGATAATAGCATTTATGCTGCAGCTAAAAATGCATCAAAATAAACGACAAGAAACAGATTAATAAAAATTATAATCAGTACATTTTCATCTTAATATTCTGGGAAAAGCTTCGATTAATATTGTCTATCAGAAATATATAGCTGGAAACCTCAACAGGTTTTACCTCGTTACAATATTTCTTGTTCATAAATTTTCATAACAAGCAGTAAAATAAAAATTTATCAAAAATGCAACGATTTATTGAGACTTGACTAAAATTTACAATTAATATTATGTTTACAACTAAGACTTCGAAGGCTTCTAGTACTTTTAGGGCATTATTGATTCACGCACATTTGTAAAAAATAATATTATTTCCGAATGTCATAGGACAAAAAAATAACGCAATGTCTCAACTACGTTAAAGACAATTCAATTTTTTTTTTGAGTCCATCGTAACTTTTGTATAAAAAGCTTGAATTGCTTTTAAAATTGTTGCTGTTTCGAACGCGACAAGCACTTTATCTATTAGGACATCCCCCTACCCACACGGGGGAATTTATTGACTTTTTTTATTATGGGAGCACCATAAACTTGAACCACCGTAACATCCTAATCTTAGCCTTGTCGAAGCGAGAATTGAACCCACTATGTGGCGGTAGAGGCATTGAGAGAACGCCCCTTGTGCCAAAGCACCAAGCCACTCGGTCGGCGCTTTTACGCTTGTATAAAAAAAATCTTTCAGGGGCAACCACCTCCACCGCTGACACTGTGCAGATTTTTTCCAGATTGTTTTTAACCTAAAGAATCTCGAAAATTTTTTCCAATTAAAGATTGCAAAATGTTTTTTACTTCATTAAACTGATAACAGATGGCAGTACTAGCCATTTTTCTGCTCATTTATCTGGAATACATTGAACGCAAGTGAAAAAAAGACTAGATTTAGGCGTTTGCACTGTGCAAAAGGCGCCCCTCAAAGGGTTAACCCTTTGAGGGGCGCCGTAAATACGTTACTAAACGCGTTAAATACGTAACGTAATACGTAACACGTAATACGTTACGTATTTAACGCGTAAAGTAATACGTAATACGTAATAACGCGTTAAATACGTATTTAACGCGTAACGTAATACGTAATACGTAATACGCGTTAAATACGTATTTAACGCGTTAAATACGTTACTAAAAAGAAAATAAGACTTCCAACCTGGACATAGATTTCGCCATGTTTATTACCTTCTAATCAGCACATAGACAATAATAAGAGCTCACAATTAGTCTAAATCCTATGTCCATGGCTTCGGAGCAGCTTGGTTTACCCATATTTGCAATCTTCCTGTTTTCTTCGAGTATGTACTTCAACCAGTTATGTCGTCGTTATGTTTGGAGTGGCTGACACTATGATTTCTCCTCTTTGCTGCCTATTTGATATGACTGGAGTTCATCTCATTGTTTACCCTGATCTTTGTTTACCCCTGAGGACGTTGGAGAGGATATTGCTTCTAAGTGGGATTATTATTTTTGCTGTCTTAAGACTCTATTGGGCTACCAGACATAGACTCGTGGGGAAAAAAACGAGGTCAGGCAAGTAAAAAAGTTTGTTGCCGTGATGGTTTCTAAATTATAAGATTAAAATTGCGGAAGATTCTGAGTTATTTTTGTTTTGCACGTTAGTTAAATTTAATGCTTTATCGCACGTCTGAAAATGTGGTTGGAGTGAAAACGGGTAACCTGTTTTATAGAGGTTGTAAGGTATACACAAGATTCGATTCACAAGAATCGAACTTTTGAGTGAATGAATTAAAGAAGCTGCTTGAGATATGCTAATTTCGGCATACGCGCTTGGTATAAATACCATGCAGCGTCATTAATAAAAAAAGGTTGTTAGGGTCGAAAGAGGTTGTTACGGTTGATAGATAAGCGAGAGGGAGCTACGGGGTAAGTAGCTCCAGGTGTTATCCTGCGCTAGTGCTTAGGGGGCCCAAAGTTTACGTGGCAGTACTGCTGGTTTGTGAGTATGGCAATGTGTATTTCTATTGAATGTTAATATATATTCCGTACAAGTAGTACGTATGCTTATTGCTGTAAAAGCAAATTCTATATGTGCAACGAATTCAATAAACATCGTTTCATGTATAAACTGTGTTTGTATGAAATTCATTTAGAGTGCCACGTCAAATTATATACACCCAAGTTTGGGTAGAAGTGAGCTATTTACTCTATAAGGTTTGTATGTTGAAGAGTTAAGCCAAAACAATTATTTTTATCATGCTCACTTTCTGCTATTGGACTCTTCTGTCATTGAGCTATAGAACAAAATCGATTGTTCTTTAACTTACGGTGACTGCCTACGTTCGGAGCCAATTTTTTTTTTAAATTGATTTTTTAAGGATATTTTGGTCTCTTATGATAAAACAGCATTTAAAAACAAACAATAAAACAAAATTCCTGTAAATACCATACTTTTTTTATAAATAGGTCAATTTGAAGTAATTTTTAATGAAATTTAGCTAAAACGCCTATCACTCTGAACAAAATTCTAATTCTACTATTTTAATTTTCTTCTTAAGTATGATACATATAACAGTTATCTTTAAAATGACCTACAATCTAAGAGAAATTTTAAAATGCAAAAATAATACAGACAATTTTATGTTCCAATATGAAAATTTTCCCCAATTCGTCATTCCTTTCCTTATAAAAACAGCCCCAAACAAAAAACTATATATTATACATCAATTATTGTACTTTATTTCATTAACAATAGCATCTAAAATATTTCCTGAAAATTTTATCAAATTATGGGAGATTATTATGGGACATTATTATGGGAGATATCATGATAACGGTAGAGATTTGTGCTGAAAACATAATTCTGAGAAAAACGCCTTTAAAGTTGTTTGGCACTTCAATTTTGTATCAGACGATGTTTATTAAAATAGCTATAACTCTGCTTCTACTTGATATAGAATGAAAATCTAAGCGGTTTTGAAAAGAGAAAAGATTGAGTTACAAGAATTTAGCAAAAAATAAAATTGACCAAAATAGTCAAAAAATGGACGCATTTAAAGTTGTTTGTCAGTTCAATTTTGTATTAGACGATGTTTATTAAAATATCTATTACTCTGTTTCTAATTGACTTAGAATAAAAATCAAAACGGTTTTGAAAAGAGAAAAGATTGAATTACAAGATTCTTGCAAAAAATAAAGTTGACCAAAATAGTCAAATAATGACATTTTCAACATAGGCAGTCACCTTACTGTCGTCGGTGACCAAGTGAACTCACAGGCAGAATGAAAAAAGAAAATAATCCACTAAAAAAAAAGGCTAAAAGACGTTTTGCGGTATGTAAAGGAATACAGCAGTCTTTTGTATACAGCTTCGAAGATAATTTTATGTCTTCAAAGGTCGATAAGTATTTTTATCTGGTTTTATAGAAAATTTCTAGGTTTTTATTTTCATTTTTAATGTTTTTATTCATTGATGCTTTAATTTCCTTTTTTGAATTGGGGTTAAAAAACGGGTTATTAGCAAACTGATATAGCAAAAAAATTACAATAACAAAGAAAGGAAGGAGCGTTGTATGGGTTGCTATAAATCCTGATTTTAAAGGATCATCGGTATTAGAAGTAGTGTCTGGATGATTCAGCATAAGACTGGTGCTGCTTTACTACAACATAGTAGTTAATCTGAATTCAGAGATGAACGACTATTTTTTGCTTATCTTCTACAGCCGTTTTTATCTTATGTATGTGGAAGTGCACGAAGTGACAAATTATTTTCAGACCAACGGAGAGTGAAAGAGATAAAATACGGAAACCCAGGTTTTATTGTATTATTGAGGAACAGAAGGGGATTTAGAGTCAAACCGCTCTAACTTTGATCTTATAATCATATTATGCGTTTGTTACATAATTTATTACCCTTAAATAGACAATAAATAAAAGTATCCGGATTTATTAATGACTAGTTTAAACCCATTCATTTTATAAAGAAAAAAATTATTTTACATTCTTTAGAAGAACTTTTTTTTATTTAAATTATTAGCCCTTTTGTGAAGATCTATGGAGAAAAAAATTGTCTCCCAAAGGCGTACGAGTCAATAATATGATAAACCGCGTTGTCATCCCCCCATTCTTTAGCTAAACCGCCGTAAAGAAATGTTATTCTTTATTTTAAATAATTAATTGCCATCTGATAAATGTCGGTGCCGTATAATTACGTCTGAACGTTTAAAACATTAATAGTTCTCTCGAAATTTTCTGATTTCTGTCAGCCATCCAGCTGCACTATTAGCGAAAACATTTTTCACTCCCATTTCATTTTCGCCAAGCTCTGCTAAGCTTATCTCTGCGTTGACGCGTTCATTAATATTCCTTTTGTCCGGAACGAACTAACATCCCTTCTTTCGTGTCTTTGATGATATTCATTTACTATTCACGATAACTCATCACGAATTCATTTCACATCTCCCGACTTTTTTTTTTTATCATTTAATTCGCAGTTTGGGCCTAACACCAACTGCGAATGCAAATGAAGTATTAATTATAATGATTCTGAAATATGTTCTGTGCCAGTTCGGCGTAAAAATATGCCATAAATAAAAATATCTTGTCCGAATGTCATGAAAGTATTATTAGTTTATACGCTAAAGTAATAACTGAAATTTTAAACACATTACCTAATGGGAGGTAAAAATATTTTAACTAAATATAGCAATGTTTCTGACTTTAAAATGCGTGCTCAGGACGGCCATTTGATTTTGAAATAGCTCTCAAGCTTCAAGTTCGTTGCATCGACTTCAGTACCATATTTAATTTACAGCGACCAAATGTCATGGGCAATAACGATGGAAGCGTCTTTGACGAAATTCACTTACTATTCACGATAACCGATCACCAATTGACTTCACATCTACCGTCTTTTTTTTCATCATTTAATACGCAATTTAGGCCTAACAGAAACTGCGAATGCAGATGAGGTATTAATTATAACGATTCTGAATTATTCTCTGCGCCAATTTGGCGTAAAAATATGCCATAAATAAAAATATCTTGTCCGAATGCCATGGAAGTATTATTATTTTATACGCTAAAGTAATAACTCAAATTTTAAGCACAGACTCTAATGAGAGGTTAAAAATATTTTAACTCAATAAAGCAATTCTTCCGAGTTTAAATTGCTTGCTTATGACGGCCATATGCTTTTGAAATAGCTCTCAAGTTTGAAGTTAAATTGGGATCGACTCCAGTACCATATTTAATTTACAGCAACCAAATGTCATAGGCAATAATTTACTTACGATGGAAGCGTCTTTGACGAAATTCACTTACTATTCACGATAACCCATCACCAATTGACTTCACATCTACCGCCTTTTTTTTTCATCATTTAATACGCAATTTAGGCCTAACAGAAACTGCGAATGCAGATGAGGTATTAATTATAACGATTCTGAATTATGCTCTCCGTCAGTTTTGCGTAAAAATATGCCATAGATAAAAAAATCTTGTCCAAATTCCATGGAAGTATTATTAGTTTATACGCTAAAGTAATAGCTTAAATCTTAAAAACATAGACTCTAATGAGAGGTTAAAAATATTTTAACTCAATAAAACAATATATCCCAGTTTAAATTGCTTGCTTATGACGGCCATATGCTTTTGAAATAGCTCTCAAGTTGGAAGTTAAATTGGGATCGAATCCGGTACCATATTTAATTTACAGCAACGAAATGTCATAGGCAATAATTTACCTTACGATGGAAGAGTCTGTGAGGAAATTCACTTACTAATCACGATAACTCATCACGAATTCACTTCACATTTCCCACCTTTTTTTTTCATCATTTCATACGCAGTTTGGGCCTAACACAAACTGCGTATACAAATGAGGTATTAATTACAACGATTCGGAATTATGCTCTGCGCCAATTTAGCATAAAAGTATGCCATAAATAAAAACATCTTGTCCGAATGCCATGAAAGTATTATTATTTTATACGCTAAAGTAATAACTTAAATCTTAAAAACATAGACTCTAATGAGAGGTTAAAAATATTTTAACTCAATAAAGCAATGTTTCTGAGTTTAAATTTCTTGCTTATGACGGCCATATGCTTTTGAAATAGCTCTCAAGTTTGAAGTTAAATTGGGATCGACTCCAGTACCATATTTAATTTACAGCGACCAAATGTCATAGGCAATAATTTACCTTACGATGGAAGCACCTTTGATGAAATTCACTTACTATTCACGATAAGTCATCACGAATTCACTTCACGTTTCCCACCTTTATTTTTTTTTCATCATTTGATACGCAGTTTGGGCTTAACACAAACTGCGTATGCGAATGCGGTACTAATTATAAATATTCTAAATTCTGCTCTGTGCCAGTTCGACCTAAAAATATGCCATAAATAAAAATATCTTGTTCGAATGCCATGGAAGTATTATTATTTTATACGCTAAAGCAATAGCTTAAATTTTAAGCACAGACTATAATGAGAGGTTAAAAATATATTTAACTCAATAAATAAATGTTTCTGACTTTAAATTGCTTGCTTATGATGGCCATATGCTTTTGAAATCCCTCTCAAGTTTCAGGTTAAATTGGGATCGATTCCAGACCATAGTTACAGTTACCATATTTAATTTACAGAGAGGACATGCCATAGGTAATAATTTACAGTATGATGGAAGCAATATTGGTGATGATATGAGTGTGAGTCCCTAGCCTAATAAAGTGAGGCAATGGCGACATTTCGTAACATTCGTAGCGACGTCCATATTGCTGTAACTATTGGAATTCTAATGCAACATGTATGCGGAGTGCCATTTGAAACCGATATCAGCATCAGTAAGACATAGAGTGACATAATTCGATAATGTTGTGACAGGACTCATCAGTCTATGTGGTATTAACAATTTTAGCAATGCTGATTCCCTCGTATGTGCTCATAAATGTATAAAATGAATAAAAGCTTGAAAGACATAATGTTCGTTATTAACAAAGTATTAACCTTTAGCTTACGGGGCCAATTTTTTTCGATTGCCTCCTTAGAACGGGAAATTCCATACCACCTTTGTAAGAACGGTCATTAAGGGGGTTATATATATATATATATATATATATATATATATATATATATATATATATATATATATATATATATATATATACTAGCTGAAGTACCCGACGATGCCCGGGATTTTAAGAATGTTTGTTGTTAACCAAAATCAATTTAAAAATTAACACAGTATAAATAACATAAAAAAATATATGTGAAATGTTATACACGTCTCAGAATTTCAGCCTTTCATCATTTTAATACTAAAATCTGAAAAGTAAAAATGTCAAATTCTCTAATGTTTGTTAACCAAAATTAATTTAAAACTAAGCACAGTATAAATAACATAGAAAAAAAAACCTTGTGAAATCTATAAATATATAAATTTATAATAAACTCCTCAGAATTCAGCTAGAATGAGCCTTTCATCATTGGGGTAAAAAAAAGCTGCAATTACAGGTTCAGCAGAAATTTCCAATAGAACAATGATATGACTGCAGCGTTGCCTCTTAAAAAAATGAAGTGTTTGATTGAGGGCTGCAAACCATTCAACTCCTCTCCACATTTAACTCCTATAAACATCCTCTACATATTAAATTCCTTTTCTCTCCATAATAAACTCCTCAGAATTTTGGTATATTCAGCCTTTCATCATAGTACCACTAAAATCTGAAACATCCTCTCCAGAAATATAAATTTATTAATTTCAATAATTAAACACACACAAATATATAAATTGCGCAAAAGTTTTTTAACCAACATTTGAATAATTCGTAAATGAAAAAGCATATGAAAATAAAGATAAGAACTTCCGGAATCGAAATTAATTACCCTTAATTTTTAATTAATAAAAAACCAACATAATATGAATAACAACGATAGTTGCTTAAAACCATATGAAAATAAAGCTATTATAAAAATGATAATAATAAAAAAAGCATAAGAAAATAATGCTCGCGCATGAAGTTAACGTTACGATATAAAGATAGTAATAATAATATAAACCGCGTGCATAAAATATTTAGCTTTTCAAGCGAAATAAATTGATTTTTAGAAAAAAACTACTTTTAATCGAGAAATTAAAATACATTGCACAAAATTTTAATTTTACCAACTTTCCACCCTACAATTTACACCCTACTTCTTTTAAATAGGATGTAAATATAAAGTTTTAACAGCCAATTGAATGCCAGTTAAAAATAATGTGTGCGCATGAAGTTAACGTTACGATATAGAGATAGTAATAAAAATCTATATATATATAAAACAGTTCCGTAACTGACTAACTGACTGATTGACTGACTGACATACAAAGTACAGACCAAACCGTTGAACCTAAAGGACTGAAATTTTGCATGGCGATTCTTCTTATAATGTAGGGGTGCACTAAGAAAGATTTTTGAAAAATTCTTCTTAGATTTTTTTAAATTAAATTTTTAATCTGTTTTTGTAACTTTTTTCAAGTTTGCATTTAAAATAATAATTTGAGGGTTGTAAAATTTATATCACGAAAAACATTCAAAAAATATTACATTCAAAAAATATCATCTGTAGATAGAAAGGGGAGAGAAAATTTAAAGAAATGTAAATTTATAATGTACTCAGGGAATGTATTATTGTGGTTCTATATCAGAAAAATAATAAAATACATAAATCATAAAATAAAAAATATACATTAGCATATTGGACACGAAGTTGCGTATCTTTCATGTAACATCAAACTCCCTTATTTTAATTCAAATGTTTAAAAAAATTTAAAAATAATAACATTTGAAAATTTCGCATAAGTTCATTTTGAAAAATTCATGTATTTCATATATATCTTATTTATTCTGCACTTTGTAAAAAATAGAAATATGCCTGTCAAAAAACAGTAGTCAACTGCCCCAGAGCGCGCGTTGCAACGCTCTCATGTGTACATAGCCTAAAGGACTGAAATTTTGCATGGCGATTCTTCTTATAATGTAGGGGTGCACTAAGAAAGATTTTTTAAAAATTCTTCTTAGATTTTTTTAAATTAAATTTTTAATCTGTTTTTGTAACTTTTTCCAAGTTTGCATTAAAAATAATAATTTGAGGGTTGTAAAATTTATATCACGAAAAAGATCATAAAAATTCCTTTAAAATGAAATTCTTTTCGCATCTTTACCTCCATTTTCTAATTTTTGGTGAATTTTTAAAGATTAATTTTTCCAATTTAATTTATTAAACGCTGATCATGTGATTTCTTCATCTGGTACTTTAAATAAATTTATCGTCACATAACAACGAAATAGACACACAAAAAATTAAAATAGTGGCGCCATCTACTGTACGCTTGTGAATCGAGAGTTGCTGGTTATTTATTAATTAAAAATATTGGAAAGTTCTTGTGGATCTGTAAATATACATGTGGTAACAGTTTTAAAATTTATAAATTATCAACCTACACAGGTGATAATTTATCCGGCGTTGCCCGGGATTTTAAGAATGTTTGTTAACCAAAATCAATTTAAAAACTAAACACAGTATAAATATCATAGAATAAAAAGCATGTGAAATGTTATACACATGAATAAAAAGAAAACCCAACATAAAAAACCATAAATTTACAATAATATCTTCAGAATTCAGCTAGATTTAGCGTTTCATCATTGGAGCAAAAAAACCCTGAAAAGTAAAGCATAAAATATATACATTTATAATAAACCACTAAAAGCTGAAAAGGAAAAATGTCAAATTGTCTTTAGGAAAGTAAAGCTGAAAAGTAAAAATGTCAAATTGTCGAATGTTTGTTAACCAAAATCAATTTAAAAACTAAATACAGTATAAATAACATAGAAAAGATTTAGCCTTTATCATTGGAGCAAAAATTCCTGAAAAGTAAAACATAAAATACATAAATTTATAATAAACCTACCAAAATCCATTAAAAAAATAAACACAGTATAAATAACATAGAAAAAAAAGTATACGAAATATTATACACATTAATAATATGAAAAATAAAATAAAATAAAAATAATAATTTTTAAAAATAATAAAATAAAATAAAAATAATTAAAAAAAATAATAAATAAAAATAATAATAATAATAATTTAAAAAATAATAAAATAAAAGCTGAAACAAAAAAGCCTCCATAAAAAAGTTGAAAATACAGGTTTAGCAAAATCTGTACGATCCGTATTCGAACCCGCGTCATGTTGTATAGTAAATTAACGCTCTTACCGAATGCGCCACAATAACATGCTGGTGTATTGTGTAAATAGGAGAATATTTGTATTAAAATTACTGGAAAGTTGCTATGGGTTGGTGAATATACATGTATTTATGGAGTAAGAGGAGTTTTAAGTTAGAAATAAGTTAGCAGGATAGAAGCTTAGTCTTTAACTCTTCAATAGACACAAAGACATAAGCGAGGGAGGTTGCAGTAGCGATTAAAAATGATCTTGTGACACTTAGCGTGGTTGATTCGAATTTTCCATCGCGTGTGGTAGTGTCAATATGCCGTTGGATCCAATTTATTTTAGAGTATAAAATCTGACTTGAAAGATTATTATTTTCATTTATTATTCTGGTTTAATATATAACTTGAAACTTTTTGATTTTATTTATTTTTATCTTTTCGCTCGCTGTTTGCCAGCTAAGCCTAACGTGGACGCCATATTCAGAGTGGTGATTCCATAAAGTGTAACATCTTACATTTAGTTTCAAAATTTTTGGTTTTTTATTAATTAAAAATCAACGGTAATTAATTTCGATTTTTGAAGTTCTTCAGACCCTCGGCTGTTTTTAAAGACGCCTGTATGTAAAATTTCACGATCGTTGCTCCTAAACTGTGGATTTCTATACAATTACAGAGATACAAACATTCATTTTTATATATTAGATATATATATATATATATATATATTTACATACATATATATATACATATATATATATATATATATATATATATATATACATATATACATACATATATATATATATATATATATATACATATATACATACATATATACATACATATATATATATATATATATATATATATATATATATATATATATATATATATACATATATACATACATATATACATACATAATATATATATATATATATATATATATATATATATATATATATATATATATATATATATATATATACATATACATATATATATATATATATATATATATATATATATATATATATATATATATATATACATACATATATACATACATATATATATATATATATATATATATATATATATATATATATATATACATATGCATATACATATATATATATATATATATATATATATATATATATATATATATATATATATATATATATATATATATATATATATACATATATATATATATATATATATATATACATATATATATATATATATATATATATATATATATATATATATATATATATATATATATATATATATATATACATATACATATATATATATATATATATATACATATACATATATATATATATATATATATATATATATATATATATATATATATATATATATATATATATACATATATACATACATATATACATACATATATATATATATATATATATATATATATATATATATATATATATATATATATATACATACATATATACATATATATATATATATATACATATATATATATATATATATATATATATATATATATATATATATATATATATATATATATATATATATATATATTAATTCTTGGGACTGTATTGTTGGGATACATGTTATCCAACCCCGTATGGAAAAGGTAAAACAGACTTAAAGTAAGAAATCATATTCGGCAGTGGGATCTTTATTATTTTGCATTCTTTAACTGAAGGGATTTTAAAAAATAAAGAATTCGCCCTCAAGGGAAAGTGAGTGCAAATTTGCAAAACTTAAATATAATTCAGTTAATACGGGTATATATTTAGAAAAATTAATTTCGCTCACAGAAATATTTTGGGGTAAATAATATAATTAGTATGAAATTAATATTCAAATAGATGCAAATATTATTTGTCATAAAAAACATTTTCCTAGACAAACTCCGTTCTAAAACTACTCAAATGATTACTTTGTTGATATTGTTTTGTTTTTACTAATTTAGATGGTTTCCAAGTTTTGATAAAAACTCAAATTGAGAGGGAATACAGAATTTAAATGATACATCGCATTGTATAGAAAAAAATGCAGAATTTTTGCAGAAGTTTTTACAAACAAGTAATATAATTTGTCATTATTCGTCCTGATTTAAAGCCTGAAAAATTTCATCAAACATTTTTAAATACAGCGTCATTATACAAAAATAATTTTTCATGAAAATTCAAACGTAAATTTTTAATTTTCCCATCTAAGCATTTTCATTCAGGTCTTCATGTGCACTATCAACACTTATTAAAAAAATTTATCGCTACAGAAGTAAAATACTATTACCTTTTTATGCATATCATTTAATTTTTTTTTTGAAAATTCGCAGCGCCAACTCCGGTAAAAGTATGTTATGGAAATGTAAAAGGTAACTTACTTAATATTCTAAATTATAACTTTGAACTGGAGTGCATATTTTATTATTTCCAGTCTCATTCTCTAGTTATATATTCACATACAATTGCAAAATGGATTTTTTTAAATTTGTTCTCAGAGCAATCTAATTTCAACGATGTTCGTCAAACATATAGTTAAAAAATTTAGGAAGGTTTTTATTTTATGTCTTATTATTATTGCGTTCAAGTAGAAATGGGTCAGTTTTATTTTAAAAATTTTTGGTACGTGTTTTAATCTTTCTCTGTCACATAATTATATTGCGGAATTTTTATATAATTTGAACAAAACAGACACCGAAAGCATTAATTTACAGAAACTGAAAGTATATTTTCATACAATTAAAAATACTTTCACTTCGAAGAAATTATTTCTTTTTATATTTAAGCAATCAAATTTTTGATTTTTGATCTTTTCAACCGATGCAGTCATTTGTTTAAAAATTTCAAATGAAAAGCCAATCTTGCTTTTTCCATAAATCCCAATTTAACAAAGTTATCGAGATAGCATTTCTTTTAAGAAACTCTTTTTATTTAACACACTACTGTAAAAAAATTATTTTTTGTAAACACTGGGAAGGTGAACCGTTTCCTAACTCATGTTATTTAAGCCATTTTAAAACGAATCCCTTAAGGCGACAATGGACCATGAAAACTTTTTTTTTATTTATCAACCAATTGCTATGAAATTTTGTATACTTATACAGTGTTGTTTAGAGAGGAAAATGCTAAATTAAAGAAAACAATTAGAATGTAATTAATTAAAATATTAATTAAAATCAGTTTGTTAAATACTCTATTTAAAAATGCTCCATGCGCATCAATTTTTGTCTCAGATATCTAATTTTCTTTCTTAAGCTAGCTTTATATAGTTATAACAAAAGTTAGTAGCAATATTTGATTTACAGTCATATTTATAAAAACTAGAAAAGAAATCGATAAAAATAGGTTATTTTATGAACATTTTATGAAAAAAAATTTTTTTGATTGTAAAAATTTTAAGGTGTTTTAAAATAGTATGATGAATTTATTACTAAGTTTTATTCTAACATATATAAATAATCATTTTATGAAATTTTATGAAAATTCAAGGAAAAATATGACACATAGAACATTTTGAACTTACCGAAACGACATGAAAACTTGTTTTGAGAAAATAGCATTTAAAGTTTTAATTAAACGTAACATTTCCATTGTTTACGTTTGAAAAAATACTTATAACTCGATTAATAATGATCGAAGCAACATAGCTTTTTTTAAAATTTAAAGCTGATGAGTTGCAGAATCCTTTTCTGAAAGAAAAAAAATATCATTTTTGGGACATATTTCTGTCAATCTGAAGGTCCGTTGTCGCCTTAATAAGATATTTAAATCGTTATTTCCAACGTTCTACCCGATTACACCTAACTTCACCCCCTCAAACATATTGGGTATTTGTGTAAAATGATTCGAAAATGTAGAATCCAAAAGCACCTTTTAGTAAAACAGAGCAAAATTTTATCAAATTTAAAATAGTACTATATAGTACTTTGGAAAAAGGATGTTAGAAACTAGTTTTTAGCGATATTTTTGCTAGCGAATTTGAGACACTTGCCTTTACAAATCCTTTACATTTTTTGGTATTTTAAAAGTTTTTAAAACCAATTTAAATATTTCATTCATAAAAGCAACTGGCAGAAGCAAAAGATGTTTATTTTAATAAGTATATTTTTAAAAATGTATTTTATAAATTAAGAAAATAGTGAATTTAAAAAAAATTGTGCTGTCGGGGGACCTCCGTCAGAAACGAAGTTCCGTACGTTATCTTTTCAACTCTAAACGTGATTTAATATGTAGATTTCTATTGATTATATATATATATATATATATATATATATGTATATATATATATACACATATATATATACATTTATATATATAATATATATACATATATATATATATATATATATGTACATATATATATATATAATATAATATATATATATAATGTATATATATATATATATATATATATATATATATTATAATATATAGATAGATACTGCGCTATTCCAAGAATGAGTGGGAATAGAAACGGCCAGCGTTTGTGCGGGGATTTGAACCAGGGGCCTCTCGCTCCGTAGTGTGATAGTCCGATACTCCGCAGTCCGATGCGATAACCATTTAGCCACAGAGTCCTTGAGAAAAATATCTTATGAAGGGGGCATAACGCTTTTTCGTTACGTGACGATTCCTACCAGTTCACTCTACTGTAAGCCGCGTAAAAGAACTTCGTTCCAAAAATTGTTGTTCTGATTTAATAACCAAATAGCAAAGACCTCATTAGACAGCATATTCTGTCTAATAAGATGAATGCATCAGATCCTAATACATGGCTTTTGGTGCAAGATCTATAATCAAAGCATAGGATCTATAAACAGTATGAACCTTAATAAAGTACTTTTAAGAAGGCTATATTATAAATTATTTAACAGCGAGCTCTTGTCTTCAGACTGAAAATCACTGACGGGAAACAAAACATTCCTTATATACGAATTTGAGAACACTTTCATTACGCCATCAATTAAAAAATTGCAGCCATCTTGCTTTATGGACAAAAAACGAATATGGGCCATCGAATTACACTACCATGAATGTAATTTATAGGCAACTTATCTGTTCGGCCAAGTAACTAGCTTGAGTACATATGACATACTGTGATATAGTCTGGAATGCAGATTGCTTAACATCTTTTGTCGATATAAGAACTCGCTTCAGTTATATCTGATGTATTATACCTCAGTAGATTGCAACTCTAGAATATCTTCATAGCCTGCAATGTACGTGTTTTATAAAAAGAAAAGACATAAGTACCCAACGTTATGTGATTGGCTGATATCTGATATTTAACATTAGATTTTTAAGACCGAATTGGTGTTTTTCGTCTTTCCACCCACGTTTGTTTCTATGTTACATTTTTTTCAAAGAAGTTGACTTATTTATAAAGAATTCATGTTAAATTATTGGTATCGCATGAGACTACAAAGTTTATAATTAATAACTTTGTTTAGTTTTGGATTTATTTCAGCGGCATTTCTAAATTAATTATGCACGACTCCCATTGTTGTAATGTATATAGATATCACAAAAACTGTAATTGAAAAATAAATTTTGGATTATCGGAACAGGTTTTGGGAGCAAATTAGTTCCAATTTTGAAATTAAAATATGTCAATAACATTTTAATTACCGGTTACTATTTGTTTACAGATTTGGTTGTAATATAACCAAAATGTCTCAGCAGTTGACACATTGATTAAAAGTGCTTATTAAACTATTAATGTCGCACGAAAATACAAAATTTATTACTGATAACTTTGCTTAGCTTCACATGTTTTAATCACACAAATCTTAATTACCATTGCTAAATTGATTATGCTTTTCTTTATTTGTTTTAATGGAGATATTACAAAAAATACAATTGAAAAATGAATTTTATATTATCGGAGCTGATTTTATGAAAAGTTATGTCAAACAGTGAAGTCGGAATTATTACTTTAAAAACCTCTTTCTATTTCTTTTCACAATTTGAGATAAAATAATAAAAATGACATATTTATTGAGAGGGCTGATTAAGCTATTAGTACCATAAATTTATCATTAATAACACCCTTTAGTTTCATCTTTTTTAAAGTTTTTACATTTAAATCCTTTAAGTTATAGCATACTGTTCATATCAAATAAAAAACATATTATAGGAGCTTAAACGGAACTAGATGTACGCTAAATGCTTCAACCTTTCAAAACATTTATTGAATATAGAAAAATGCGCTATGAGCCATTTCGCAAATCATTAATCTCATGAGCGAATGCTTCCAACTGGTAACATTGAAAATTGAAGTTTTTAGCCATTAATCAAATAAAATCATTTTCGTAGGATATGAAGTATCTACTTTCGCATGAACTAAATTTAATCGGATTGTAAAGACTGAGTTTGAATCGGAAGCACAAAAATTCCCCATTGTATTAAATCATTCATATTCATATTTGTATCTAAAGTAATTGAATGTTGCGTGTAATAGTTTTACAAAAATCATTAAAAGGCGAACATTTTCGATTTTGTGAAAAATAAAGTATGAGAGAGAGAGAGAGACACAGATAGATGAAAGATGCTTCACGGAAAATAGTATTTCTGAATTGAAAAATATTTTAACTTCCGGATAGTCTCTTGTTCTGTTTTCAAAATAAAAAAAAATCAGTTCTGTTTGCAATTTACTTAATATATTATGTTACATTAAATACTAAAATTCAATGAAGTATAACAATAAATTTTACATAGTGTATTTAAAGTACACTATTTTTTAAAGAATGTTTTTAATAATCTTATAAACGTAAACATCCTTTCACAGTAGATCGAAAATATTAATAAATCACCTTACTATTATATGTATAAATAAATGTAATAGTCATAGAAGGCTAGAGAGTAGATGGACTCTAGAGAGTAATTCTACCTCGTTCTTTCCAGGTCCTTGTTTTAAGGTTGCTTTTCTCTTGGTTCATTTCTAAACAGACATAAGAAGTTTACTTCTAATTAATAAAATTCATATATGATACTAGCTGAAAACCCGCGCTTCGCTACGGAGTACATTCAAATTAAACACAACGGTCAACGAATGCAATTTATGCCAAAAAATAAATATATATATTTATAATAAATGCGACGATCAATGTATACAATTGATGTAAAATATATATCTATCTATATATATATGCTTATAAAAAAATCGTAAGGGATATGCATTTTTTTGGATAATATCCAATCGTCTGCTGCATTAGAAAGAGAAAAAAATATTTTTTTTGTCTATTTAGTTGTTACGCACGTGGCGATAAATTTATTGAAAGTACCAGAAAAAGAAATCACGTGATCGGCATTTAATAAATTAAATTCTAAAAATTAATCTTTAAAAAGGCACCAAAAATCAGGAAATGGAGGTAAAAATTCGACAAAAATTTCATTTTGAAGGAATTTTTATGATCTTTCTCGTGATATAAATTTTTATAACCCTCAATGTATTATTTTAAATGCAAACGTAAAAAAAGTTACAAAAACAGCTTAAAAATTTAATTTTAAAAAATGTAAGAAGAATTTTTGAAAAATCTTTCTTAGTGCACCCGTACACTATTAGAAGAATCTCCATGCAAAATTTCAGCCCTTTAGGTCCAGCGGTTTGGTCTGTGCGTTGTATGTCAGTCAGTCAGTGAATGAATGAATGAGTCAGAAAGGGAACTGTTTTATATATATAGATAAGGAAATATATATTGCCTTAGTTTTAAAGCTTGAGCATGACTTGTAAGGCAAAAAATCACACACTAAGACTAAAATATCTAAGAAAATAACACACTCGAAATCCAAAATCAACTCGAAACACTGTAAGATAAGGAAATAAATAAGATATATCAATAAATTTAAACACGCAGATTCATAATCAGTATTTATGAACTGTCTATATGCAAATTCACACCTAATGCTCCTCTATCTTATTATGAACTACTTAATAGTTCCAAATCAGTTGCCTCCCTTCAATTTTTAATTAGAAGCTGTGTTTTCCTGTCGTACAATAGATACTTCTCATATTCATAATCCATTGACTGAAACTATATGCTAATAATGCAACTGTCTGAAAAGCAAATACAAAAAAATATTTATCCCTTTAAAAATATGTTAATTAGAATTTAAAATGTTCTATTTCATAGAGTATTACATAAGTGACATATTTCATCTTTACTTCACAACTTTTTCAGTCCTACTTCTTAGAAGAACTTCACGATCGCCATTTAATTACGCTGATTATTTAGCACATGCCAAAAGTTATAAAGGCACAAATAAGTAAAGTTTTTATAGTTATGATCCAGTGAAAATAAGGTAATTTCTACGGAGCGAGGGATGCTTTAGCCTTTAGAAACACAAGGAAACCTTTGGTTCAAAACTGAGATTTATGGCAAGATCTTTAAGCAGAAACTATAGAACATCTGCCGAGAGAGCAGGAGGGCAGAAATCTCATTTTCAGTCAAAAGTATTTTTTCATTGATTCAGATCGAATATTTTCAAAGGAAGAGAGAAAATGTGTCATAGTAGCAAAGTGATATCAATGTTACTACTGCGATGTCTGCAATATATGCAACGATAAAGGTATGATACCATAGATAACATGCGCCGTTCTTTCTCAATAAATCTAAAAAAATTGATGATTTTATAGATTCCTTAGGATTTATAATTTATGGCAGGTATTTAATTTTAAATACCTATCATAAAGATATGAATTTTAAATACCTATCATAAAGATATCATAGTGATAAACAAAATACACCATAGATGTCTACAGGAATTTATTTAAATTTCATAGTTTACATAAACATTTAAATTAACATCAACGTATTTTAGCACGTAGTAGCTCTTTTTTGTTTTTAGATGTCGTTTCTGTCTCTCTTTCTGACAACTATATTGTAAGACTTCAGAATAATGGTCTTAAAAAGTTGTTAATAATCAGACAAGACTATGTTTGAATAACATATCCAATTTACTTTTGTTGGACTTTCCAAAACTTTTTTATTATATAAGGCTGCATTACATTTATTTTTTGAGTATGTCAAAAGAACGAATAATATTAAATAAACAAAAAAATTCTACCGTTTAAAGCTTCTGCAGACCTTCTCCTATATATATGCCCTATCTTTAAATATGCCCCAAACATTTCGGGGCATATTTAATGATCTTTAAAATGATAATACATAAAGATGTATATTTTCATTTTCGTGGTATAAATTTTATAACTCTCGAATTATTATTTTAAATGCAAACTTAAAAAAGGTTACTAAAGCAGCTTAAAAATTTAATTAAAAAAAATCTAAGAAGAATTTTTCAAAAATCTTTCTTAGTGCACCCCTACACGATAAGAAGAATCACCATGCAAAATGTCAGCCCTTTAAGTCCAGGGGTTTGGTCTATGCGTTGTATGTCAGTGAGTCAGTTACGGAACTGTTTTATATATATAGATTACTAATTTAAACGATGTGTTTAAAAATTATAATTTATAAACATATTTATTTATTTATTACAAAGGCCATGAAGATTGACTATGACGCCATTTTTTCACAGTAAAGGGCGAAACTGCTGGATATCCATTTACCTGGGGCACCGTATAAGTGGCCAGCATTACCCCCTACTATACAAGCCGGTCCCGTAATTTAGAACCGACGTGTGGGTTCAAGTGACGAGACCGGAACACTTGACCCCACTCATCCAGAGGTAAATTTTCAAATTTGGAGGGCATTGCAGCCAAGACGCATTTTACATGCACCGGCCAATTTATATGCATATAACTTCTCCTTATATATTTTTTATTCCCCATATTTTATAAACTATCGATGGTTATTTTATTTTATTTATTTATATACTCTGATACACCCTTCCTGATATGTGAAATTTAGGTACCTTCGAAAATCCCTGCGTACAATTGTCGTAGACATATGTTGGGAAAGTCATTATTGTATGATCCGAAAATGAGTTTCGAAGTTCAATACAATGCTGTGACATTTTAGTTCATTGTTCGGCGGTACGTTTGTACTAATGACTCAGAAAATTTTAAAGAATTTCCTTAAAAATACAAAGAGAGTTGAAATGGCTTTTCGATTCTTTGTAATTCAGGTTAATTTATGAATGTCAGTTACGATAATGAGGTGACATGATTTATTGAGCGAAGAAATCGAATGTTCTAAAATCATTGCAGGTTTTGAACTATTCTTGTGTAGGATTTAGGCAAAAAAAATGGTACTAAAGGCATATGACATTGTGTTAAAATGGTGACAATTTTATTATTTTTTTACATTAAAAAATATTTTTTTATTTCTCAAAGAAATCTTTAGTCAAAGAACTGGTATACACTCACACACACACACACATACATACATACATACATACATACATATATATATATATATATATATATATATATATATATATATATATATATATATATACACTGCTGGCCACCCAAATTGAAACACCAAGAAAGACAAGAGATATCACAACAAAATTTATTTTGTAGATAACATGTTGACCAAGTATCAAATGATTAAATTTATAGACTTCTGTGAAGTGTGGTTCCTGCCAAATTCAGTAGCCAGAGTAGCCGCCATTGTTGGATATCACCGCTGCCACACGCCTCGGCATTGATTCAAAGAGACTTCGGATGAGTTCTTGGGGTACAGCAGACCAAGCAGCTTCCACACGTTGCCAAAGTTGATCTGCTGTGGCAGCTGGGGATGGAATCTGGGTCTATCTTAGAGCAACCATGGACCACATGTTTTCTATCGGCGAAAGATCCGGAGAGCGAGGCGGCCAGGGAAGCAATTCAATCTGGCGATTGACGAAGAACCGTTCGACAATGCGTGCCACGTGTGGTCGCGCATTATCCTGTTGAAATATGGCTGTGGGCAAGCCCTGAAGGTAAGGAAGGACAACTGGCTCCAACACCTCGGGGATGTAGCGCTGGCTGTTTAAAGTACCAGCAATGCGTACTAGAGGTGTGCGAGAGTGATATCCAATACCGCCCCATACCATAATACCCGGTGCAGGACCAGTGTGGCGGTGCATAACGCAGCAGTTCAGCATCCTCTCTTCACGGTGTCTCCAGACTCGAATGCGACCATCGTGGTGTTGCAGACAGAAGCGTGACTAATCAGTAAAGACAATTTCATTCCATTCTGCCGACCAAATCCTTGTGTCATCGCACCATTGGCGGCGGAGACGTCTGTGGTTCTGCGTCAAGGGTAGACAAAGCAATGGACGTCTTGCGGACAGACCACTCTGCTATAAACGGCGTCGAATGGTACGCGCAGACACTGGATGATGCGTTACAGACTGCATGTGCTGTGCTATGGTTCGTGATGGGACTGAGCGATCCGTCACTGCCATGCGCACAATTTACCTGTCATCACGTGAAGTTGTGCGCTGAGGTGGATGCGATCGAATACGCCGGTCCGTAGTACCCTCCTGCATCCAACGATCACATATCCGCATTACAGTTGTTTGGTTTCCTCCAACACGACTACCGATTTCCCTGAAAGATAAAGTGCCTTTCACTCGCCAACCATATTAACAGACGCAATGACTGCAGGTGAATTTATTTTTGCGGGTGTAAATCCAACGCCCGTCATATATATATTTATATATATATATATATATATATATATATATATATATATATATATATATATATATATATATATATATATATATATATATATATATTCCTTCTTGTGCCCGTATTCTTTGGATACATGCTATCCCACCCTGTAAAGAAAAGTTTAATAACTAAAAATAAATAAATCAAAAAAATCGCCCAATGTTTTTATGATGCACTTTTAAAATCTGGAGTTTGTTAATAGATGTATTCTGCGATGTTTAAAATACAATGTTATTCATACAGTGAATAGTATAGAAAGTAAATTCTTATAATGCTAGATACAAATCCGTTAAAATCTCAGAAACTAAATGTGTTTCTAAGGAGGAAAAATAGCGAAGAAATATTTAAACATCCCTCCTTGCAGTGTGTAACAAAAAAGCTACTAAACTAAACCTTCGAGGAATGAATTTATTCCAGATTTAATTCT
Source organism: Dolomedes plantarius (assembly GCA_907164885.2). Taxonomy (NCBI): domain Eukaryota; kingdom Metazoa; phylum Arthropoda; class Arachnida; order Araneae; family Dolomedidae; genus Dolomedes; species Dolomedes plantarius. Next base: position 209,430,504 of record OU015495.1, read on the forward strand.
TACTTCTGAAAGCAGAATTATTTTACCGAAGCAAATTATTCTGATTAATTATCATAGGTATTTGGTAAGAAAATATTCAATCTTGAAAGAAACTTTCGGCATTATATGGCGTCATTAACTGCACTAAAAGCAGCTGCTATCGGTAAACAGAGATACTTAATGAAATGCGATCATCAACCAATACCATTAATGGCAGAATAACTATTTTAATGAGATACTGAAAGGTTTGGAAGTGCCTCAGTAATGAAACGGTTAAGAGGAAATGCCAGTAAATGATTCTTCTTCGGCGAAATTAAGACCATTTTACAGGGTGGCTAATAAATACTGTGACAAATATCGAATCATTTAATTACACACAGATGAAATAGAAAATGGAAAATACAACAATATTATGAACATTATACATGAAAGTTTACCATGAAATAATTTTACTCGAATCGACCGCCATCTTTATCGATTACTAAAGATAATCTCTTACGCCACTGTCCTATTGCGGCACGAATCATTTTATGAGGTAATTTGTCCCATTCACTCCGTATGGAAGCTTTGAGGGAGTCCAAAATTCTGTGCTGCTTAGCATTTACTTTAGACTCTAAAATCCCCCAAATGCAATACTCTAAAGGATTTAGATCTGGTGAAGAAGGTGGCCAATCTTCTTGCTTGATAAACTTCGGGAAATTGGCATGGAGCCATTCCTGTGTTGTTTTGGATCGGTGGGACGGTGCAGAATCTTGCTGAAATATCCAATTCTTTTTGGGATACAATCTGTTAGCATGTGGTAATAAACGTGTAGCCAATACTTCCTGTTTGTAATATTCAGCATTGATTTTTACCCCTTTATCGATGAATTTCAGAGGCAGTTTTCCATTGTGTGACACTGCAGCCCAAACCATAACAGAATTCTTGTTCTGAAAGCGTTTAACAGTTCGAAGATTTTCAGTTATATCCTCGAAGGTTGCTGAATATACAACATCATTTTTAGCATTATAACTTTGTTCTGTACGAAACAGCTTCTCATCAGAGAAAATTATTTTTTCAACACTTTTGCTACCGTGCCGGTTCAGCAATTTCTTACATCTTTGTAACCTTTTTACTATTTATGCAGTAGTCAAACCTTGAACTTTTCTTTTGCGATAAGGGCGAAAACCCAGGTCTTCATTTATGATAAGTTGCATAGTTCTGCGACTGATGTTCTCTTCTGCAGCCATTTTATTTGCAGAACGTTGTGGATTTCTTCGTATCTTTTCACGAATTCTTTTGATACGTTCTTTTGTACGAACAGTGCGTGGACAACCGGACCTTGGTCGATCTTTACAGCTATTGGTATCCAATAATCGATTTATAGTCCTATATATAAACGTCCTATTAAAACCAAGGCATTTTAATTGCTTAAATATTTTACCTGCAGAAAATCCGCGATCAAAAAGCTGTTTAACCATTAACCTTTTGGCTTCCATCTTTAAAAATATTCTACATATTTTACTTTAAACAAAAATCGTCTGCGTTTACAAAAAGTTGCCAATCACACAAATAGATAGATAAATTGTTTTTCCAAACGATTAAAATTTACTCTTATTTTTTGGAGTGTTACAGTATTTATTAGCCACCCTATAGATTGTGGTAATGAGAGAAACCTAAAAGGTGTTTGTTCATCTGTAAGGCGAAGTTAACACGTGAAATATATGCAGCTTTTTTCGACCGCTTTCTAGAGAATGATACTTAGTATTAGTTTCATGGTTACATTTATGGGATGTCTGTTTTCATATAATAATCATAACATAAATAAATTTTTCCATACCAGTTAAGAGCGTAAGCTAATCTATATATATAAAACAGTTCCGTAACTGACTCACGCACAGACCAAACCGCTGGACCTAAAGGGCTGAAATTTTGCATGGCGATTCTTCTTATGGTGTAGGGGTGCATTAAGAGAGATTTATGAAAAATTCTTCTTAGATTTTTTTAAATTAAATTTTTAAGCTGTTTTTGCAACTTTTTTTTAGTTTGCATTTAAAATAATAATTTGAGGGTTATAAAATTTATATCACGAGAAAGAGCTTAAAAATTTCATGAAAATAAAATCGTTTTCGAACCTTTACCTCAATTTTCTGATTTTTGGTGAATTTTTAAAGATTAATTTTTAGAAAATAATTTATTAAATGCTGATCACGTGATTTCTTTTTCTGGTACTTTAAATAAATTTATCGTCACGTGCATATCAACTAAATAGACAAAAAATATTTTTTTCTTTCTAATGCAGCAGACGATTGGATATTATCCAAAAAAATATTCCTTACGATTTTTTCTATATATATATATATATATATATATATATATATATATTTACATCAATGGTATATATTGATCATCGCATTTATTATAAATATATATATTTATTTTTTTTGGTATTAATTGCATACATTGACCGTTGTATTTATTTGAATGTACTCCGTAGCGAAGCGCGGGTTTTCAGCTAGTTTATTATAATCTTTAAATTTAATTTGCTAAGCCGATTCTATGGGCAGTCCGTGAGAGAAAACTACAGCTTCAATTTATTTCATTTTGGTCTAGGACTAAGTGTTATGTTTAAATCTGACTTTAGATATTCACTAAGCACGATGCCGCATAAACACATTAATTTTTTTCTGCGTATGTCCATTGACATGTTTAAGGGGACAGTGGACCTTCAAACCTAACTTTTTTTGTTTTGAATGGATTCCCTTGAAATTTGAATATGTGATTAGTACCATAGATATGTAAAAGTGGTTAAAATTTAAAGATGAAATATTAATAATTTATGAATTATTAATTATTAATTATATCAAAAATAGGCCTCATTAAAAATGTCCCATGCGCATTTCTTTTGCATATAATATGTTAATTTTTATTTACGGGATACCTTATAGAACTAACAATGAAACTTACTGCTTATTTTAAGCATTCATTAAAAATATAAAGAGAAAAAAATAATAATAGGGAAAACACCTCTTTTATGACGCAAAATACCTATAAATCATCTTTTCAATACAAAATTTTGAAATTCTGAGCTACGAAGCAAAATTTTTTTCAATAAAATTTATTTGATATATACAGTGATTTCCGCTTATAAGAATCACGTTTGTTATTACTGTTTTTGATTCTTATAAGCGGTTGATTCTTATAACCGAAACTTCCCTTTGGACAGGCACACACACACAAATATATACTTGTACATATATATAAACACACATGCACATATATACATAATTTACCATTAAATACTCTTTAATCTACGTTATTTATCATTTATTAAAATTATTTTTTTAATTTTAAAAATACTCAATTTCTAAACAAAATACTATAACTCAATTTCTAGACCTATAAGCAACAACACATGATTATAAAATCAACAAGAGGCAGCTTCCCTTTGACTACACTTTGGAAGAGCATCATATCTAATTCAGAAGTTCTGTTTTTCAGAAAAACTAAGAGTTTTCCTTGTTTTTATCATATTTGAATTCGACTATCAAAAAGTTCTAACACTAACTGGCAATTTTGTTAGAAAACTAAAGTGAATACTAGCGACGTATGCTTATTACAGTCTCAGACGAAGATTCACTTTATAGCTTACGTTTCACGGCTTGATTCTGAATCAAACCGTAAAACGTTTGATTCAGCATCTGGTTCATCTGATTCAGCAAAATGGATCCGTTTACGTTTCACGGTTTGAAGTGCTGAATCCACTGTCCCGTTTGCGTAAGTGATGGTGGACATTTCGCGGAAGATTTATGTGTTTCAGGGTACAGAAATCCGCAACCAGGAAGTAAGTGGTGGGAAAAAAGGAGTGCCTGTCTGGAGAAAAGTGAAATCGGACCCGGGCGGGTTAGATGCCCCTGGGTAAAGCTAATAAGACAGTGTTTAGCAAAAGCGTATAAGGAGAAACTCTTATGTTATGTCTAAAGGAATGTATTTTACGACTGTTTTCCACCCCAAAGTTTTATCAATCTTTCATTTCAAAAACTTAAGAAAGAATTTCGTAGCTTTTGAGAGTTCAAGTGGCATTTTTTGGAAAAATGAAAGGAAGGCGAAGATTGCAAACTGATTCTTATAACCGGTGGATTGATTCTTTAAAGCGGAAATTTTAACATGGAAATAATACATTTGTTTTTGTTTTTGCGATATTGATTCTTATAAACGGTTGATTCTTATAACCACTGATCACTATAAGCGGTGGTTACTGTAGTTAAGTATATAAAACTTAAATTTCAAAGCAATGCGATAGTTAGAAATGCGCCCGGAGCAGTTTGAATAGTCGTATGACATGAAAATTTGTATTTTGAGAAAAACACGTTTAAAGTTATTGCTATTAGTAACCACATAATATCTGAATTAAATACAAATGCCTATAACTGGGAAAGTAATCAAAGAAATTAAAAATTCTTTTTTCAACATATTCCTACTCGTCCGTAGTTTCACAATTCAATAAAATAAAAAAAATCGAATTTTTGGAGAAATTCCACAATTTTGAAAGTCCACTGTCCCCTTAAATCTGGATTTAAATACTTATTAAGCCCGAGGCCACATAAAGACATTAATTTGCTTATTCCGGGGAATCTCTCTAGCTCTCTGCCATTGTTATTTTTAATTATGTTTGTGAGATATAGAATTAAAACTGACGGATATTGTGTGCTCCGTGCCGTTGAGCTACCATATTTCTTTTTATTGGGTTCAATAGAAATTTTTTATAGTGTATTTCTCTATTCTTAATATTATCATTTTCAACATTAGGTAGTGATGTATTGAGTCCAATTTGTGTATTAATACATTTATTTACTATCCATCTATCATGTTTTGACGGTACCAATTAGTTATGTTCATGGTGCTCAAGATTATTTATATTTATATCTATACTAGCTGAAAACCCGCGCTTTGCTACGGTTTACATTCAAATTAAATACAGCGGTCAACGTATGCAATTTATGCCAAAAAATAAATATATATATTTATAATAAATGCGATGATCAATGTATACAGTTGATGTTAAATATATATCTATCTATATATATATATATATATTTATAAAAAAAGTCGTAAGGGATATGCATTTTTTTGGATAATATCCAATCGTCTGCTGCATTAGAAAGAGAAAAAAATATTTTTTTTTGTCTATTTAGTTGTTACGCACGCGACGATAAATTTTTTGAAAGTACCAGAAAAAGAAATCACGTGATCGGCTAAAAATTAATCTTTAAAAATTCTAAAAATTAATCTTTAAAAATTCATTAAAAATCAGGAAATGGAGGTAAAGGTTCGAAAAAGATTTCATTTTGAAGGAATTTTTATGACCTTTCTCGTGATATAAATTTTATAACTCTCAATGTATTATTTAAAATGCAATCGTAAAAAAAGTTTAAAAAACAGCTTAAATATTTAATTTTAAAAAATCTAAGAAGAATTTTTGAAAAATCTTTCTTAGTGCACCCCTACACTATTAGAAGAATCGCCATGCAAAATTTCAGCCCTTTATGTCCAGCGGTTTGGTCTGTGCGTTGTATGTCAGTCAGTCAGTCAGTCAGTGAATGAATGAGTCAGTTACGGAACTGTTTTATATATATAGATAAATATTTGCAGAAATAAATATTTATCTTATTTCTGCAAACAGGAATTAAGACAGGATTTATAAAATGATACATTATTTAAAAGTTGTCATAAAAATATGTACTTTTTTTTTAATCTTATGCTCATGGAGTTTCAATGCCGTTTTATAAGAAACCATAAATAGTAACCTATTCAAAACATATGACGCATCTAGTTTCTCAAAACATGGTTTTCTTCTTAGTTTTATGTATATCTGTGTGCAATGCTTAAATTTTCAACTACTTAAAAATGCAGAATCCAATTTCCCCTTGAAACTATTTTCTTGAAACAGGTTGATGGGTTAATAAATCACAGACTGAATTAAGGGCAAATTTTCTGACGTAAACTAAGGAAAAACTGTTTCGTTTAGACTTTTCAATTAATGTTTGATACTATTCACAAAAACATAATCTCCCAGAATATATGGTGACATTAATACTCAGGGCATATACATCGAAATCAGCTATTTAATTAAATGTGATTACTTACTGGCACTTTCAAAAGTTTTTTTTGAAAAAACATTTTTTAAAATTATGTTATTACGTCCTTTTTAAAAATATTTTAGTAAAATGAAGATATTAAATAAGCATATGTCATGAAATTGTTAAGA
>OU015495.1:209441729-209556729 GCA_907164885.2 Dolomedes plantarius
TTAATTAAGTAAACATACTTAATTAAATTAAGTTAATATATGTCTACCATATTAATCACGAGCAATTAATTTATTAGAATATATTTAAAAATCCAGACAGTTACACGATTTAGATGTTCTCCAAAGGTTTTGGAAAATATGATACTATAAAAGAAATAGATGTAAAACTGATATTTTCTTGTCTAATTGTTTTAAATGATCATCTTCTCAGACAGGAAGTTTAAGAATATTACCCTTGGTGGACTGATCTCGAGGTTATACCCTAACTTCAATAGTGATTTTGATGTCCATTCCTCACATATTCCTCTTTATTTCCAAAGCTAGTCACACAGCATTTCAACATACACTGATTTTTTTCATATGCATGTACTGAATATCACTGTTTTCATGGATCTTTGTAACCGCTCCGAATTGGCTTTAACCTGCAGGTCCGTGTCTAATTAGTTGTTGCATTGCAAAAATTGACACCAGCGTTCTAAACCAACCAACCAACCGTATCTTTTTAATTCAATTTTAGTAAGTAACTTATTTCTAGTAATCGTTCTTTCTAAAAATCAGGCTTTTCTGTTCTGTGCTTTATCTGCATTGTGTATTCAACTTTTGTGTCCCTAACATATTAGTTTAACTTTCTGGCAATATACCCATTTTTTTCTAATATGCTCAAAACAGAATTTCATCTTTACAATTTAATGACCGTCTACGAAGAATCAAACCTGGGCCTCATAACGTCATGTTTGCATTCTACCATCTGAGCTATTCTTTCAGTGCAAGGAAATCTTTATTTTCTATTTCCTTTCCTCATAAATTCTTTGAAAACATTGTGAAAAAAATTTTCTTTCCACCAGGAAATAAAAGCCATGACTTTAGTTAAAGTTATCGTTTCTTCGTCGTCTATATAAACTGATTTGAACCACTCTAAAGAGAAAAGTCAAGTAAAATACCTTGGAGTAATCAACTAGTTTTTGTAAGTGTGTATAATCACGTTATTCGATTAATAATAGGACAGGCACCGTATCGGCTTTCTGTATTTGGATCCATTTTTACCAGTCTATAAAAGTATAGAAACTTTACTCGCTATTTTTATAAACGCAGGAGTACCTGCTACTGCTAAATGAAAGACATGTAGGATAAGGCAGTAGTAGCTTTTAATTTTTTTCATACTCTTTTGGGGAAGGCTTTAAAGGGAGAAGAATATATGGATGTTCAAAAACCAGATGAATTTTCTGTAGTTTTTGCCTCATGTATCTGTCCTGATAACGAAATCCAAAAGCATGCAAAACCTTTCTTAGAGGAGGTTTAATTTGGCCCAAATCATTTGATGTATGGTTTTCATAAGGAAGGAAGTTCAAGTAAGGGAATTTCAAGTAAGGGAAAAGAAAGCATTATTTAAAATAGAATTAACTCGATAAAAAACCCTCTAATATACTTCTGTATGATACTTAATTATAATACGGGATTTCTATAATCATACATTTCATGTCATCAAGAATTATAAAGAGAAAAAGGAATTCTCAGTATGAAAAGAGAAAATGAAGAGATTATATCGTTCTGTTTCTTATGTACCCTGTGAATCCTCTAACGGTCCAGGTACACTATAAAGTAAGAAGCATAAATATAAATAATTCCTTTATTTTCTACGTACAGGTAGACTAACATAGACCGACTTGGGACTTCAAATAATAACACAACACTATCGTAACTTGCGGTACTAAGAAACTAAAATTTAAAGTCGTAATGAACCCCTTCAGGCAGAATATACGTTCACTAAGAATACTCGTAACTATCGGGCTCTGAAATAACTATCGAAATCGTGCAGCCACCTAGGCTAAATACTAATACATGCTCTATCAATTAAATACCGCTAACTTTTCTCGACTCTTTCGTATCTCTACTAATAGCGTAACGCACTACCGTACAAACCTCCACTCCCTTCTTGGGCTCTTGCCAACTCAGCGTGTGTCACTTAAATAGCCCAGACACCTGCTCCGAACTCACTTCGACTGGCCTGCACTGCGCAGCTACCAGAAATTTGCATCTGAGCAACACGCGAACCCTACAAGATATGCAAAATAAGGAATGGAAAGATGCAGTTTTACATATCCCCTCAGCACCAAGAACAAGTGTTGCTTCTTTTAGACTTGCCACGGGACACGACTCTTTGCCTAGATACTTTTTCAGGTTCGGTATTCTCGAAAGCCCAAACTGTACTCTTTGTGGTATGGAAGTGCCTATGGATACCCAGCATTTGCCACTGTGCTCCGCATTTTCAACTAATTGTCTTTATGGCAGATATTGGGAGGGCAGGGTACTGATGAGGAAGAATGTATCCAATACCGCCCCATACCATAATACCCGGTGCAGGACCAGTGTGGCGGTGCATAACGCAGCTGTTCAGCATCCTCTCTTCACGCTGTCTCCAGACTCGAATGCGACCATCGTGGTGTTGCAGACAGAAGCGTGACTCGTCAGTAAAGACAATTTCATTCCATTCTGCCGTCCACATCCTTCTGTCATCGCACCATTGGCGGCGGAGACGTCTGTGGTTCTGCGTCAAGGGTAGACAAAGCAATGGACGTCTTGCGGACAGACCACTCTGCTGTAAACGGCGTCGAATGGTACGCGCAGACACTGGATGATGCGTTACAGACTGCATGTGCTGTGCTATGGTTCGTGAAGTGACTGAGCGATCCGTCACTACCATGCGCACAATTTGCCTGTCATCACGTGAAGTGGTGCGCTGAGGTGGATGCCATCGAACACGCCGGTCCGTCGTACCCTCCTGCATCCAACGATCACATATCCGCATTACAGTTGTTTGGTTTAGTCCAACACGACTACCGATTTCCCTGAAAGATAATGCACAATCTCGGTAGGCCACTATCCTTCCTCTGTCGAACTCGGATACTTGATCAAAAGATGATCGCTGTTTTCGACGAGGCATAATTGATCGTTTTTTTTGAAAAAAACACAAGAAAAACACAATTGCCGAACTTGAAATCGTCGAAATCTCCAAGCCTTAAATAGCGCTTTGAAGTGGCGCCACAGGCGCGCGTGATGTGCGTCTGCGCTGAAATTCTAATCATTTGCATATCTCACCTCCGCTAATGAATGTTGTAAATTTCATGTTATTTGCATGTTTCCTTCAGGGTGTTGCATTTACAGTGGCCAACAGTGTATTATAAACAGTCAGCTCAAAACATTACATACCTTTGAATGACCAAAATTAATTTGTAAATATCGTATATTTAAGTGATATTACCCAACTAACATAAGTAAGGGTATTATGTACAACTTCAGCGATAACTTATTCTTTATAATTACCAAATAAATCTAATTTTAATAAATTTTAAAATATTTGTAAATCTCTATACAATCATAACTTTATCTATAAATTTAGGTTTTTTAGATATAGAATGTTTAAGTAAATATAATTTTGCTTGTAGAAAAACAAAAGTTTTAAAACGTAAGTACAACAGAAGATATATCTTCTGTCGTACTTATTTCTGTTTCTAGTGTTAGTCTCGGGCCCTACTGGAATTGCTCGAAAAGAAACCGGGCTTCAAGTCGTCTTTGAATCATATAAGTTTACGAAAAAATTGTTTTCGCTGACACTCCATCTGAAGTATATGAGTTTCTTAGTAAGGTATTTCTCGGAGGAAACATTTCCACGTATTCTTGAAATTTGATTGCTTTGCGTCAAGGATTGTTTGGCTCACATAAATTCCTTTGCCATTTACTCTATTCATTCGACTGCTCCACAGAGTTTTATGGCTACTTTTATCTATGTCTATTGCCTGAATGCACTTCACAACAATCGTGGATTTTCACAGTACTTCAAATATGCGCCCTTTTCAGGTGCTCAGTTGCAAAATCTTCAAACTTTGATTTCTTTCTTAGGTTAGCTTTATATTTCGTATCTTTATGCAGATCACCATTAAATTTTTAATTCAGTTGAAGCGTCTCAGTATAAATTTGATATTTTTTAATCAAATAGATTTTAATGTGGTTTGTATTTCTGTATGTTGTAAACTTAACATGCAAGATTAAAAATTGTAACAATTTCCACCTGAAATACACTTTTTTATTTCTAATATACATTTCTTTGTTTTCCCTGAAAAACATCTAATGTTTTTCATTAGATGAAATTCATGTTTTTCATTAGATTAAAACATCTAAATGTTTATTTATGAAAAAATAAATCTCTGATTCATGTAAGAAATTCCGAGCTTTATACCAGCCCTTAAATTTCGGCAATAGTTTAAACTTCCTTCATTGTGACATGAATATAAGCATACAAATGCCACTAATTTTTTATTTACGCAAGACATTTATTTGCACTGAATTTAAAAATTCGGCACAGCAAAAATATTTCCTATACCTTAGCCTTAACTTGAATACTAATTTTATTCCCACTTTTCTAGATATATTCTAAGGCTAATTCTTTATTAATCTAAAAATTCGAAATTCGGGTACATTCAGGTAGCTTCTACGCTGTGGTCGAGAACATTTGTAGAATTTTATTTTTCTTAGATACCAATAGTAAGAATAATAATATATTCAGTTTTAAATCAAATTCCACTGTTCATAGTTTTCTTAATAACAAAATGATCACAATGTAGTCCAGTCAAATCGTCTCCGGGGATGCCTGTTTCAGGAAAAAAATATAGAAGTTTTTTTCTATTTCGTCCTTTATGTTTCTGGGGTGCTGAATCCGAATTTCACCATTTCTACTTCCCACGGATATGGCTTCACAACGAAAATCGTAACGCTCAGTTCCTGGAAGATTCAACCGGATGTCCAATATTAAGGCGCGTCCTATTTATAACCTCGTCTCTATTCTCAAGGCAGTTTCAACCAGATCTTCGTCAGCAGCAAATATCTTCCTTCGAAGCGGGATTATGATGCAAGCATACCGGGAAGGATTAACCGGAGGCCGCACCGCAAAAGCGAATCTTCTTCCTAGCACTGTCGGCAAACTGCCGGGAAGGCTCAACCGGTCTCCGACAGTTAAAATGCCAATCTCTTCATCACCTGCGATGCTAAAACCGCGATGCCGGGATGAGTCCGCATAACTGAAAACACCGCATAACTGAATCCTCGAAACATTCTCTAACTATTCTATATATCTGATTTTCTCTCTTCGTTGCTCACGCCTTCTCATCCACTCCCACATCCACTCAGGAAAGCTTTAAAATCTCATCAACTTAGCTTTAATTTCTATTTTCTTCATTGGCTATCCTCTCAAATCGTGTACGCCCTTCTTACATCCTTTCACGACCATCCAAGTCATCTGTACGTGTTCTGAGATTTTGAAACTGAGTCCCGATGCCATAAATTCTCTACAAAGGAGCTTTGTGATTTAACGTAAAACCCGGTGCCAAACTCCTATAATTAATATGATCTGTGTCTGAGATCTCGGATCCCAACTCCACTTAGTCGCTCTTAAATTGGCTAAGTCATAAAACGACTGCCCTCCTCTGTAATTAAAGTCGGCTTCTTAACTTTCTAACAAAATGTAATGGAGTAAGCCTTCGATCATTTTTAACGTCTCTTAAAATTGAATTTAATTTTCTTTCAATTCGAAGGTGCTTCATTACAATGACCAGGATTTGGACGAAGTGGGTCGACATACCTCAAACCCAACACATTTTGAAAGCACAAGTTAATTTTCATTGCTGCACATATTTGAAATCTCCACATCTCTAGCACCTATTAATTTAATTAAATTTTCAAGCAGCTTCCCTAACACCATCGTGTTTCCTTTCATTTTCAGATGAAGAGACTACCCCTGGGCCTTCACAGCACATCCGTGAGCCTACAGCCCAAGCAATGGTTGCAGACGAAAGAGGCATGCGATATTGAATTCACTGTATTCACTAAATAAATGCAATTATCCATTCTATAGTATCATTGTTAATAATATCGTGTTTTCCTTTCATATTTCAGAAGAGCAACCAGGACCTTCAACAGCTAAGTGTCGTAGACTATAGTTGACCATCTTTTTTTTTTATTTACCTACCGATATTAATGATCATAATTAATATGAAAATTTATAATAAATTGATTTTCTGAAACTTTTTATTTAAATATTTTGTGTCTGAATACCCAAACATACTTTAGACAAAATGTTGATAAAATTAATAAGTAGTGATTAAATTGATAGATAATTAATAATTGCATTAATTATAAGGACTAAATAAATAGTTTTTTATAAGTAAACATTGATAATATAGGTCTCTACTAAATTTTGGGGGAAGGGATCTTGACCTAGCGGATTCGCGAAATATGACATAGCATTTGTATGCGCTCTAGCGACTACACGGTTTGGCCAAAATAAGTGATTAAGGTGTGTAATTTGTAGAGAATTCAATGTACACTGGTGTAAGAAATTAAGAGAATTTCCAGACTTGGTCGACTATCTCTAGAACTACTGTACCGATTTTAATGAAATTTGATATGTACATACATTGATACAATACAAAACAAATAACCATTCAATAATTGTAATACACAAGCATGATCGTGCGTAACACTCGCTGGAGTCGAAAGATATGAAACAGCGGTTGCAGAATAAACAAAAAATGGGTTAATAGATGGGTTAATTTTGCAGCAATCGGTTAATTTCAAATTGTAACAGTAAAAATGAGTAACCACCAACGTTTAGATGATGGAATGAGGTGGCGAATTGTGGGGAGGCTAGAAGCAGGCCAATCTCAAGTCCAAATTTGTAGAGAGTTCAATTTAACGCCCAGCGTCGTGTGTAACTTATGGAATCAGTTCCAGGATACCGGATCCATCGAGAGAAAGCCTGGGCAAGGTCGTCCGAGAGCCACGATGGCCAGAGAAGATCGCCATTTGTCGATTATAGCGAGGCGTAACAGGAGTGCTAAAGCTTCTCAGCTCTCTCGTGACTTGTATGCAGCCACAGGAACCCGTGTATCAAGGGTGACTGTTTCCAAAAGACTTCATGAGAGAGGGTTGTTTGCAAGAAGGTCTGCTGTTTGCGTCCCGCTCACTTCTACGAACAGGAGAATCCGTTTATCATGATGCAGAGAGCATAGAGATTGGAGTATGGATCAATGGGCGACCTTTCTCTTCACTGATGAGTCCCGGTTCAGCCTAAACACCGATTCTCGCCGTACGTTCATATGGAGAGAACCCGGGATCCGCTACCTACCCTCCAATGTCCGCGAAATCGACCATTATGGCGGAGGAGGTTTAGGCAGGATGGTCTGGGCAGGCATTATATTGGATGGCCGCACACCTCTTCATGTCTTTGAAAGAGGCACTGTGACTGGTGTGAGGTATAAGGATGAGGTCTTGGAGCCCTATGTTCGCCTTTTCAGGGGTGCAGTTGGCCCTGAGTTCATGTTAATGGACGATAACGCGAGGCCACATAGAACTCTTCTGGTCGACGAATTTCTAGAGAGTCAGGATATTCACCGGATGGATTGGCCAGCCAGATCTCCAGACCTTAACCCTATAGAGCATGTATAGGACGCTATGGGGAGGGCAATTGCAACTCGCAACCCGCCTCCGAGAACCATGCAGGGAATGAAAACAGCGTTTCTGAACGAGTGGGTCCAATTGCCACAGGAAATGATAAACTGCCTTATTTCAAGTATGAAATCACGCTGCGAGACCTGTATATCTGTAAGAGGGGACCCTACCCCCTATTAGCCCTTCTATTAACCCTTTTTTAGTTTCCTCTGCAACCGCTGTTTCATACCTTCCGAGTCCAACGAGTGTTACGCACAATCATGCGTGTGTATTACAATTATTGAATGGTTATTTGTTTTGTATTGTATTAACGTATGTACATATCAAATTTCATTAAAATCTGTACAGTAGTTCTAGAGATAATCGACCAAGTCTGCAAATTCTCTTAATTTCTTACACCAGTGTAGTTTTAGCAGAATCCGAGCTTTTTTGTAATTACAATAATATTTTTTGAGTTACAAGCGAAAAACTAACGAAGAAACTGGGTTTTCCACAAAGTAGGAAATTTTGGCCTTTTTTCAGCGCGCTCTAGTGGCCACATCGCTCAACCAAAAAATACATTTCAGGAATGCTTTTTGTAGGAAATTTAATGTACTTTATTTTTGTAATAGAGGTCTACATCGAAAAGTGCATAGTATTATGACGTTTTGGCAAAAAACTGAAAAAAGGTTGAAAATCTTGAGGTTTTTTTGCGATTTTCGTTGTGAAGCGATATCCGTGGAACGTAGCAAGGTTGAAATTCGGCTTCAGCAACCGAAAAAACATAAAGAACGAGTGAGAAAAGACTTCTATATGTTTTTTTTCCTGACCAAAACACCATTTGAATGAACTAATGTGTCAAGATCCAGATAGAGATCCAGAGGGCATACGTTTTGAACAACAGAAACGTATGCCCGTTTTCAGTCATAATTTCTATTGATATTGAGTAAACAAAAATCTTACCCCAAAAAGGCTCGTATCATGCTATAATTTAAGACACGTAAAGATTGTAAAGTTCTTGAAGTGGCATTTGCCATTTTGTTAGTGAACAATGTCTTACGGTTCTGAGAATGACGTTTTCTCCCGATTTAGGAATGTAGTACCTTAGTTTATCGCTTTATGTGTTCGAGACGGATCTATCGTTTCCCTGCTTCAAACTTGAAACAAAAAATTTATAAGGATGATTCCATCCACAAGTCCGAGGTTTACAAGGAATCTACCAGACGCTTTTGAACACAAAGCTAGAAGAGGACATAATCTACTGAAAGAGTTTTTCAATTTGAATTTAGTTAACGTAAAATTGCATCTCAGACACATAAAGGGTTCAAGTTTTATTTCATATTTACTCAGAAATATGTGCTTGCAGTTATTCTGAGACACACATTCTGCCATTATAGAGTAAACTCCAATGTGTAATCCGTGTTCTAAGGCCTAAAAAGGTTGTTATTAGCCAATAATTATGTTAATTAATTAATTTCAAATTGTATTGCAAAAGATAAAATGTATGCAGCATTTATATGAAAAGAATTTCCCAGAATATCCAGTTGCTCTTACAATTGGTTTAGTTTTAGAACATTACTTTGTACGTATCGAAAACTTTTACGAGTCTGTGTCTGTACGACATGTTTTTTTTCTCTCTATATATAACTAATTGACACAAAGATTGAAGGTGGTTCATAAATCCAGATTATCCATCAGGGGATAATCCTTGTGCCAGACAGAAAAATGGGGTAAAATAAAACACAAATTGCCCGAAAAAATAAATTTACGGCTTTCAAACAAAGGATTATAACGTACATTTATAGAAGAAGAACTGACAGATTTTCTTCATTACTTTTGTTAACCTCAGTTTTAACAGTATGTAGTTAACGATCTACCGAAAACCTTTCAGTGGCTCATATATAATTAGCACATGGGCACATTTTTCAGAATTATGGGCGTCTATTAATTTCCTATGTACACAAGTGCTTTGTATGGGTAATCAGGGTTTTAAAGTACTTGGTGTAAACGAGGATGACAAAACTATAAAGCAAATTATAAATTAGTTTTCACAATTTTTTTAGAACTACCTAAGTCATAAAGGAGTGCGGGAAAGGAGTGAAATACGAGAATACTCATTTACCCCAACCTGTGGAGTTTTTCTTACAGCAATATATTTCCGTGTTTTTAATCGTCAGATAGTTCTGAAAATAGTGAAAGGCTGCCGTTGTCAACAAGCACTAATATTTCAGACTGCATTGCGAAAATATTCTTTTCTTTTCAAATCTATTATTAGTCCCTGAAAGTTATTTAATGGATGCCAGTTTTTACGGGTAAGTCTCACAGAAACATTATACTGATTTATAAATATTTATGTGGGAAATTTAAACAATGCGCCAATTACAAGTAACTCAAGTTCGCCAGATACAGTAAGAAATTAATAGAAATTACGTTTTTACAAATCGCAAACCGTATTGTGGCAGAAAAGGTTCAGACTATATGGTTCTTCTACGGCTGCACAAATAAAAATTTGTCTATACGAAGATAGTAATTCATTAACCAATATTGATAAGGCTCAGATACGCACTGGATTTCATTTCATCGTAATCATTAGCATATTCATGCCTTCATTTTCCAGTTATAGTATAATGAAGAGTTCAAAGCAGATATGGAATGTATGAGACTACCTATAAATGCATATGAATGTTCTGGTTTGCATCAGAACTGATGACAGAATTCGTCGGTATGTCATAATCTTCCATTGAAGCAGCCGCAAACTGAGCTATAGAGATAGAGCATAAAATTGTAATAGCTTTGTCCACTTCTTAATTCAGAAAAAGTGATATTTCTACTTTTATTGAGATCAGTGTATATAATATAAGGACGTCTGTAATGTTAGATATATTTTTCGTAATGTGTGCAAAAATGAACTGCAGCTATTTTTTATCCACTACCACGAGTGCAATGATATTCTCAAGAAGAGGATTCAAAAACATAAAGTTCAAACACTCACCACCAAAAGTCTTTATTTATCACTAAACCTTTAAACAATCGTGACTCCCTATAGAAATTATTTAAAACACTCATCAATCTGTAATGCACATATGTTGTATATCGTGTAGAGTACGCATTAGAAATGAGGATAGTTAGAAATACAAGAATGGGAAATTATCAATTACAGTGATTTCCGCTTATAAGAATCACGTTTGTTATTACTGTTTTGGAATCTTATAAGCGGTTGATTCTTATAGCCGAAATTTAGGTTTTTCGACAGGCACACACACACACCTATATATACATATATTAGATAATTTGCCATAAAATACTCTTTAATTTACATTAATTATCTTTTATTAAAATTATTTTTTACAGTTTTAAAAATACAACTTAATTTTTAGACCTATAAGTAGATACACATAATTATAGTAAGAGAAGAAAAAAATACAATATTTGTTACAAGTTACAACACACCTGCTTAACAGTTTTAACATTTCAACTACAGGAAAGGATCAAGCAAATGTTTTCTACGGTAGTTTGACGTAATGAAGTTTTCAGGAGGCTGTTTATATCTCTTTCAATACTTATAGTCTCAGACGAAGATTCACCTTCTAGCTTACATTTCTCGGTTTGATAACGTTCTGAATCTACTAATGTCACATTTGCCTGAATGATAGTGGACACTTCGCCGAAGATTTATGTGTTTTATGGTCCAGGAAGCCGCAACCAGAATGTGGGAGGTGGGAAAAAAGAGTCCCTATTTTTGTTTGTCAGTGGAGAAAAGTGAAATCGGACTCGGACGGGTAAAGATGCCCCCGGGTCAAGCTAATAGGACAGTGTTGTGGTAAAGCGTTTAAGGGGAAACTATTATGTTATGTCTAATAAAGAAAGGGGTGAATTTTACGACTATATTCCATCCCATCTTATCAATCTTTCTTTAAAAAAATAACTTCCTGCCTTTTGAGGGTTTAAGTAGGTATTTTGGGAAAAATGAAAGGAAAGCGAAGAGTGTAAACTGATTCTTAAAACCGGTGGATTGATTCTTTAAAGCGAAAATTTTAACATGGAAATAATACATTTGTTTTTGTTTTCGCGATATTGATTCTTATAAATGGTTGATTCTTATAACCAGCGATCACTATAAGCGATGGTTAGTGTATTTCTATGTTAATGTAAGGAAGTATAGTTATTTCATTTAAAGGGTCTACAAACATTTTCACTGTGATGGGTTTATGATAATATTTGATTATTGCGCAAGCCTCCAAATTATGGTCTGTGAACGCACAAAATATCAATAAGCAATTTTCTTTTCAGAAAAATACAAAGAATTCAAAGGACTGGCGGGTATTTTTGGAGCTAAATTTCCCGCAACTCTTTTGGGGAAAAATCATAATTTCATATAGCAGACAAATACGCAGATCCCTTTTTAAAATACTATTATTCGCGCGTACAAAAGCTATTCTTCTAAGTAAACAACAAACTTTAATGAAATGCTGAGATTTGTCGGTATCATTACCGCAGAATAACTGTCTTAATGAGATGCCCAAAGGCTCCAAAGTACTTCCGCGATGAAATAGTCGAAGGAAATGCCTACAAATGATTCGGATTTCAGAAACTTACGAGGTATTTAAGACAATGATAATGAGTAAAATCGATGCGTTGTTGATTCAGTTCTGAGGAGGTACTGCAACTGTTTCAGCAGAGATTGCGATGTTGGCTGTAAAGCGAAAGAGGATTAAAATAATGTATATAGATATATATATAGCTTACATGTTGATAAGTAAAAAAAAAAAGTAAGTTAAATATTACTCATGAAGCATATTTTTCAATCAAATGAACTTTCAGTTTGTAAATTGTTTTGAGAAGTAAGTTTTAAAAGTTCACATTCATTTTTCCCTAAGATGGATCCTTCTAGAATCAAGAAAGAAGTACATTGAGCTCCAGTTTATCTCTCTTAGACAAGATGAAATTAGTAAATACAAATTCGTGTTAACAAACTGAGGGGAAAGGTATGATATTCATCATAAATTAATATCATAGCATTAATAGTAAGCCTCTTCAGTTTTGATGAACGTAAGGAGGAATAACGTCCATTTCACCAGCCCCTCCCCCCAACACCAAACGGTTTTTAATATCAAGTTGTACCAATCGTTTATATCTCGTTTGTACCCGATTGTACCAACAAAATTTTCGTTTGTACCTCAATATTTAAAAAGTTATAAGAAGTGGGGGGGCTGGTGAAACGATAGCCCCTCCACCATCGAATTTTGAAACGAAACTGATGCCAATCGTTTAAACCTCGTTTGTACCCGTTTGTACCAACAAAATTTTCCTTTGTACCTCATTAATTAAAAAGTTATAAGAAAATCAAAATGGAGGGGCTGGTGAAACGATAGCCCCCCCCCCACTATCGAATTTTGAAACGAAACTGATGCCAATCGTTTATACCTCGTTTGTACCCGTTTGTACCAACAAAATTTTCGTTTGTACCTCATTATTTTAAAAGTTAGAAGCAAATCAATTTGTGTGTGTGTGGGGGGGGGGGGCTGGTGAAACGATAGCCCTCCACCATCGAATTTTCAAACGAAACTGGTGCTAATCGTTTATACCTCGTTTGTACCCGTTTGTACCAACAAAATTTTCGTTTGTACCTCATTATTTAAAAAGTTAGAAGCAAATCGTATTTGGGGGCTGGAGAAAGGAAACGATACCCCCCCCCCACACCATCAAATTTTCAAACGAAACTGATGCCAATCATTTATACCTCGTTTGTACCAAAAAAATTTTCGCTTGTACCTCATTATTTAAAAATTTATAAGCAAATCAAATTGGGTGCTCGAGAAACGATAGCCCCCCCACCAACGAATTTTCAAACGAAACTGATGCCAATCGCTATTCTCTTCTTCAATCTCGTTTTAGAAGTTTCGCAATGAGTATAAACACTTGTATTCATGTTTGTGCCTTCGGTCTCGCTCAGAGCCACAGTGAATATATCAAAAAATATTTCTTTGATGTCATTTATTTCAGTAGATAATACGATCTGAGATATAGAACATACGTGGAAAAGTTTAGTTCGTTTGCTGACATTTTTAAAAATGTTCCAAGAAGTAATCAATTTTATAGTGTGGGCAACATCAACTCTTAAGAAACATGGGGGTAGCACATTTCATGTCACATTTTGAAATACTGCCTGGAAGCAATCATCGATGCAAGCACTGATATCAGTGGCTGCTGAAAGTAGTGCAATCGATTGGTCCATTACTACCTCTTTAGGTGATACATCTGCATCTTTCTTCCATTCGGATAGCCAAAAATGAATTATGCTGCTATCATGTTTTTCAGACAGCATGTTTGTTACCGAATACTGTGAATTACTTTTGCTGTCGTGGACTGTTGCTTCGTATAAAAAAATTACTTTTGATTTATTATTGCCCGGTCTTTTGAGTTTTTTCACGACTCCACCAGTGGCATCAATACTAATTTTAGAAATGTTGTGCTTGCAGTAAGCCTGAAACACATATATCTGACTTGGAATATATATATATATATATATATATAATATATATAAAAATATAATAATATATATTTTTATATATATAATATATATAAAAATTTTGACGCACTTTGGTACTTTTCTGTTTAACTGTTTACTGCTTGCCCAAGCGATACATACTGGGTTTGGCGAGCTGCGAAAATCGTTCTATGTAGTCTATCGGAAGCTAAAAAAAATAATACAACTAAAAAACATTGGAAAATAACTGATTTTATCGCATATGAAAATGTGCAGCATGTTAGGAGAAAAGCGAAGAGCATTAAGCTGAACACTTTAATATCTGCAGCCTGATTACTGATAATCTGTGTAACACAAATAAATGAGAAACTTCAAATTGTCCAATCGAATGGGATAATCAAAATGTCTCGCATATGAAGGAATACTTACAAGGATGAAAAACAGGCGTTCTATGAAAATTTTGTCATAACTTTAAACTTTGCCGTTACTAGTATAAACGATATAATTTAATAAACAGTTCATCTCGTTCGTTTAAAATTTCATTATTTTTCGGTTTTGTTCACTTTTTTCGGTTTCTGAGCCTATCAGTGTATTTACTTGTTCTCAAATCAACAAAACTTTTTTTCGAGAATTAGAACAGTTATTTACGTTTTTAATTTTAAGCTAGATTTGTTCTTATTGTTAAAATTTTCTCTAATTTTAGAGGAACTAAAAGCACATTCTATAGAAACTAATTTTCAATAGACCATAGAAATATACTATAGAATAGATTTCGATAGAAGTAGTATTCATAAGTGCAAACTGTTATGCACATAAAATTCGGTGCCTCTAGCTCCTTTTTAACACCTACTATTAATTAAACGATCCCGTGTAGAACGTATCTGAGTCCCTTGTTAGTTAGCAAAGTTTAACGTCATTAATTATATTTCGTATCAACGAAAAAGAGGAAAGAAATTTAAAATTTCAATTCTTAGATTTTATTTGATCTCCCCAGGTTAAAAATTAAGTGAAAACACAAGCTTCACATAAAAATTTACATTGTTTCCAAGATTTTCTTGTATTAAATAGCGTTTTATTAAACTTTACAATATTTAAACATTCCTGTTGCATAATCTGTCATAAAGAATCCTAGAAATGTTTGCATTTAGTATTATAAACGTCTTTTAAAAATACTTCTTTCCACTCTACTCCTGAATAAGGCTTGGAAAAGAGAAGTATGTTTACAGCTTAGTATTTTTTTACCTATAATTTAATTTTCTGTCATTTACATACATTAAAATGCAAATCCTATAATCTAATATTAAAATCAACAATTTGATAATATTTCATAGAAATTCATTAGTATCTTATTTAGTTTCCTATATTTTTTATTTTTATAAAATTTTACAAAGTGGAATTATCTAAAATAATTTACATTAAAAATTTTGAACTAGCTTAAACACTTGCAACATCCTAAATTTTGTTCTGTTACTGAGTTTTATAATATGTTGTAAATGAAATATTATTCAAAGCAATTTTTAAAGGACATTCTTTATAATTATTCCCTACAAGCAATTTGGTTTTAATTAGAATTAAAATTTATGTTATTTGATCTGAAATAGCTATCTTTAATGTCTTACATCCTTTGTGTATGTGTATATATATATATATATATATATAAGACAAACTTGAAAGTGAAAAACTAGCGTACGCTCTATTACTACTTGCAGCCAGGAACTAAAAACATGAAAATATAAGTATTAAAACGGTATTAGAACTGTCTAAAAACCAATGGATTGTTTCTGATAAGTATGATCTAACCAATAAACATACTTAAACACCGTACAATCCATAAGAAACAGAAGAATTGAATAAAAAGTTGCTCAATCAAAGAACACCAAGCGCTAGACAAAGTTGAAGTTAAGAGAAGAAAACCGCAAGAAGACTGACGTCACAAACCTTGCAACAATGGAGTTAATGAATACTCAGATGCAGACTTACTATGGAGTCTGTGTTTACATGTACTTACTGTGGAGGACATTTAAACCTAAATTAGTTATGTATTATTATTATTACTAAGAGTAAAATATTACTATTTATTATTTATTATTATTTTTAATTAATATTATCATTATTAATAATTAATGAGTATTATTTAGTATATATATATATATATATATATATATATATATATATGTGTGTGTGTGTGTGTGTGTGTGTGTGTGTGTGTGTGTGTGTGTGTGTGTGTGTGTGTGTCGGTGTGGGTGGGTGTGGGTTTGGAAGGGTGGGTGTACATTTTATTATGAATATATCATCTACTACACAAAGGATACTACATATGTTCCTCGCGCAGACAAATTTATTTAACCCAGCAATCGACCTCAGAATACCATAAATTCATTTCGTATCTTCTCCTTACCTATGACAGGGATATTGATAATAGATACATGTATACCTCATACTGATATTTATAGGAATCCGATGATTATTCAGTCCAAAGTATATCAGGAAATCCGTTCAGTGAATTTACAAGTCTGGTTGAATGAATTCTGGTGCATAGGATTGTGAGGTATTAGAATACGGGAAGGTTTATTGAACATCGAAGTAACACATCTGCCTTTTGACGTAAGTTATCTCGTAGGAGAGGTTCATTTCCTTTAGAATGTACTAGTACAGTTGTTCAGGAAGTTACTATCGCAAACAAAGTATCGAGAAACAAATATTTTGCAGCTGGCACTTAGTTAGATTAGCACAAAAATGTGTTACATGGTGCGCTAAACTCTTGATCTAATCATTGATAAAATGGTAAATCTGCAAACATTGAATATAATAAAGATTAAAAAAACGCATTATAATAAATGGAAAGGAGAAAGAATGCAAGAAATATAAATTATTTATTTTATCTTTTGCTAGTTAACTAAATAATTAATAAAGAAACTGTTTGTTTGTTTGTTTGTAGTTACATTCAGCAAAATCGGTACACGATATCTGGTTAGCTATGATATGCCATTTTTTACGAGCTTTGGGGATGCATGAATAAAACGTCATATATTTATCATTCTTAAGAGATAATTAAATTTTAGAGGTTACCAGAATTGGCGAGAAATCGTCCTGACAGCAGATTAAAAACGTGAATCGGAAGTTTATCGGAAGTGCACAGGAATGTTTTATTTACGGTTTATTTATTCATTTTCAGGGAAAAGGTTATTCTCTATGTGGATTAGAATGATAACTGTTAAAATAAGTTTTAACAGTTACAAGTTCTAATCTTTTGTGAATGTGAAAGTTACTTTCACAATAATTGTTCAAGTTATTTTTGTATAAAGGGAAATCACCCCACAATATCTATAAAAACACATTATGTCCGAAACTTTTATAGCTTCTCATCAAAGTAAGAAGAAAAAAAATTTCAGGTAGTCTTTTCTAACGAAACTAACGCAGGTTATTAACGGAGGATTACTTATCGTTGGTTACCTTTTTGTATGTTTATATGTATCTATATATATTTGCACGTGTATATATATATATATATATATATATATATATATATATATATATATATATATATATATATATATATATATATATATATATATATATATATATATATATATATATATATATATATACCGGGTGTCCCAAAAATAACCGACGATTTGAAAAATCAATTAAAGATAAATGGAAGGTGATAGAAATGTACGGTTTGCTGCATTCTGCTTATGTAACCAGGAAATTTATTCTCACCAATTTTCAAAATTAGTTATACAGTTCGTCAACAGATGGCGCTGCTTACTGGGAAAGACTATAAAACAATGCTTTCGTAATAACCACCGTTTGCAGAAACAACGTGGCGAAGTCTGAGGACAAAATTCTCAGACGCCCGTGCAAACATTTCAGTTTGAATGTTCTGACAAGCAGCAGAGATGTATTGTTCCAGTTCATCTACAGTTTGTGGATTGTGATGATATACTTGGTCTTTCAATTACCCCCAAAGAAAAATAATCGCATGGTGTCAAATCTGGCGAATAAGGAGGCCAATCCATGCCACTTTGCGTATGCTTCTTGTTTTGAAAACACTGTTTTATAGTTTTTCCCAGTCGGCAGCGCCATTTGTTGACGAACTTTGTAACTAATTTTGAAAATTGGTGAGAATAAATTCCCTGGTTGCCTAAGCAGAATGCAGTAAACCGTACATTTTTATCACCTTCCGTTTTTCTTTAATTGGTTTTTCAAATCGTCGGTCATTTTTGGGACACCCGGTATATAATTAATATATATATATATATATATATATATATATATATATATATATATATATATATATATATATATATATGTGTGTGTGTGTGTCAAAATTTTGACGCATTTTGGTACTTTTCTGTTTAACTGTTTACTGCTTGCCCAAGCGATACATACTGGGTTTGGCGCGCTGCCAAAATTATAACTCGCGACGACGGGCGGTTTTAACGGCAGAAATTTTGCCTTCCGGAGGACCGTTATGGAGTAACGAAAATTCTACGTTAAAAATAATTTCTGATTCTTATATAATCAATAACTCTAACTTATTTACATATTTAATTATATTATGATACAATGAGCTTTTATACCGTTTATATTATTTTTTTCTTATCACTAAAAGGAAACCTTATGGGTTATGTATGCATATCAACGGATAAAATATGATATAACTACGCAACATACGTTAAATGCACTAAAAATGTCACTAAGTTTTCTCAGTTAATATTGTAATTCTTAAATTTAGAAAATCCCTTTCTATTTAAAGTTAGCAGAATATATCCTTTAGAGAGCTGAGATTAAAAAATTACAAACGAAAGTATAAATTACTTTCGTCATTTATTTTGGCCCGTGCAAGAAATACTGACATAGAAAGCGTGTATCACGAAGTATACCGCAAAGAAATCTAGTAATTCTGCACTACCGATAACATTAAATTCATTTATTATCGCATATATGAAGATAACATTACTCAGACTACAAATGATGGGATAGAAGGGGATTATAAAGGATCGGAATAACACGTCTAGCCTTTATCACACCGGTAATGCCAGTGTACATTATGATGTAAACAATTCCGGAAAGTTAATCTCGCAAACACAGTATTGGAAAATGCATCTTTTAACATCTGGTCGGTAATTAAATTAGAGGAATCAAGCGTTAAATAGCAATTAAATGAGCCCGTTCCTGGCCAAAAAAAAAGCGATAACTTTCGAATAACAGAATAATTACGGGGGAAGAAAATTACTTGCATGAATAAATTAAATACGCAATAAAATAATGTAAATTGTCACTGAATATTTCGAATATAGAATACAGTGTTCCCCAAATTTTGCTGACGTCTAAATTGTTATATTGTAAGGTATACATAAGATTCGATTCACCGATGAATCGAATCTTTTGAGTGAATGAATTAAAGAAGCTGCTTGAGATGTGCTAATTTCGGCATACGCGCTTGGTATAAATACCAAGCAGCTTGATTAATACAGTGTGGAAGAAGGTTTTGCTAAGGTTGATAGATAAGCTAGTTAAGGGAGCTACGAGGTAAGCAGTTCTAGGTGTTAACGGGCGCTAGTGCTTAGGGGGCCCAAAGTTTACGTGGCAGTACTGCTGGTTTGACTCTCTGCTGGTTTGTGAGTATTTGCAAAGTGTATTTCTATTGAATGTTAATATGTATTCCGTACAAGTAGTACGTATGCTTATTGCTGTAAAAGCAAATTCTATATGTGCAACGAATTCAATAAACATTGTTTCATGTATAAACTGTGTTTGTATCAAATTCATTTAGAGTGCCACTTCAAATTACATACACCCTAGTCTAGGTAGAAGTGAGCTTTAAACTCTATAATATGTTACGGTAATTGGATATGTTACGGTAGTTCAAGAAATCTTTCTAAACATTGCTCTTACAGGATTTCATAAATCACTCAAACTGTTGAATTTAATACGTACTGATCACTGATATTTTTATCTTACGCCTACCTCTCGGGCATTAATAGATGGTTAGTGTCGTGATGCCTGTCCGAGATTTATTTATGTGGTTGTGAATTCGTACAGTAAGTTGTTAGTACTTTTTATGTTTTGATAAAGGGGTACTTGGGTGCGTTGCGTATAACTATTTTTTTTTAAATTCAACCTTAGATTCTGGACATTAAATTGGCATACGAACAAATCATGTCTTTGGCAACCTAAATCAAATAAATTCTCAACACGAAACTAAAAGAAGAAAACTGACTCAAATTTTAAATAACAAAAAAAAGCTTATTTATTTACAATTTATACATTTACACACTCAATCATCAAATTAAATTATATTTTAGATACTGTATACTAAATTAGCACAACTATTTTGTATTTAAGAAAAACTAAGCTTACTCAAATGCTTTGTTAGATTTAGGGAGCGAACTAAAATAACCTAACTTAAATAAACTCCTTCCAAAATTATACTCTTTAACTACTATTTCCCACACTATAAAAAAAAAACTCAATTAACCTTTTCATTACGGAGTGGGACAGCATATATCCCAAGAATACGGGTCCAAGAGTGAATATATATATATATATATATATATATATATATATATATATATATATATATATATATATATATATATATATATATATATATATATATATATATATATTTATATATATATATAATGTATGTATATATATATATAATGTATATATATATATATAATATATATATATATATATATATATATATATATATATATATATATATATATATATATATATACACTCATGGACAAAAAAATTAGCACACCAAGAAGGAGTCGTCAAAATGAAACGAAATTTTACATACGTATTGACTACTTTGATATAAGTAAATGATAAGAAAATCAAAGAAAAAGGATAATTTATTTCAGAGAAAAAGGCAAAAGAACGGAGGAGTTAATACTCCGTTGGACCCCCTCTAGCGCGAATGCACGATGCGATACGATCGGGCATTGAGTCATACAAGTTCTGTATGATGTCTTGAGACATTTCGTTCCATATTTGCTGTAACCTTGCATCTAGTTCGTTCAAACTCGTGGGATGCGAAAAATGGCTCCTGGGAGCCGTTGCATGAGTGGCAACACATGTGGTTGTAGGATTTCATGAACATACCGCTGGGCTGTCATGGTGCCACGGAACAATAATAGGGGTGACCGTGTATTGTAGGCAATGGCACCCCATACCATCACACCAGCTGTGGGAGCGATGTGTCGCTGTACAGCAAAGGCGGGATTGAAGCGTTCAACACGGGCTCTCCACACACGAACACGATTGTCATCACTGACGAGATTGAATCTGGATTCGTCGCTAAAGTCGACCTGGTTCCATTCCGCTGCAGTCCAGTTTCCTCGTGCGCGGCAAAACTCCAAACGGAGGCGTCGATGGGTGGGCGTCAAGGGCAGCACATGTAATGGGCGCCGCGATACCAACTGTCCTTCAGCCAGGCGCCTTCGTATGGTTCGAGAAGACACAGAGGCCCCTAGTGAAGGTGCTACCTGTGGCTGGATGGCGGCCGATGAAGCAGTTGGCTGTACGCGTGCATTTCTTACTATGTGGCGGTCTTCTCGACGACTGTTCTGTCGAGGGCGTCCTGAGCCTGGTCTTCGTGTACATGACATCTCTCGGGTCCACTGGTCCCAACACCTCCTCACAACACTATCAGAGTGGCCTAATTGACGAGCTACTCGCCTAGCTGACCACCCAGCTTCCATCATCCCGACGATTCTCCCCCTCTCAAACTGCGACAACTGCTTATATTGTCTTCGAACACGGCGTAATGGCATGTCTATCTCAGCTCTTCCTTTGTAAATGATTCAGCACACTCAAACAAGCTTTGGTTACTTGTTGTATGCTCCACAGAGTACAATGTTCAACGCCCTCTACCGGCTATACGTAATGCGCAATCACGCTGCATTTCTAATCATTTGCATATCTCCCCGACATGTACCTTCATTGCAAGTTTCGTTACGATCCCGCAATTATTTCTTGGTGCGCTAATTTTTTTGTCCATGAGTGTATATATATATATATATATATATATATATATGAATGCATGTATGTATGTATGTATGTATAATTATCCCCCTTAATGGGCCCCGTACGCTAAAGGTTAACAAATGGAATCTGAACTAATCAGACATTTGATTTGGACTCACTCGTTTGTGATGATAGCTGAACCAGGACTCGGGCTCGTAGTCACCTCTGAGACAGGGGGCTGTTGGCTTCTGCTTCAGCTTGATGATTTGTGACTTCTGTTCGGACCGTGGTAGCTGGACCAGGACACGGGCTCTTAATCACTTCTCAGGCAGTGAGCTCTTGGCTGCTGTTCGCGCTTGGTTCTCAGCAAAGTCTTCCTTCAACAGGATCGCTAAGCGAAATCGTCTTCTTTAAAATGCGTCAACAATTGGTTTTTCTCTACGGTGTTTGACCTCTGGAAAGCTCGAGAAGGTCTATTAATTTTAAAAGCTTCTCTATCACAATGACTTAAGAGAGACCTGGAAGGATCGACAGGTACTCACGGCAATTTAAGCTATCTCTTATTAAGGATATAGTTGCTAGACACCTGGAAGGGTCACAGGGTCTGCCAGCAAAATCTCCACGAGAGTGCGAGAGAGTCTCTTCTCTCTAAGAGAGTCTTTAAGAGCTTCTCTTCCTCTAAGAGCCTCTTCAAAAATCTCTTCTTCTTCTTCTTATATATTTTATTTTTTTATCTCCTCATTTCCTTGCCTACGCCTCCTCGTATAACCTCCAGCCAATCAGGAAAACCTGAATCTTTTCATTCGCTTGGGTTAAGTATATATTTTCTTATTGGCTTCTTTTTGCATTCGCAACCGCCCCCATTGCATTCATCATTTCGAACCCCATATATATATATCGTCTCATGTGATCTTCGTAGTCCAAGTTGAGTCCCGCCTGTCATAAATTCTTTTACAAAGGATCTTTGTAGCATAACGTCACTCCTGGTGCCATCCCTCCTATCTCGTCTTTAATCTTCAGATCCCACCTGCACATGGCCCTCACAAACCGCACTTAAATAGACTATGCCATAAAATACCGCTCTACTCTGTAATTATGCTTACAACGACGGCTTCCCCTCTTTCTCATGAAATATAATGGTGCAAGCCTTCGATCGTTTAAAAACTTCTCCAACTATCTTATTTTAATTTTATTTTTTCATTCGAAGGCGCACCATTACAGTTAGTCCAGTAAAAGTCTGAAATGAGTCTAAAAGTCCCCGAATGAACCAACATTGGCACTGTCTTCCAAATTTACAATTAGGAAAGCAATTCAGGCGATCGCCATTTGTTTAAGCTACCTTGCAAGTATAGGATCCTTAATCAGTCCAATATTATAAGTGTCTCTGTGGGTAGTCACGTGCAGTAAGCACTCTAAAACAGACAACGACAGTGACCCTATGCAAAGTCATAGGTATCCTGTGTCTATTTCTCAAAAAGTTACTATGGCATTTACTCTGACCATTTTCCCGATAAGTTGATCATCTAGTATTTTAAATTAGTATTTTAAAAAATAATTTAATCTTAAGCAGTGGTAATGGGGAGGGAGAAATAGGAAATTAAATATATTGAAATAATATTATTTAAAAATTTGTAGGGCTCGCGTGTTGCTCAGATGCAAATTTCTGGTAGCTGCGCAGTGCAGGCCAGTCGAAGTGAGTTCGGAGTAGGTGTCTGGTCTATTTAAGTGAGACACGCTGAGTTGGCAAGAGCCCAAGAAGGAAGTGGAGATTTGTACGGTAGTGCGTTACGCTATTAGTAGAGATACGAAAGAGTCGAGAATAGTTAGATTGAAGGTGATAGCGGTATTTAACTGATAGAGCACGTATT
The DNA here is from genome assembly GCA_907164885.2 of Dolomedes plantarius. Taxonomy (NCBI): domain Eukaryota; kingdom Metazoa; phylum Arthropoda; class Arachnida; order Araneae; family Dolomedidae; genus Dolomedes; species Dolomedes plantarius. The sequence goes on from OU015495.1 coordinate 209,465,553, forward strand.
AGTATTTAGCCTAGGTGGCTGCACGAGTTCGATAGTTATTTCAGAGCCCGATGGTTACGGGTATTGTTAGTGAACGTATATTCTGCCTGAAAGGGTTCGTTACGACTTTAAAGTTCAGTTTCTTAGTACCGCAAGTTGCGGTACTGTTGCGTTATTATTTGAAGCCCCAAGTCGATCTATGTTAGTCTACCTCTACGTAGAAAATAAAGTAATTATTTATATTTATGCCTATTACTTTATAGTGTGCCTGGACCGTTAGAGGATTCACAGAGTAAATAAGAAACAGAACCATATACATTTTATATAATATTTTTTTAAATATAAACTTTATGTAAAATAAATTTTCCCCTCTAATTATTCTGCATTCAAAGTTACGTTATGAGTTTCGTGTATATAATTATAAGTTTCGTGTGTCGTAATATTTAAGCTAGGTAAAGTTTAAAACGTTATTTACATAACATTTTTAAATATTATCTATGTAGTTTAAATATTATCTTAGTGTAACAATACATCTACGGTTTAAATATCCTTTGCTCATTAAAATTTTTTTTCTAAAATTTTAGTGTTTTTTATATACTACAGATATAAGCAGTATCTTATATTTACTCTTATTAGATTGTTTGCAATTAATAACCTCGCTTACAAAACAAACAATTTCAATATTTAAAAAAAATTAAGTAAACCTTTATTGTTAAAAGCAAATATATCCTTCTAATATCAAAATCAAATAGATCAGATGTTCTTAAGTTCTAGTGCTTTAGAGGCTCATCAAGATAAAGTTCTTCAGGAAAAATTCCTAGCATGTAAATTAAATATATCAAACAAATGTGATGCTATGAAACAATACAAAAATTTTATAACAAGAATCCAAGTTTGGAAAAAAAGATCTGTTAACTAACAATTATTTTTCGGGTAGTTCTGATTTCTCTGCACACAATCCTTTGTTTGTTTAACGGAGTTTTTCTCTTCTCAATAATAATATAGTAACAACCAATATATGCATTTCATTCAGAATCCAGGCAATATTTATGATATATATTTTATATACATATTAAAAGTAAATATAACTGCCAGAAAGCACAAAATGAGGAAAGTTTCAGTGATTCTAGAATATGTAATTATTTGATTAAGGAATAGTTAAGTAGATCCGAATAAAAATATCAGTTAAGGCATTCACGAATGCATTATTGAACAAAGGTGATATTTTTTGCTGTCATTTCTGACTTTTATTTGACCACAATCACCTTGCTGAAATGTGCCACATTAAAATTCTAGCATTTTTTTTTCTTCATTTTGTGTTTGTGCTTCAGTTAGACGCAGACATTTGAAAAAAAACATGCAAATATAAACATTCCTTAAGTTATTCCATATAGCTCTTAATTTATTGATTTGCTTGTTCTCAAACCCCATATTTGAGTCATTTTTTCCCCTTTCTTTCAGGTTACTTTTTATGTCAGGAACAAAAATGATTATACATACACTGGTGTAAGAAATTAAGAGAATTTGCAGACTTGGTCGATTATCTCTAGAACTACTGTACCGATTTTAATGAAATTTGATATGTACATACATTGATACAATACAAAATAAATAACCATTCAATAATTGTAATAAACACGTATGATCGTGCGTAACACTCGTTGGAGTCGGAAGGTATGAAACAGTGGTTGCAGAATAAACAAAAAAATGGGTTAATAGATGAGTTAATAGGGGTATGGTCCCCTCTTACGGATATACAGGTCTCGCAGCGTGATTTCATACTTGAAATAAGGCAGTTTATCATTTCCTGTGGCAATTGGTCACACTCATTCAGCAACGCTGTTTTCATTCCCTGGATGGTTCTCGGAGGGGGATTGCGAGTAGCATTTGCCCTCCCCAGAGCGTCCCAGACATGCTTACAGGGTTAAGGTCTGGAGATCTGGATGGCCGATGCATCCGGCGAATATCCTCACTCTCTAGAAACTCGTCGACCAGAAGAGCTCTATGTGGCATCGCGTTATCGTCCATTAAAATGAACTCAGGGCGAACTGCACCCCTGAAAAGGCGAACACAGGGCTCCAAGACCTCATCCCTATACCTCACACCAGTCACAGTGCTTCTTTCAAAGACATGGAGAGGTGTGCGGCCATCCAACATAATGCCTGCCCAGACCATCCTGCCTAAACCTCCTCCGCCATAATGGTCGATTCGCGGACATTGGAGGGTAGGTAGCGGATCCCTGGTTCTCTCCATATGCACGTACGGCGAGAATAGGTGTTTAGGCTGAACCGGGACTCATCAGTGAAGAGAACGGTCGCCCATTGATCCATACTCCAATCTCTATGCTCTCTGCACCATGATAAATGGATTCTCCTGTTCGTAGAAGTGAGCGGGATGCAAACAGCAGGTCTTCTTGCAAACAACCCTCATGAAGTCTTTTGGAAACAATCACCCTTGATACACGGGTTCATGTGGCTGCATACAAGTCACGAGAGAGCTGAGAAGCTGTAACACTCCTGTTACGCCTCGCTATAATAGACAAATGGTGATCTTCTCTGGCCGTCGTGGCTTGGACGAAATCTTGGACGACCTTGCCCAGTCTTTCTCTCGATGGATCCGGTATCCTGGAACTGTTTCCATAAGTTACACACGACGCTGGGCGTTAAATTGAAATCTTTACAAATTTGGAATTGAGATTGGCCTGCTTCTAGCCTCCCCACAATTCGCCACCTCATTCCATCATCTTAACGTTGGTGGTTACTCATTTTTACTGTTACAATTTGAAATTTACCGATTGCTTCAAAATAACACCAAGAAATTCGCCGAGGTGTGCTAGCGAACGAAATGCGTCTTAACTTACGCGCGCTTATAAAGCCTGTTTCTCTACTGGCTCCGCCTACACGCAGGTGTACGCTTATGCATTTGACGTACAAGATTTGCATTTCTGTTTAGAAGGAGTGGTTTTACATTCAGTTTAGTTCTTTTCATGAAATTCGATAAAATATCCAAATTCTCTTAATTTATTTCACCAGCGTATAATGTTCAATGACCATTTTAAAGATATGGTTTCACATTTCTTAACATACTTACAATGCGACGGATAATTACAAACATCTGAGAAAAATTTGACAGCTCGTATCACAAACGATGACAAAGGTAATATTTCTTCCTACCTCCGCTGTTTCTCCTTGCTCTCGTAGAATGTCTGCCACTCATTTTACTCTTAATAGGGTATCAGCTATCAAAGGAGCTTTGACATGCTTTAGAATGATTACTTAAGGTAACACCATAAGTTTTACTTAAGGTGACACCATAAGTTTGAGAATTTAAGAATGAAGTTACATACATACATATATATATACAGTGATTTCCGCTTATAAGAATCACGTTTGTTATTACTGTTTTTGATTCTTATAAGCGGTTGATTCTTATAACCGAAACTTCCCTTTCGACAGGCACACACACACAAATATATACTTGTACATATATATAAACACACAGGCACATATATACATAATTTACCATTAAATACTCTTTAATTTACGTTATTTATCATTTATTAAAATTATTTTTTATAATTTTAAAAATACTCAATTTCTAAACAAAATACTATAACTCAATTTCTAGACCTATAAGTAACAACACATGATTGTAAAATCCACAAGAGGCAGCTTCTCTTTGACTACACTTTGGAAGAGCATCATATCTAATTAAGAAGTACTGTTTTTCAGAAAAACTAAGAGTTTCCTTGTTTTTATCATATTTGAATTCGACTATCAAAAAGTTCTAACACTAACTGGCAATTTTGTTAGAAAACTAAAGTGAATACTAGCGACGTATGCTTATTACAGTCTCAGACGAAGATTCACCTTATAGCTTACGTTTCACGGTTTGATTCTGAATCAAACCGTGAAACGTTTGATTCAGCATCTGGTTCATCTGATTCAGCAAAATGGATCCGTTTACGTTTCACGGTTTGAAGTGCTGAATCCACTGTCCCGTTTGCGTAAGTGATGGTGGACACTTCGCGGAAGATTTATGTGTTTCAGGGTCCAGAAATCCGCAACCAGGAAGTAAGTGGTGGGAAAAAAGGAGTGCCTGTCTGGAGAAAAGTGAAATCGGACCCGGGCAGGTTAGATGCCCCTGGGTAAAGCTAATAAGACAGTGTTTAGCAAAAGCGTATAAGGAGAAACTCTTATGTTATGTCTAAAGGAATGTATTTTACGACTGTTTTCCACCCCAAAGTTTTATCAATCTTTCTTTTCAAAAACTTAAAGAATTTCGTACCTTTTGAGAGTTCTAGTGGCATTTTTTGGAAAAATGAAAGGAAGGCGAAGATTGCAAACTGATTCTTATAACCGGTGGATTGATTCTTTAAAGCGGAAATTTTAACATGGAAATAATACATTTGTTTTTGTTTTTGCGATATTGATTCTTATAAACGGTTGATTCTTATAACCATTGATCACTATAAGCGGTGGTTACTGAATATATATATATATATATATATATATATATATATATATATATATATATATATATATATATATATATATAAAGTATGTGTTTAAGGAGAAGTACCCGGCGTTGCCCAGGATTTTAAGTATGTATGTTATCAAAATCAATTTAAAAACTAAACACAGTATAAATAACATAGAAAAAAAAACACATGAAATGTTACACTCATCTCAGAATTTTGGTAGATTCAGCATTTCATAATTGTTCGACTAAAAGCTGAAAAGTAAAAATGTCAAAATATTGTCAATTTTGTTAATCTCAATTTTGTTACAGCACACCTTACTAATAAATTAATTCATACAGTACAACACTTCAGTAGCATGCAATTTCATACAGTATACTTAAAAATAAAAAAAATTCAAAATTACCATCATTACATGAATGCAAACCACTAAATACATTAGTTATACTCCTTTCGCTAACAACATAACATAACATGTATATTTTATCTTTATATTTTTACATTTAGACATTTACCAAGTATTTTATAATTGCAATGCATTTCATAAGTTAACTAATGAAATGCATTGCATTTCATTAGTTAACTTATGAAACAAACTGCATTACAGTTTGTTGTACCAGATACGGCTTTTCGCTTTACGGCCAACTTTTCCGGAACGTATCTAGGCCGTAAAGCGAGGTATGGGTATATTATTTAATCCGGTTTTTTGCATATGAAGGAATATGTAAAAAACACTTTTTACCCCCCTTCACCCTTGGGGGGCGAATTTTGAAAAATCCTGAAACTGATTTTAGGTAATCAAGTTCCTTACATTTTAAAGCAAGAATATCTGTTTTTTTTCTTTCAGATATGAGGGAATATGGGAAAAATGCGTTTTGCCCCCTCTCCCCCTTTTGGGCCAAATTTTGAAAAATCCTGAAATTGGTGTTTAGGTATTCATGTTCCTTACATTTTAAAGCAAGAATCTTTAACATATCAATTTCCTTCTTTGAGATATGAAGGAAAACACGTTTTGCCCCCCCTCCCCCCTTGGGTGGGGGCCGAATTTTGAAAAATCCTGGAACTGATTTTTAGGTATTCGGCTTCCTTTTATTTTAAGGTAAGAATCCTATGGATATCCGTTTCATGTGAAAAACACGTAAAATCACGTTTAGCCCCCCCTCCCCCCCATGGGCCGAATTTTGAAAAAAATCCTGAAACTGATTTTAGGTAATCAAGTTCATTCCATTTTAAAGCAAGAATCTTTTGGATATCAATTTCCTTCTTTGAGATATGAGGGAATATGGGAAAATACGTTTTGCCCCCTCCCCCCCCCATGGGGGCCGAATTTCGAAAAATCCTGAAATTGGTTTTTAGGTATTTTTGTTCCTTACATTTTAAAGCAAGAATCTTATGGATATCTGTTTTTTTCTTTGAGATATGAAGGAAAATGTGATAAAACACGTAAAAACACGTTTTCCCCCCCTCCCCCCCTTGGGGGCCTAATTTTGAAAAATCCTGAAATTGGTTTTTAGGTATTCATGTTACTTACATTTTACAGCAAGAATATTTTGGATATCAATATCCTTCTTTGAGATATGAAGGAATATGTAAAAAACACGTTTTGCCCCCCTCCCCCCCTTGGGGGGCGAATTTTGAAAAATCGCTTCTTAAATGATGCCTTCAGCACAAAAGTAATAAGCTCCTAAAATTTGATATCTGTATCTCCAATAGTTTTTGCTGGGCGTTGATACGTGTATGTATATATGTATATATAAGTCAGGACTTATATATATATATATATATATATATAAAGTATGTGTTTGTCTGTGCGTGGGCGTGTGGGTGTTAATATATCAAATCATCTATTAAAACCGTTCGCAATTATAATTCAATGGAACATATTTGCATAGTTAGAAAGACTTGAAGAATCGATTTGAAGCTAAGTTACAGTGCTCGACATCGTTGAATGTACTGACTGAACAGAGCATTGCCCGTTCCCATTCTATTCGCACACAAATGCATGACTGAAAATCACTCGGAGAGATGCACTTATAAATCCAATCTCGCTTACGGATGTGATCAATAACGCGTGAGTCTAAATTTTGCTCCACAGACACAATCGTAATATGGTGAAATCACACGGTTATGACTTTTTTCTGCCGGCCATATTCTTTTTCTTAAATTCCTATTTTACTGATTGTTTGTCATGATAACCTGCAGTAAAATTCGGAGAAATATTTTTTCAAGGTACATTTTCTCAGAGCAGAAGAAAAGATCTCGTAACTAATAGGTAACTAGAGGCAAACGCAAAGCAGGAAACAACGGATTCTAAATAACCAGAATAAAAATAAAGGAATGACAACTGGTTTCCATTCATGAGTTCGAAACTAAATGCCGCACGTTTATAGATATTAACAAAATGTGTGATTCTGAAAGGAATTTAGTTGTACTATCTGCGAGAAAATATCTTGCAGTTATATTTCTAAATTATTTTATTATCTTAGTTTTAATGACGTTTATTCGTCTTAAATGTTGTCTTATGCAAATTATTTAAAGTATATTTATTTTGAAATTCCACTATTCGGTAATTTTTTTCATGCTAAACATTAGACTGTCATTTGCTCATTCTCTTCTCATATTTATACGATTTGCCACTCAAAATTAGAATAAATACGCTCATTATTGCGCTGTAAAAAACAATAACGCATGGGACCAATTTTGCTTCAGGTATCACTGGAACAGTTGTCCAATTGTTTTTCACTCTTGTGATTGGGATGCTCTATTCATTTGAAAGAACCTAGAAAGTACGCTCAATGAAATAGGCGTGATCACTTACTGTGAAGATGGCTTTCTATGTTCCATTATCAATGATTGTGATTCTAAACCGGTCATTCCAGTTCCTCAACGTTCGTTTTCACCCAACAGTACTGCACGACTTCCTGCTTTTTATGTATCTGTTTTGGGTTTCCAAACTGGTGTACCCCCATGGATATGAGTCTCAGTTTTAGAACTTCGCATCGAAAAACTTTTAACCAATTATAGATCTTAACAACTTCGTTGATAAAGGTACTGAAGTCTACGACTGGTTAAAAAATAATTAATGTGAGTAACGTTGGCGCTGATGGATGCAATATAATATGAACAAGGTCTTAGGAGCTCAGAATGGTATAAAATATCAAAAGCAGCTTAAGTATTGAGATTCAGTGTTAAGTTCGATTCTAAATCATAAAAGGCTTCTTATTTCATTAAATTTCTGATTGTGAACCTCAAGCGCATATAAGGTTAATACGGTATTTTTCCTCCAATATCGTACACAGCAAAATTCAACCGATAATCGGTTAATCTATATATATCGGTTAATCTATATATATAAAACAGTTCCGTAACTGACTCACTGACATACAACGCACAGACCAAACAGCTGGAACTAAAGGGCTGATATTTTGCATGGTGATTCTTCTTATGGTGTAAGGGTGCACTAAGAAAGATTTTTGAAAAATTCTTCTTAGAATTTTTTAAATTAAATTTTTAAGCTGTTTTTGTAACTTTTTTTATGTTTGCATTTAAAATAATAATTTGAGAGTTATAAAATTTATTTCACGAGAAAGGTCACAAAAATTCCTTTAAAATGAAGCCTTTTTTGAATCTTTACCTCGATTTTCTGATTTTTGGTGAATTTTTAAAGATTTATTTTTAGAATTTAATGTATTAAATGCCGATCACGTGATTTCTTTTTCTGGTACTTTAAATAAATTTATCGTCACGTGCATAACAATTAAATAGACAAAAAAATATTTTTTTTTCTTTCTAATGCAGCAGACGATTGGATATTATCCAAAAAAAAATAAATATCACTTCCGATTTTTTTATACATACATATATATATATATATAATATCAATTGTATACATTGATCGTCGTATTTATTATAAGTATATATATATATATATATATTTATTTTTTAGCATTAATTGCATACATTGACCGTTGTATTTAATTTGAATGTACTCCGTAGCGAAGCGCGGGTTTTCAGCTAGTAAAATACAAATAGAGTACTTAGTTCGCATCTTGTTTATTTCCTTCGGATGATGCTCAGTTCGACGAGTGCCATTGAATACCTTAGTTTGTAGTTCGGATATGGGCACGTTAAATTCAAAGACTGGAAAATCTTTTCATGTGGTCAGCAGGATAGGGTATGGTAAGAGCCCTTCAGATATAGCCCATGGGGATGCTATTAAAATTCAGGTCATACCAGGTGACGGTGTTGGCTCAAATATTAAATTGTCCTATCGAAAGTAACCATCGAATCTCGCGGTTAAAGAGTGAATGTCTTCAAACAAGTGCTTCCGGGGAAAACTAATCGAATTTCTTATCAACTTTCGTCGATAATTTGATACTCGTAGTGGAATTCATAAGTGTTTCCCAATCTTCTTTATGTTATGCTTCTTTGTGTCAATACATTCTATATTTCCAGTACAAGTATATTTCCTTTTTCTTTCAATTTGTTGTGATATGTATTTGGCTGATATTATTGGTGATAATTTTGACTTAAGTTCTTTCCCCAACATGAATTTTTTATATTTCTCTCGTCGATGTAAGACGTTCATTGGTTTCTAGAATTTCGAAAACTTTATCTTTCACGCACCTGCCATTTCCATTTTATTCCCTGGAGCACTAGTATAGGGAAAAGACATAATGTTCCAAACACTTCGAAATGTGTTAGACAGAGTCTGTCTCTCAATAAAAGAAATCTATTGAAGTATCTAACGAGTGATAGACTAATTTCCTTTAGGATGCCACTTAACTTTTTTGAGTAATCTGTAATGCATAAAATGTCTAAAATTATGCCAAAAACATTGATATTGGTAAGATTTTGAAATGATTTCAGGAGATACACTTTAGCTTCTATCTTTTTATATATTTTATGAAAATGTGGGTAACTTGTTTGTTTTTCTACTACCGTTTTTTTTTTTTCCTTATGGGAATTTCTTGCGTGCGTGAATTGCTGTGCCTCAAAGCATTTTATCTTCTTAATGTTATGCTTTGCATTTTATATAATTCTACATTATTTCCTTTTCAAAATTTCAGAAATTTATTTTATTCGGTTTCTTTCATAAATTTTTATCATCAAAATAAAAACCAGAAGCTTTAAAAGAAATAATACTTGCAATGTAGGTTCTCGAGATAATTTATTGGTCCTCAGTTATGTTAAGCCTTAGGGACTGTTCACATAGGAGTCCGTTGCGTTGCGTTAAGGAAAAGATGACGTTGAGGCGAAAATAAACCAATCATAGGCCTCCAAACGATTAGCAATGAAGCTTTTAACGCCTATGATTCGTTTATTTTCGTCTCAACGTCATCTTTCCCTTAACGCTACGCAACGGACTCCTATGTGAAGAGGCCCATATTCGCATCTCAACTAATATGTGAAACTTTAAGACAATTTGCTGCATTTTATCTCACTAACCCGGGTTTAAACCACTTGAAATTAATGAAAAATATCATTAAAATGTTGAAGGTATTTTTTTTAACATTTAAACTACAGTTTCATTAAATACATTTTCCCCCGTATTATACACTTAAAATTGAATACGGTATGATGAGGATCTATGCCAGTGATTCTCAACCTTTTTTTTTTTTTTGTCGCGGCACACTTTTAACGATTTCCAAATTTGACGGCACACAAAGAAAAAGATAAGTTTAAAAGTTGTTTACTTAAAACGGATAAAAACAGTTAAAAATTTGGCATTTAACTGTAAAAACAACAGTTTTCTTTTACAGTGTACTTTTCTTTAATTTAAACAAACTTTACTCGTAATTAAAAAAAGCATTATAATTTTTACTATATACATTTTTAAAATTTGGCGGCACACTTTAAGAATTTGGCGGCACACAAAAGTGCCGCTGCACAGTGGTTGAGAATCACTGGTCTGTGCAATAACAGTTAATGTAGGCTTATCGTCATAAGTATAGAATGTCTGTAATGTGTCTATCAGCTTTTTTCGGTGAATACCCGACTGATCATAAACGTTTACTGGCGTCGGTGCATTTACTTCTCCCAGATATGCTTCTACAGCAAAACATTTAATGCCAGGCAGAAGTACTATACGACACACCGCACCCTATAGTTTCCTAAAGTACTTTCCTAAAGTTCTTAAAGGAGCATCTCCGTGAATATGTCGACCGTAATATCGACCAGTAGATAGGTCATTTATTTCTAAGGAAACGGCTTTCGTAACAGGGAGCGATTTCCTATTGTTCAGCAAAGAGGCTTTGAATATTTCAGAATCTAAACATCGTTCTTCCTATTCGATATGCATAAGTGTGATGATACATTATCGGGAAACGTGTCTTAGGGAATAATAAAACACGTGAAAAAAAAAGGCTGCACTTGTCCGTATGTAATTGGAAAACAAAGTAAATCTATGTAGGTGGTAATTAATTACATGATTTTATTGGACACATATATTTATGTAAAAATATATAAACATCTTATGTCTTTCCGATAAAATATTTTTTATTTCACACAAATTAATGTTTAATCAATATTATCGTAAACAACAGCTGAGCAAAAATAAATATTCCAGATGAATGAAAATGATGTATTAAAAGTGGGCAGTTCGAAACTTTCGACAAGAAAGAAACAGATTGCATCGCTAGAAAAACACCCCCAAAAATTTGATATTTTTCATTTTCCAATTATATCATTGTTGAAATATTTTAGTTGACTCAGAAATTAGTGTATGAAGCACATTTAAAAATTATGGGTAGAAAGTATTTGTTATAACAACTAGTTATCCTACGTTCTTTGGCATAGGTGGAGTATTTCCTACCTTTGTACACATCACAGCCATGTATAATTACTTTTTATTTCCTATCGTATCACCAATCATAGGTACACATAAAACCTAAGATTATTTTCTAACAACTCTCTCTCTAACACACAAACAACGTTTCAAACCATCTTATTCTATTATACAATTATATTATTTTTTTAGTTTGGCTTTTCTTCATTTAAGTGAATCAGTTTCCTCACAAGGTTGCTGAGTAAATGATTATCTTCAAGGTACGATTCTTTTCATTTACTTGAATAGTTTTCTCAACATTAGATATTTAAAGACTGGAAGATAAGAAGTAAGAGGCAAAATAATTTTCAGTAGTTCCATTTCCTGGGTTAACACAAACAATAATTATTAAAAATTTCACCAAAAAAATCTTCTTTAAGTACAAGAAATCATGCGAGGGAAGAATAAAATGTAAAAATTATTGTCCTAACAATTAAAAAAAATTCATAAAATATCTAAAAAGTTTTTAATTATTTAAACTATATATAAGTTAACCTTTTGAAGATTATTTGAAATTTTAGAATATATATATATATATATATATATATATATATATATATATATATATATATATATATATATATATACACCAGTTATCAAAAACTAAGGAAAAATCACAAAAATAGGGATAACACGTTTAAAACTAGGCCAATCTGCTTAAAATTTGAATAAGTTGTTAAGTAAAAGGTGCTGAACAATATTACATTATGCAAAATACTCGCCCTGCAGTCGGAATACGTCATGTGCAGGAGCATAAAAGGCTCGAATTGTCGCTGCGAGGCTGAGATTAGACATCTGGCATAGCCAAATTGTAACAATGACCTCCAGGCATCATTTGACCGAATAACTGCGATGGCGAGCTATTGGGATACTAAAGGTAGGACAAAGTCAGACAGAAGTGGCCATATGTCTAAATGTGAGTCCGCCTGTGGTTCATATACTTTGGCAACAATATCTAACCACGGATTCAGCATCCAGGAGGTTCAGCCAAGGACGGCCATATACTACAACGAGTGCCGATGACCGATATTTGTCATTATGCGCGCGAAGGAATAGATCCGCAATTCCGTCTGCAAGCTCCCTTTTGCAAATCCTCCTTCGCTGCAAGCTCCGGAAAGTTGGTATCAACGTCAACCGTGCGTAGAAGGCATCACGAAGGTAGTCTTTTTGCGAGCCGACCAGCCATTTGCATCCCGCTGACGTCACGCCATAGGAGGGAACGTTTGCATTGGGCACGTCAACATGTCCACTGGACGCGTGATCAATGGAGGGCTGTTCTCTTTACGGATGAGTCCAGGTTTAGCCTCCAAAGCGATAGTAGTCGTATTTTGATTTGGAGAGAACCTGGAACTCGTTTTCATCCATCACACTTCCGTGAAAGAGATGCATCCGGATCAGGCAGTGGCTGTGTTTGGGGTTGTATCTCTTTGAGTGGAAGCACAGACCTCCATGTCTTTCCCCGTGGAAATGTTAATGCTCACACTTATAGAGATGACATCCTTGATCTTATGTGTGCCCTTATGGCGGGGCAATAGGTGATGCTTTCGTGCTACAGGACGATAACGCGAGGCCGCACAGGGCTCGCATCGTGGATGCTTATCTTGAGCAGAAAACAATTCAGTGCATGGAGTGGCCAGCTCTATCACTGGACCTGAATCCTATCGAGCATATTTGGGACGCTTTAGGACGACGTATAGCTGCTCTCAATCCTCCTCCTAGGATTCTAGCCACGATTTAACTGCTTTCCAAGAGCAATGGCTCTCACGTCCTACCGAACTCATAGACCACATAATTGGCAGCATCACGTATCGCTGTATGTGCTATATCGCTTCTCGGGCTGATCATACACCATATTAAATGTACTTTTCCTATACCAAACTGACACATCCGATTTGTTCGTTGTATGCATATGCTAGTTTCTATAACACCATAATTGTCTGGCAATTTCATTTTATACTGTTTTATACCTACCTTTGTGTTGTATAATGTGTATAAGTTTCATTAAATTCTACCAGTAACTTTTTGAATAATTATATATATATATATATATATAATATATAATATATATTCTCAAGTATCAGGACAAATCATTATATATTAGGATTGTATTTCTAATATTAAAAGGGAATAACATTTTCAAACAGTCAACACAAAACCGATACCCTCCTATGAAAAATTGCCCAAGTGTCATTCCTGGTGTCCAAATATGATAAATGACTCAGACATCGGGGCAAAAGTTCGATTTATAAATAGATTCCTATTTACATTATCCTTTCCCGCCAGCTGTTTAACATCTATTCCGATTTCACAAATGCTCCCTTTAAAGGGATATTTCCAGCAATACATAGCATTAAACAATAGATAGGTATAGAAAAGGCTGGGGCCAATAAAACGGGTAAATACGCGGCAGAATAAATAAAAAAAATGCGAATACCTTAATTCTGGAATTTGAATTATCATAAATACACATGTAGCAGTTTTGCTGTTAAATTATATTTTTACTAAAGAGAAAACGTTACATTTTTAGGAAAAACCCTCTTTTATAATTCTTTAAATTAAGCTGATAATAAAAGCTCTTTTTGATCTAGAACAATGCAAAGAATTTGTGAATATTTTCTGAATAGCTCATGTAAGCCTTCCCTAAAACAAGAGGAATTACTGATATTCCAAAGAACTTTAATAATTTTAATAATTAACGCGAAAGAATATGTGAAATTTGAATATTTATGAACTGAATTTGAAAAATTGGATAGTTATTTTTTCCTTTAAAACCAATTTTATTTCATATGTTTAATACTTTTGTGTTATATTATAATTTAGAAATGGAAATAGCTGTGCAATGCTATTTTATATTATCATTATCATTTTTATTTCTGTCAATTTTACAATGTGCAATTTTTTATAATTTTCCACGTAACAGCTTCCTTGAGGCCATTTGAGGCTTTCAGTGTCCATTTGTGAAACAAATTTAAGAGATTGTGGTAGGGATCCACCTGATAGTTAGCACACATGTCTAGTTTTGGAGATAAATAGGTTCCATTCCTAGTAGGCCATGCAACATAGGGTTTGTAGACGAAATTATTCTCGGAAAGCTGGAAATGGTTTTAATCTCTTCATTTGCATGTAAAAAAAGTTTATTGAAGTTTGCACCAATTATCTGCTTGTGCCTCTATGAGGGGTGTGTAAGGTATACACAAGATTCGATTCACAAGAATCGAACTTTTGAGTGAATGAATTAAAGAAGCTGCTTGAGATATGCTAATTTCGGCATACGTGCTTAGTATAAATACCATGCAGCGTCATTAATAGAAAAAGGTTGTTAGGGTTTTAAAAGGATGTTAAGGTTGATAGATAAGCGAGAGGGAGCTACGAGGGTATGCAGCTCGAGTGCTATCCTGCGCTATTGCTTAGGGGGCCCAAAGTTTACGTGGCAGTACTGCTGGTTTGACTCTCTGCTGGTTTGTGAGTATTTGCAAAGTGTATTTTTATTGAATGCTAATATATATTCCGTACAAGTAGTACGTATGCTTATTGCTGTAAAAGCAAATTCTATATGTGCAACGAATTCAATAAACACTGTTTCATGTATAAACTGTGTTTGTATGAAATTAATTTTGAGTGCCACTTCAAATTATATACACCTAAATCTAGGTAGAAGTGAGTTATTTTCTCTATAGGTGTCCCAAAAACCTCGAAATTTTCGGACTTTTTACAGTTTTTCACTAATAACTCCTAAACGATGCATCTCTAGGAAAATGTTATCACCTTTATAAATTGAAGAACACAAAATTCTGCGTCGAATGACTACCATACATTGAAATTACGTGAAGTTGTTAGGAAGATATGCGAGTTCAAAGAACGACAGTTTTTTCTCATTTAAAAAAAAATCGTGTTTTGGATTTTTAAACCTTATTTCCGCAATGTAAAATGCATTATATGAAATAAATAATTCATTTGGATATCATACAAATCTTGTGCTGACCATATATACGGATACAGGTACAACAATTTTCAACAAAACGTTTTATTTTTCCTTTTTATTCCTGCTGGCAAACCAAGAACCAGTTTTGATGAATATAAAGATTTGAAATGAAAAACGCACATTATGATGCAAATATTTATGTAATTAAAACGTAAAAAATTGACTTAAAATACAAAAGGTCCACGTCATCCATGATGTCTTCGAATTCGTCATCATTGTTAGGTAGCATATCCGCGCTGTCGTTCAAGTTTGATTCGTTATCAATTCCATCTGGTATATTGTTGCAGGACGCTCCTTCCAATTATAGCATATCGGGGAACATTTAATCCCTTGATTCCTGCAACCACAAGTATTTCGGCACCCTTTCGAACATTTGCAGGCAGTATTATTAATAAGTTCCTGCGGGGCTAGTTCGGCTGTTGATTTTAGTGGGAGTAGCCCATGCTTAGTAACCTTCCATCCCCACTGAACTGTGTCCATCAAATGACCATTCCGCAAATTAATTTCTGGGAAAGCCCCCATTGCGTGCAGTCGAGCGGCTTCTTCAGTTGGAGGAAGAGTATCCAAGTTGAAAGTATTCTGTACTAAGGATTTGGTGAACAGTTTAAGGGAACGGTGGACCTTTATTTGAGCAAATCTCGTCATTGTAATACTGAATGTGTTATTGTAAAAATATATATATATATATATGTAACATACTGGACAACCCAAGGAAAGAATGGGCGTCCAGCACATCACAGGCAATGATGGTGTAGTCGTGGCTATAATAATACTCGACGCAGCAAGTTACAGCATTATACTAGTTTTTATTTCGTCGGCGAATACGTCTTCTCAAGACAGTTACAAAATCCGAAAAGCGTACAGGTTTCCGTTCATGTGGTTTATATAAACTTTGTCATGTGATCAGGATAGCGATTAGGGATTTGCTGTTGTCGATAAGTCACATGTGGTTTTATATAATCTGCGCAGAGCTTATCTAAAATATTGGGGACGCCGCGCCTATTTGAAAAAGGAAGCCATTTAATATTTTCTCTCGAGGTTATCAGAACTTAGAATCAAAAGCGAAAATTAGCTCGTACGCCCAAGGGAATTTAGAATAATGTTAGATTTTAAAATGGTATGGGGTTTTAATGTTATATATATATATATTTCTGTGGATTATTAATACCAAAATAATTTTTTTCAAGTAAAATATCATCTATGAAGCTTCTACAAAGTAATTTATAATGGGTAAGTGTAGTAATAAATTTTAGATCTGTTTTTCTCAAAGCAGATTTTTCAAGGTTTTTAGATTTTTCAAATGCTCCATGCTACTTAATTCTTGTTCAAAATTCATGAAATTAATAAGGCAGAATCCTGATGCTGTTTACAAACAAATTGGGCATGCATTTTACAATTAGACTTCATTAAAGTAGTTAAATTTGATTTATAACTTTTTAATAGGCAACATTTTGATGGAAATCGGGACGAAATTTAGAAAAAAATCTCTCAAAAATTAACTATCCAAGGGATTAAGTAATTAATACCCAGATTTGTTTGTTATACAGTTTAAAGGGATTGAAATGCAAAATCGAGGAAATATATCAAAAATTAAATAGCAAGGAGCATTTTAAAATTTTGCTTATAAATTAAAATTTTTTTCAAAAATCTTAAAATTATAATGAGATTGGAAATTTCTTTTAAGGTATTCTATTTATTTATAATGAAATGTGTATATATACAAAATTTCGTATCTCTATGATGAAAAGTAAAAAAAGTGAATTTTAATGTCCACCGTTCCCTTAAAGCGTGTTTCATTCAGAGGAGAAGATTGAAGAAACGATCCGGCATACAAAGCAGCAATTACTTTTTCGCCGGCAGCACCGACTTCAACTGCAGTCGATGCAAAATTTAATGCAAATTCATTTTCTTGTTTTTTTTTTGTCGGTCAGTTACGGAACTGTTTTATATATATATATAGATTAAAACCCTTTTTTGATAATTTCTAAATTCGTTCTACTATTAATTCACCTAAATATCAGTTTTGTTTTCTTTGTGATACCTAACATTAGATTTCTAATCTCTCATGAATTGACCGTAAGAACTGAATAGAATTTGCATGCGAAAATAATACAAATAATGTAAATAATTCAACGCGAAATAATACATATAAAGAAGGCATAGACAGCCGAATAAATAAACAGAAAATCTACCCTAGAGTTGAAAACATTTAACTTTTCAATAAAAGATTGAGCAGTTGCAACAAATCCTCCTACTGAAAAGGGACAAATACAACTAAAAGAAAATAATTCAGCTGAGAAATATATTTACTAACGGGAAGAATGCAGATAAAATAAACCAACACACCATAAATGCAAGATTCTGTAGCAGTAAAAGAACTAAACCATATAACAAGACAACCGACTGGTCTCTTCATCAGGAGGCCTAACCAAATCAGTTACCTCCAGGGGGAACTTTCTGAATAGGATGCTGGTCTAACCAAAAGACATCCCAAGGCCCCATTCAAACAGATAGTGAAATGTAAAAAGTAGTAAGGCATGAAAGTAGTAAGCTGAAAATAATCTCTCTTACACCAAAATCTAGATCCTGGCCGAATGGCTAGGGTGCTGGCATTCGGTTCCAAAGTCTGTGGGTTCGAATCCCACTGTTGGCATGGACTTTTGTAACCGTTCGGAATCGGCTTTAAACAGTAGGTCCCGGTGTAATTAGCCCTCGTGTAGCAAAAACTGACCGTAGCGCTCCAAACTAACCTTTATCTCGATTTTTCACATCAGTCTTATCCTTTGAATCAATATTTTCCATTTATGAATCTTCTCTCGTGTACACATTCACGCATAGAAAGGCAAGAGTGGATTCACCCTGGACATAGATTTGACCGCGACATGAAATAATTCATTAAATTTTGGGTCAATCCAAGTAGGAAATCTACTAAACACCCCTCTTTAAGACTGAAATTCTGTATTAAAAATTTTAAAAATGAAATAATCCTCTTATTAATATTTAATGTTACATTTGGAATTACAGAATTTTTCTCATTTAAGAAAATCTACAGGATTCACTGACTTTTAATATTACTGACAATTACAGATTTTTTCTTTCTACAAAATCTATATTAAACTGAAGGTATTAACTGAAGGTATTAATATATACTTATTTGAGTAGTTTTCCAACTCCATTCATGTTCCTTTTGAGATACAGATTGCCTTAAAGTCTAATGAGTGCTGAGAAAGTCTGATCTGTAATGCCCTCTGTTGTTTGCAGAAATAAGCTGGAGGTGTACGAGTTTAAAAATAAGATAGAAATGACTTGTATGAGGGTTTCTAAATGAATGACTTGTATAGAATGACTTGATAGAAGGACTTGTATAACATTCTGGTGAACATGAAAGTAGGGCTAACTCCATTTTTTTTAAAGAGTTGGATCACTATTCAAATAAGGCTTTCAGTTGTTACTTCTCCTTATAAATTCTCATGTATTAAACTTCTCCTTATAAATTCTCATGTATTAAAGTTCATGCGGATACATTTTATTTGCACTGTGCATTAATATTTCCATTTTTTGGAAAATAAACCACTTTTAAAAAAAATTCCTTTAACTATTGCTCATTTTTGTATTCCAAACTTTATCTTTTATGCTTTACTACTTTTAACTACAGGCAATTTAAACCTTAAATTGAGTCATTAAGAACCTATTTTAAGAAGAAAATTTTATGCATGTTTTGCTTATTATAAATCTTTTCCTCTGGTGATAGCGATTGGGCTTTAAAACACTTTCTGTCAACCGAGAATTACCATTTCGAAACTTGATAGTGTAAACGTTTTGATTTTTTTTTAACTGTAAAGATATTGATTTCCAGTTAAAGTGACTTTGTGTACGGATGTAATTTTGTTTTACGCATTGTCACTCAGTTTACATAATGCTCATATTCCTCGCCCTCGGGAACAGAAAAATATCATTTCCAGTTTAATCTTAAGATATTTAAATATTAAATGTAATTTGAAGTTATTTAAATGCAGCTGTAGCATTATGAATAAATTTTAAAAGACAATGTGTAAAGTTTTAAATAATTTAGTAATTTCTGATTCATAGACTATTTTCAATTTTGTCTTAGGGGGAAAAATCACACGCTGTGTCCTGTCAATCTGCAATAAAAATGTTTCCTATAGTTTTATGAAGGCAATGCCGCATGTTGCTTCTTTAAGGGGGCAGTGGACTTTCAAAATAGTGAAATTTGTCCAAAAATTCGATTTTTTTTATTTTATTGAATTGTGAAACTACGGACGAGTAGGAATGTGTTGAAAAAAGAATTTTTAATTTCTGTGATCATTTTCCTAGTTATAGGCATTTGTATTTAATTTAGATATTATGTGGTTACTAATAGCGATAACTTTAAATGTGTTTTTCTCAAAATAAAAATTTTCGTGTCATACGAATATTCAAACTGCTCCGGGCGCATTTCTAACGATCGTATCGCTTTGAAATTTAAGTTTTATATAATTAACTGTATATCAAATGAATCTTATTGAAAATAATTATGCTTCGTAACTCAGAATTTCTAAATTTTGTACTCGAAAAGATGATTTATAGGTATTTTGCGTCATAAAAAGGGTTTTTTCACTATTATTATTTTTTCTCTTTATATTTTTAATGAAAGCTTAAAATAAGCAATAAGTTTCATTGTCAGTTTTATAAGGTATCCTGTAAATAAAAATTACCTTATTATATGCAAAAGAAATGCGCATGGGACATTCTTAATGAGGTCAATTTTTGATATAATTAATAATTCATAATTCCTAAATTATTAATATTTCATAATTAAATTTTAACCACTTTTACATACCTATGTTACTATTCACATATTCAAATTTCAAGCAAATCCATTCAAAACAAAAATAATTAGGTTTGAAGGTCCACTGTCCCTTTAATAGCGGGCCCTGGTATTCTATTAGTTACGGCGTCGGGAATCGATATAGGGGGTGCTCAGTTCAAGTCCCGACGAGCGCTACTGAATACTCTTGTGTCCACGCAGGGCATGGGCATGTTAAATCCATAGGCTAGAATGTCCCTCCGTGGGATTTGTATGGGTAGAAAGAGGGCACGATTCCTCTAGATATTGCCCTTGGAGGTCCTCGGATGAAATTCAGGTGGCACAAGACGGTAATGTGGGTTCACCTGTATTATACTCCCACTAGCTGAAAACCCGCACTTCGCTACGGAGTACATTCAAATTAAATACAATGGTCAATGTATGCAATTAATGCAAAAAAAAGTAAATATATATATTTATAATAAATACGACGATCAATGTATAGAATTATACATAATATCTTTTATTGTATTTTAATATTTTTTTGGATAATGTCCAATCGTCTGCTGCATTAGCAAGAAAAGAAAATATTTTTTTTGTCTATTTTAGTTGTTATGTACGTGACGATAAATTTATTTAAAGTTCCGGAGAAAGAAATCACGTGATCGGCATTTAATAAATTAAATTCTAAAAATGAATCTTTAAAAATTCACCAAAAATCAGGAAATGAAGGTAAAGATTCAAAAAAGATCTCATTTTAAAGGAATTTTTTGGATCTTTCTCGTGATATAAATTTTATATCCCTCAAATTATTATTTTAAACGCAAACTTAAAAAAAGTTACTAAAGCTGCTTAAAAATTTAATTTTAAAAAATCTAAGAAGAATTTTTCAAAAATCTCTCTTAGTGCACCCCTACACTATAAGAAGAATCGCCATGCAAAATGTCAGCCCTTTAGGTCAAGCGGTTTGGTCTGTGCGTTGTATGTCAGTCAGTGAGTCAGTTACGGAACTGTTATATATATATACTAGCGGCCCGTCCCGACTTTGAACGGGTTGAACAAAATATTATACCAATAAATTTCCAGTTGATAGTCAATAAATTGTAAATCTTTTTTTACCTTAAATGTCCAATAAAAAGCGTAGTTCCAAATGTAGTTTGGATGTAGTTAATAATTAAAGTTATTTTTTTTTAAAGAAAAAGGGATGCCGGAGAACGACTAGGTTCGAACCGCTACCGTCAGAACAGAAGCCCACCGCGATAGCACCACGCCAAGGATCGTTGAAGTCCTCGGCACAAAAAGCGGTAGAGGACAGTAGCGGTAACAATGGAGATTGTTAGGATTAAGCCCCTAACTTTATTTCTACTGATCAGATATACATAATATACATATAGCCTATGTACATCTGGAATAATGTACCTTTCAAACAGTGAAAGAATTTTTCAAATAGGTACAGTGGTTCTGAAGATTACCCTCCACGTACAAAATCGCTCTCTCTTTATATATAAGTATAGATAGCACCACGCTAAGAATCGTTGAAGACTTCGGCACAAAAAGAGGTAGAGGACAGAAGCTGTAACAATGGAGATTGTTAGGATTAAGCCCCTAACTTTATTTCTACTGATTAGATTTACATAATATATAGCCTATGTCCATCTGGAATACTGTACCTTTCAAACAGTGAAAGAATTTTTCAAATAGGTGCAGTGGTTCTGGAGATTACCCTCCACATACAAAATCCGCTCTCTCTTTATATATAAGTATAGATATAGATTACAAGCTCTCGACAATTTAGGAAATTTCGAAAAACACTAGTACCGGTTGCATTAGTAGAAAAAAAATCTAATTTAGTGGCTGCTATGTAAATATCAATTTTTGTAAATGAGAATGATTTTTTTTTATTAATAAAAGTTATGTCATAAAATTCGTCAGATTTTATTTATTTATTCTTTTACTGTACTAGAATATAAATGCGTGAATTTTACATTTTGCCTACAATTTGTTATTATTACGAATCCTAGCAACTTGACCGGTTGTCATATACAATGATTTAAATGATTTTGGTTTGATTTGGACCACTACGGTCAACTGTTTGCTACACGAGGGCTAATTAGACCGGGACCTACAGTTTAAAGCCGATTCCGAAAGGCTGAAAACATCCATGCCAACAATGGAACTCGAACCCACGGGATCTGAATTGAAAGCCAGTGCCCTAGTGATTCGGCCATCACCCGGCTTGTGATTTATAGGAAGGTTACTTTTTTTTAATGTAAATGCTTGCTTAAATCTGTAATGTGAAAAAGAACGATCGTAAATGAATTTATGGAGAATTCTTAGGTGATTATTCTTTTCAATAAAATTTCCTGTCAGCGTGTACTTCATTTATTATTTCACTATACGATCAGATATTCCCGGTAATCTAATAAATCTTCCCCAAATCACAATAAATACTGAAGGTAAAAGTAATGCAAGAAAACATGCATATAACTGCAGTATATATTTCTGTGCATAAAAAATGCTCTTCAATATTGGAAACACGTAAGTAGGCAACGAAAAACTGAAAATGTTAAAATGATTACAAACATTCATAATCAAGAAAGGAATTTTTTTAAGTAAAAAAGAGAAATTCCATTGATTTTAAAATTATAAATGAAATACAGTCGGACCTCTATTTAACGAACCTCTATTTTGCGAATTTCTCTACTTTGCGAATTTTTCCTTGGAACCAAGAACATTTTGCGAATTTCTTCGTAAAATAACCTCTAAATAGCGAAGTGCATTCTCTATTTAACGAACTTTTTCTTGCGATACAATATCTTTTTCCTCCATATTTCTCAAAATATTTCTGAACATTTCAAACTTATTCTTTCTTTTAACACATTTAACACATTAACTTTCTTTTAACACATTCCGACGCGAATTACAGTTTGAAGAATATACGCCTGAAGGGCTTTTTAGTACATTGCAAAGATGAGAGACGTATTATGAGAGAAAGCATTTTTTTCAAACAAATAACTTAGACAAAATTAAGAGACTTTATCAGTAATTTACTTAATACTTTAATACTTTATCAGTATTAAAATTTGTTGTTATAATAAATGCGATAATGTCATTAAAATTCATTAATTTAAATATGATTTTTTAAAATCGAAAATACAGTGTATTTCCGGACAATGTTTTGTTTTTTTCTTCTTTTCCTTGCAGATTTCTGTTTGACGGGTAAGGTATACAAAATAAATAAATATTAATTAAAAGAAATAGACACAAATTATAGAAATTTGTGTCTATTACACCGAATTATAGAAATAGATACGAATTATAGAAATACACGAATTATAGAAATGGACACAAATAATAGACAAAATAAAAGTGTGATTGATTTTTTTTATTAATAATATTTAGAGTTTATGAATTTAAAATCTGTTTTTGTAGTTTAAAGTATTTTAAAAGGTGAATCTCTATTAAACGAATTTTCCATAAAACGAACTTTTTTTCGGGATTTAGCGACTTTGTTAAATAGAGGTCCGACTGTACTTATAAATACTAATTTTGTGTACAATGCTGAGAACAATAATTTTTATATTTTATCACAAAACTTTAAAAACCGGATAAAAATTCCAACAATAAAATTTTTCCGGTTATGAAACACAGGTGCAAGCAAATGCAGAGATTTTCAAAGTTGCGTAAAGTCTGAATTTTCAGGGGTACTTCTCAGACTGCAACGCTAGTCTTGGATTTTACATTTGTATCGATCATTAAAGCGAAAGAAATCTGAAACAGCTCGGACAAAGTACGGATAAAAACCCATTTCTGTTGAATGTAGCGAAACTCGAAACTCGCAAATTCTCTCAGTCGTTTCGAAAATGTTGCTTTACTTTACTTTATTTTTTTTCCCTCTCGATTTCGAGATACAACGCAATCCGTGTGCCAAGGCTTTCTCTAATTAAGAGATGAAGCAGAATGGAAACTAATGACTTCATTTCGTAGTAAATAAGATACAGTAGCATTGAAAAGGAGGATTCCAAATGAAAGGTTGAAAGTGTTGGGACCATTGTATCACTAATTTTCTCTAGCGTTATGAAACCAATTCCGTTTTCGACAGGAAATTAATTTTCCTCCGTTAATCTAAGAACTTCGGGGCTTATAATAACAAAATGGCGTGGAGGAATTAAAAATCTC
Source organism: Dolomedes plantarius (assembly GCA_907164885.2). Classification (NCBI taxonomy): domain Eukaryota; kingdom Metazoa; phylum Arthropoda; class Arachnida; order Araneae; family Dolomedidae; genus Dolomedes; species Dolomedes plantarius. Next base: position 209,489,806 of record OU015495.1, read on the forward strand.
GGAGTTTATATGTTTTGTAATTTACTTGAAACTTGTGGAAAATGCGTAACAGGAATACAGAGCATTTTAATATCCAATATAAAAAATTAATTCAGGGCCACAAGTTTCGACCTAATTAATAATTCTTCTTTTGAAAAGAAAAGATACAACCTTTGTGCTCGAGTAATAAAGAGGAAAACCAACGTAAATAAAGCATAAATATCAATAAGATGCAATTATTTTGCATACGAACGTTTCGAAGCTACAAAGAAGCATCTTCATCAGTGCTACGTACTTAGTGGCAGCTTAAAAAGCCGAAGACTAAGCGATCAGACCAGTGCACACGCACTTAAATAACCCTCACGTGCGCCCAAAGACACGAAGCAGCGGAGAAGCCGAAATAGGGCAAGCAGCGCCATCTAGTGGCAAAAAGAGGGGAAAAAATGAAAAATCGAAGAAACAGGCCAACACAGCTAAATAAACCCTTTCCACAATTGAGGAAAAACAGGGGTGCTAGACAAATCATTAACCAAAGAATCCGAATTTTTAAAAATGTAATAAGCTTCCAAGGAATCAAGATCGGAAGGCCAGCGACATTTCTGAATAATGGAGGCAGAAGAAAAGTCAAATCGATGATTCAAAGTCTAGGCGTGTTGAGCAATAGACGAGCAATTTAACTCTAGCTTTTTAACGTAACTCTAGCTTTTTAACGTAACGTATGTCGTGTTCCTTCAAGCGGAATTTAAGAGCACGCTTGGTTTGACCAACATAAGAAAGGCCACACTGGCAAGAAACCCGGTAGATACCCCAGCTATTTAAGCGATCAATGGGGCGTTTGAGATCCGATTAATAATTCTTCATCAGGCCGAGGCACATTAGGTTTGATTGTCCCTAAGGACAATGAACAAATGCGAGGATCAGGAAACTATTTGTTATAAATAGGGAAACCAACAGAAGAATGTCGTGGGAGGCGATGTCAGAAGTGTACCCGTGAAAGGGGAAACACGTGAAAGCGTGGTAACGGGAAGAAATAATTTTATGACCACCAGCCCTAGCAAGGGACACACCCGTTAACGACGCTAACAAATTACTCAGGAATTTCTATAAAAGGGGGAAGAATAAAGAACCGAGAAGATGGAACTATTAAATGTAATCAAGAAATAAAGGTATGATATTAAATGATCAGAAAAATGGAGAACGCTGAAAACTAAACGGAAGATTTTGGAAAATAAATTTTATCCCTTAAATTATTATTGTAGAATTTTTTTAAATTTTTAATGAAGAAATTATGGCAAGTTTTGCATTATATATAATCAGTTGGATTATATATTATGGAGCCGATAGCATGTATTTCACTTGGCCGTTAGCTTCTACTGTATTTAAAAAAACCTAAGTGTAATAAAAATTATAAAACAGCCTTTTTTCAATCAGATATTCATTTGAAATGAAAAATTAACGTATAGTTTGTTATTTTATTTCTCCAAGAATATTTGTCCTACGCCCACTTATTCACTTTTCCCAAGTGTATGATAAGTTGTAGACCTATCGTGGAATAAATTAATATCAAACAGACCGAAAAACCACGTAGTTGTTCAGTACGTCTTAATTTACACTGGATCACGAAATTCAAGCACATAAAGCTGTTTCGAATGTAAACAATTCAAGTAAATTGAGCACCCATTATAAAATGTGAAGTGCTGTTGACAACAAATTGGTATTCCAAACGAAGTGCACTACATTAATTGCGTAGTCGCTTTAGTATGTATATATATATATATATATATATATACAGTCGAACCTCCATATATCGAACTTCCCCATATCGAAATTTTCTATATATCGAACTCTTAGAAAATCTCCATGTTCATTACATAGAAAAACTGTTTCTATATACTGAAAAAATCTCTATATATCGAATTTTTTTTTCATGACTTATTGGGAAATTGTATTCCACTTTAGAATAAAATCTCCCAATTTTTGGCCTTTGAAACAATACTTCGTGGACAGTAATCCGCGGACAATAATCCGCGGAAAATGTCCCTGTTGAAGTTTTAGTGGACTGAATAACTGCGAGCATTTCTTTGATGAACTTTCCGCAAAACTGGCTGTTCAGCAAGATTTTCGTAATTTTTTTTTAAGAATGTAACTGTGATGACTGTAACCACTGTCTGGATTATTGATTTTTTTAAAGGTATATAGTACTCAATCTTTCACATTAATTCATTTTTTAGAAGAAGATTCGTTTTTTTAGTTGCTTAAGAAGCGCGCGCCGGGCATCCGCCAAACCTAGACGCGTCCATCGGACTCCCCGATTGTAAAGGGAGATTCATCACTCCATAGAACATTTTATCACATGTCCACAGTCTACTAACGGTGAGCTTTGCACCATTGCAATCGGCGCTTCGCATTCTGGGGAGAGATGTTTGGCTTGTGAGCGGCTGAACGACCATGGAATCTCAGGTTTTTTAACTCTCGACGAAAAGTCCTGCTGCTTTTTCTAACGTCAGATGAACTTTGGAACTCCTGAGTGATTTCATCGAGGAGTTGCGGTTCTGTTTCACTACCCTTTTCAGAGTTCTACGGCTGCATTCACTAACTTTTTTCGGCCTGCCACTTTGTTTTTCTGTAGTTTCACTGTCTATAGTTTACATCACTCACAGTGGATTTTGGCTTCTGAAGAATGTGCGAAATTTCACGAACTTATATCCCACAAAGGTGTCATCCCACTATAATGCCACGATCAAAGTATAATGCCACGACTAAGCTCCTTTGACTTACTCATTGTCTAACAAATGTATAAATATCACCTGAAAAACCACTAACAACACTTTTATAGATTTCGGTTGCGCATCAAATTACGTCACCTGCCAGATTCACTTCTTTAGGGGGGTGTCCGGATAATTTTGGCCAGATAGTAAATATATATATATATATATATGTGTGTGTGTGTGTGTGTGTGTGTGTGAGGCTGAAAATATGGGGGGGGGGTGATCGCGTCACCTTAAAACGGGATATTAGTTATTAAAAATAGAATTAACAATTTCAGTCTGGGAAATTCCAATCAGCGGCGTAAGGTATGGCTGTGAAAATAGCGCTTAAGGTTCGACTTGATTCAATCTCCGAAGAACCACATAACCGCATGGGAGAATTTTAGGTAGACGTAGCCCTGACTTGGCGCTAAGAAAGGAAATGCTTAGGTCAGCATAGAACATTCGATTTGACATCACGCATAAGTAATGAGCGTCACTAAGCGTTGGTTAAAAGCTAAGGACAAAGGAGATTATTTCAGAGTCATGGATGACTATGGAATGGAAAGGACGTGTGCCGTAGACGCACGGTTTTAAAATTGAGTGGGATTGTTAAGAATCAGTTTAATGGAGCTGAGTTATTAATTAGATATTAATAAAGATGTTTAGGAAAGAGTAACGACTTATCTTTGCGTTGTTCAGGCTTGGATTATTGCTTTTTGGAAATATTTAGAGGATTAACGTCACCACCGGTTCACGGACCACATCATGGTTCTCCACAGTTACGGATTAACGTAATTAAAATGGGCGTGAAGAAATACGAAATCCGACATATATATATATATATATATATAGTATATTCTTAATAATACGACAGTTAAGGGAAATTAACTCTACTTATAGTAAACATTTTAAACCTTCTACACAATATTTCGACATTAACAAACATTACTTTAATATCTTATACTGACATTGCACACCTAAAGAACATATTTTTTTCTGCTCAATGTATACTCTGTTTTCATTTACATTTCCCTCTGAAACCAGAAAATTAAATTAGCATCCGTTTTAAATGAAATAATTAAACACAATAATGAAGCATATGTAAACATCATCGGACAGTTTCTTTCAATGTGAAAACTTTTCCCCCTGTAATTCTCTAAAGTAAATGATTTTTACTGAATTATTTTGCGCTTTGAAACTTATGGTGAAAATATGTTTTTTTTTAAAAAATAATCCCTGATTTCATCATCTTCACTAAACATTAACCTCAAGTGTAATATTGCGTTTATTATTTCATTCTTTTACAATACTCGTTTATGTCATACTTAAAGTATTAAAGTTATCCAAGAATATATCAAATTCTCAGGTAGGAAATTATATCAAATTGCCCTTCACTATATGTAGGATATACAGTTTCATTTGCATCTTAAATAAGAGATGAGCTAAAGTTTGTTTTTAATGTTCATTGAATCTAAAGGAAGTAAATAATTGCATTACATTTAAACTAAGATAAAATAACGAACTTATATTTATTAAAAAGAAGTTGCTTAAAGTAAAATTTAATTTTCTCTAAAAGAAAACTTATCTTTTCATGTACGCATTTAATCCTGCAAAGCAGGTTAAAAGCATGATTAAGTTTAATGATGAAAGCATATTTACTTTTATTTAAAAAGTTTGCATAGTTGAGTATTTTAACGAAAATTTGGCGCGCATAATTTTAACAGCTATTTATGAGTTGTTCTTATGAAAGAAAATTAAACTTCAGTAGATTCAAGACATTGTGTACATTAATTATTCTAAGCTTCTGACTGCAGGGAGTTTTGGATGTTTCTCTTTTCACCTCAGTTATAAATTTTAAATCACAAATTTACTTTTCAGATATTCAGTGACAGTTCATGTATTATTTTTGTAGATTTTCCACTGAGGCAAACCCTTCTTTAAAATCTTTATGTAAATAATTATACTATTTTTTTTCAGAATTAAAGGTTGAACAATTCAGAGGAGTGAATTCTGAATAGACATTGACGTATCTCGCTTTTGTTATATATATATATATATATATATATATATATATATATATATATATATATATATATATATATACATATATATATATATATATATATATATATATATATATATATATATATATATATATATATATATATATATATATATATATATATATATATATATATATACATACATACATATATATATATATATATGTATATATATGTATATATATATATATATATATATATATATATATATATATATATATATATATATATATATATATATATATATATATATATATATACATATATATATATATATATATATACATATATATATATATATATATATACATATATATATATATACATATATATATATATATATATATATATATATATATATATATATATATATATATATATACAGTAACCACCGCTTATAGTGATCACTGGTTATAAGAATCAACCGTTTATAAGAATCAATATCGCGAAAACAAAAACAAATGAATTATTTCCATGTTAAAATTTTCGCTTTAAAGAATCAATCCACCGGTTATAAGAATCAGTTTACACTCTTCGCTTTCCTTTCGTTTTTCCAAAAAGCTACTTAAACCCTCAAAAGGCACGAAGTTCTTTCTCTTTTTTTTAAAGAAAGATTGATAAGATGGGATGGAATATAGTCGTAAAATTCACCCCTTTCTTTATTAGACATAACATAATAGTTTCCCCTTAAACGCTTTACCACAACATTGTCCTATTAGCTTGACCCGGGGGCAATTTACCCTCCCGAGTAAATCTTCGTCTAATACTATAAGTATTGAAAGAGGTATAAACAGCCTTCTGAAAACTTCATTACGTCAAACAACCGTAGAAAACTTTTTCTTGCTCCCTTCCTATAGTTGAAATGTTAAAACTGTTAAGCAGGTATGTTGTAACTTGTAACAAATATTGTATTTTTTTCTTCTCTTACTATAATGTGTATCTACTTATAGGTCTAAAAATTAAGTTTTATTTTTAAAACTATAAAAAATAATTTTAATAAATGATAGTTAATGTAAATTAAAGAGTATTTTATGGTAAATTAACTAATATATGTAAATATAAGTGTGTGTGTTCCTGTCCAAAAACCTAATTTTCGGTTATAAGAATCAACCGCTTATAAGAATCAAAAACAGTAATAACAAACGTGATTCTTATAAGCGGAAATCACTGTATATATATATATATATATATATATATATATATATATATATATATATATATATATATAAGAATAAGATGAAAGAGAAAACCAGTAATAGCTCTAATGCTACTTGAAGCCAGGAACATCCAACATGTAAAGAAAAGTATGAATAAGGTTTTTGACAGGATTTCTTCATCAGCGGTGTCAATACTGTCTAAAAACCAATGGATTGTTTCTGATGAGTATAATCTATTAAATAAACACACTCAGACACCGTATAATCCATTATTAACGGAAGAATTGAATATTAAATGAATTAAGTTTGAATAAAAGTACTTAACCAAAGAACACCAAGCCTGGCGCTAGTCAGAGTGGAAGTTAAGAACTTGTAACCGCAAGATGACTGACGTCATAAAACTTGCAACCATTGAGGTAGTGGATACTCAGTTACAGACTTACTTAGGTTACCTTATTTTAAGACTATTATTCCTTTATTTATTTAGTTTTTATTATTGTTACTACTATGAGTTAATTTTATTTTTATTTTATTTTACTTATTATTTTTATTTTTGTTTTTAGTAGTTATTATTTTTATTTTAACCTATTGTTATGTTTAACTTATTAATGCAACAGAACAAACTATTCATTCAAACAAAAACAACCAATTATGTTTTTGGATAGACTTACAGGGTAATTATTACGAGTTAGCACAGCTTTCAAGTCTATAATATGCTTAATCCTATTGTCTTTAGAACATAGCCTATTTATACGAACTAACTGATTTACAATAATGTTATTAAAAACAGATTTATCTAAACAGGTTAGATAATTTTGAAATTTAACAATATTAAAATTATAGTCAGATCTTTTGTCATATAAGTCAAAAGTAAATTTATTGTTAGTACTTAATTTAATATTAATATCTAGAAAGTTTACATTAATATTATCATGGCTACTTTTAATTAGTTTCAAATTAGGAGGGTAAAAATTTAAGTGTATAGGGTTATTACTTTTATTAATTACTATTATATCATCTATATATCTAAATATATTGTAATTGCTATTTTCTATATTATTAATTTCAAAATAATATAAGTATAAATTAGCTAGCATACTTGAAGGATTACCACCTTGTGGTACACCTTTGGACTGTAAGTATATACTATTATTATGAACTATGTAATTATGTTTAGTTACTAATTCTAGGAGCCTATTGAATCTAGTTAGTTTAATTTCGTTGTTTAAGTATTGAATATTATTTTGTACTAACATTATGATTATTCTATTTAAATCAATTATATCAATATTATTAAATAGATCTTTAAAATCATAAGTTACTATATATTTACAGTTATCTAATGTTTGTAGTTTTCTAATTAAACTATAGCTATTATCAATTATACCACAAACACCAGATGTTATATTTTTATAAATTAATTTAAGGTATTTTAATAATAATTTACTTGCTTTTGTAGCATAAGTATTATGACCACAGGTTACTGCTCTAAAAGTAATAGGTGTTTTATGAAATTTTGGAACTAAAGTTATATAAGGAAAATGATAAATGTTAGATGAAATACCTAGTAGTTTATATTTAGCTATGATTTTCTTAATAATAATATTAGTAGTTTATTTTAATGGCTGAAAAAGATCACTATTTTCTAACTGTTTTTTTTAAACATATGGCAAAATATTTTTTACATATTATAGCATAGTTGTTGGCTGCTTTATCTACATAAGTGACTATAAAGTCATCTTGTAATTTTGTAATAGCAGCTTTAAAGTGTTTATAAGGATTATTAATGTTATTACTATTATTGGGTAATTTAGCTTGTACTAGTTTTAGTAAATTAATTTTCCAAGGGTTGAAAGCTTCAGTAGGTACAGAATAATTAATTGCTATTTTGTAAATAAATTTATCTAAATCAGCATTTAAGAAACTAATTATTTTCTTATTATTATTAGTACTAGGTATTCTAAACTTAGTTCCCAAATTCATCAACTCTCGCAGTGCAACATCTTCCACAATATCCATATTGCCTGTTATTACATGACCATGTGTCGTATCTATATAACTATTGTAAAAGGGCAGATGACAAACACAAGTTAAATTTAATGACTCAAAAAAATTTTTGGATACCTGTTTATAGTTAAATACACGTCTACCCATAGGCAGAGTATATTTAAAGGCACGTTTTATTTTTATTTCTTTTATAGGAAACATATCATGAAGTTTATCAAATATACTATTGAAGTTTATATTATTAAGTTTAAGGTTAGTAAAATTTAGTACAATATGTGTTATTAGCTGAATTTTGTTTTTTATATAAGTTTATTTTTAAATGTTTTGTCCGTGTTAGTATTAAATCATATACCAGATGTTGATAATGATAATTCTTTATTTTCGTATTTAAAAATAGTTGATATAGCTTAATGATATGTTTTTTAACGATAGAAAAAATCCAAGCTTTTAATATTTTATATTTATAATCAATTATAAACCTTTCCTGAAAACTTATTAAGGCATTTTTATATATGTTACTATCAAAAGTCTTACTTTTATTATAACTTTTACCTCTTTTAGTTCTTTTTGAGGACTGTGTATCTTCAATTAGATTAGGGTAAATAGGTTGAGCTGACACATCAGTAAAATTAAATTTAACTATATTTTTCTGTTTATACATTTGATTAAGGCCATATGGAAAGAGAGTTTTATATTTTTGCATATAAATATTTTCATAATATAACCTTTCAGAGGGTGATTTAATTATATCAAGTATGGAGATTACAATATTTTCAAAATTATGTTTTTCGAAGTGATCAAATTCAATGTTAAGTGGTTGACTATTTAGTTTATTATATTTTTTTATATTAGAACGGTGTAAATTTATTCTAATATGTAGCGGATTAGAAGTTTGTCCTATATATTCCATATGACAACAATTACAAATGATTTTGTATATACAATTATAAGTTTTGCAGAAATTTTTTTTTTTTGAATTTACTTGTATTTGTGAATTATGTGCAAGGGGACAAGTTTTACATAGCTTATTAGTGCATTTATCAAAAACCAACGCCTTTTGCCTGACTTTATAACATGGAGAGGGCACAGAGAAAGAGGATGAAGTTAATTGGTAACTGTTTGACGATCCATTGATACCCCAATAAGTATCAATGTACCGAGCATTGACATCATTAGAATGATATGCCAAATTGCCAGTAGCTAGATATGTTTTACTATAACTCATGATATTAAGAAAGTATAGGTTCAATTGAACCTACATATTAGCTTAGTAAAAAGCTTAAGAGAATATAAAGAACAATTTATGTCACAACTAAAACTAAACAATAGTAGTATATTTTGAGTAATATAATTTTATACACTAATAATGTGATTAACTATTCTTAGAAAATTAATTTGTTTAACTTGCTTAAAATAATTAATGATATTACCTATTTACAGTACACAAATAATATTAACAATTCAATAAATTAATATGTTGATATACATATGTAAAATAATAAATAATAATGTATCAATAGAAGATAAAGTGGAAAAATTAATATAGATTAAATGTTTGAACTCATAAACAAAACTATAATTTAATATGTAGTTATTCATGAGTAAAAAAAAAGTATCAACCAATAAACATATCAATAAGATGTTTAATAAACATTATAGAATAAATAAATAGCTAATAAAACAATAGTATATAATGTTGTAATTCTTGAGTAAAATAAAATGTTAACACCAATATACATAACTATAGATTAAATGTTGAAATATTTTAGAGTATTATAATTCATGTATTAACCATATTACAATACATTAGAAGATAATGTTATATAAGTATTATAGATTAAAATATCAATATATTATACATATCAATATTTATCAAATTATTATTCTTGATTAAGTATTTTAGATTATACATTACAAATACTATTCAAATCAATAGAATATAAGTTGTAATTTTAGAGATATAATTAATGTATAAACCAATATGCAATATACAATTAACAAATTACTATTTACAATTCAATAAAAGATCATGATGATTATATATATATATATATATATATATAAAAGAGCTGTTACGATCACCATTACTGGAAAATTGCTTTTAATAAAACCGAAAACTGTTGCATCATTGTATAGTTGTGCTTTTTACAAATATATTGTGATATGATAGTTTTATATATGCAAAATTTAATTGCATACTAAATAATAGTTAAGAATGTTTATTTTTCTCGGTGCTTTCTTACTTTATTAAATTTTTGTTAAACCAAATTTCGATTTTAGATACACATAAAAAAGCAATGTTTATTTTTATAATATTTCTAAAAAAAAAGGTGACATTCAATAACTGGATTTAACAATTTCTAACTTCTCATAAGAGTAATGTTCCGTCATTTTAAAATGTATTTTTGTATAATTTTTGAAGAGCGTTTTGCTCTAAATTTACTTCATAGAAAATATTAAAATAAAATTCGCGCGAAACTTTCCCTGCTAGATATTAACATATATAAATTAAGGTGTCACACAACAAGCTGACTTCTCTAACAAGTACAAACAAACGCGTATATTCTACTACTCTCATTATTTCATTGACATGCTAAACTACTTTAAATGAAAACATCTGTTTATTTATTAATGTATACCAGCAAAGAGAAAAATGTCAGACAAAAACCTCCCCATTATTCTTATCTTCTCATATATAGGGAATTTATATCAGCTCAATTCTTTTTCCTAGTAAGTAAAATTATATAGCTGAATTATTTTAATCGTTACTCTTCTGGAGATAAATATTTAATGATGTATTTATTTGTAATTAGAATGATAATCTCAATAGCCTGTTAGGATATTTAACCATAACGTTGATTAAAAGCTAAAAATTTTATAAGCATAATGTAACTATTTCGGATATTTATATGATCTAAAACAAATTAAGATTAAAAAATGAATGTACATGTGCAAAGAGCAAAACAAAACGTGATGAAACATGAATTAGTATACAAATTATTGTTCAACATACTAAACAGAAATGCAAATATTTTCACTAAATCAACTGCATAACCATTAAATATGATTTATTTCACAACTCCAAGTAAATGATATTACATGACTGATGACCTATTTTTTTTTTATTTTGTTAACCGAGTTCAAATGATTTTGTAATTTTTTAAACTTTTATAAGCATACGGGTCATATCTACTTTTGAAATCTTGAAATGCTGTTAAAATAAACAGCACAGCCAAGATAATGCTTCTCTTTTTTAGAAGGCAGTAACACTTATCATTAAACCTTAGCATTTAAGGTTTGATGGCATGTGCTGTTCAATAAAGGTACACTGCTGTTTACCACTTTTTCTGCTATAAAGCAATTACACTGCTTTATGAATGCCGTAGATAAAACGATCTCAATTTTTAAGCGAATTTTATAGTGAATGTGCTATAATATGTGAACAGTTTATTTCTCGCTAAATTTTTACAGTAAAAATATGATTTATATCAGCATTCATTTTTCAATTTACTTAAAGAAAGGAATTAAACGTAGCAGAGGATAAGTTATCATAAATAAAAGTGATACAACATTTTAAAATGTATATCACTAGCTGAAAACCTGCGCTTCGCTACGGAGTACATTCAAATTAAATACAACTGTCAATGTATGCAATTAAAGCCAAATATATATATATATATATATATATATATATATATATGTGTGTGTGTATATATATATATATATATATATATATATATATATATATATATATATATTTATAATAAATGCGACGATGAATATATACAATTTATGTAATATATATATATATATATATATAAAATCGTAAGGAGTATTCATTTTTTTAATAATATCCAATCGTCTGCTGCATTAGAAAGAAAAAAGAATATTTTTTTGTCTATTTAGTTGTTATGCACGTGACGATAAATTTATTTAAAGTACCAGAAAAAGAAATCACATGATGGGCATTTAATAAATTAAATTCTAAAAATAAATCGTTAAAAAATCACCAAAAATCAGAAAAAAAGGTTCGAAAAAGATTTCATTTTAAACGAATTTTCAGTATCTTTCTCGTGATATAAATTTTATAACCCTCAAATAATTTTTTTTAAATGCAAACTTTAAAAAAGTTACCAAAACAGCTTAAAAATTTTATTTTAAAAAATCTAAGGAGAATTTTTGAAAAATCTCTCTTAGTGAACCCCTACGCCATAAGAAGAATCGCCATGCAAAATGTCAGCCCTTTCGATCCAGCGGTTTGGTCTGTGCGTTGTATGTCAGTGAGTCATTTACGGAACTGTTTTATATATATATAGACAAAGAAAATTAAATTTAATATGTTCAACACTTTCCTCTGTAGATATTGATCATTTCAAATTCTACTCTAAACAAGTTTTTACATCTCACACGTATTGTAACAAATGCGAGTTTTAAATTATATATAAGATACATTAAATAATGCGTTATAAGTGAATTTTCATACATAAAAATAAAAATGTATACCAATAACAGGAATTTTGATAAATACGATCAGATAGACAGACAGAGATCTACAAGAGTGAGATATTTTAATTACTGTTATGTAATTTATTGATAATTTTTCCACCTCTTATGTTGTTGTTGTTTCTAATGCCGGGATTACAGATCAGGTCCGTATAGGCCATGGGCTGAATGGTCCTTATCCGGTTTGTAATGGCAGCACAAGAGTCTGATTTAGCCAGGTACCACCTCAAATTTGATCGAGCACCTCCAGGGGCGACATCTAGGGGGATAGTACCTTCATCCTCCCTCTTTGACCTCAAAGAGATACTTTCCGGTTTACGGGTTTAACGTGCCCATATCCGGCCTTGACATGGAGATATTCAATGACGTTTGGTGGGATTTGATCAGAGCACCCTCAGTACCGAAAGCCGACGCGCTACCACTAGGCTACCCCGGGCCCTACCTCTTATGTAACTCGTATGAATGTACATGATGTACGTAAGTATTTTTCATTTATATACAATTTTAACCTAATATTAATTTTCTTCGGTAGGAGTAATTCATAATGTTGTATTATATAGCTGTATTTATGTCGTAAGCAATATTCTGTAGAGATAAAAATGAATTAAGCATGTACTTGTAAAGCTGACTGGTTAAATAATAAATTATAGTTTGATTGCACTTAATTATAGTTTAGTTGACTTAATTACAGTTTTATTGTAACACACAGATATAGAAAATAGGTATTCGGATAATTTATGATTTAACTCCAATTGGAAGAAAAATGTCTGTATATGTCTATGTAGCTAACAAACTAGAACCAAATATGAATATGTTCATAAAATATGACAGTTCCCGCCGCTTTATAAAATCACATTCGTCCTGAAGGTTTTGATTTCGTTAATCGGCTGATTTTAAAAACCAGCGATTCATTTAAAATAACTTTTATGTTTCCTATGTACTAGAGTTAGTTCCATAAATGAAAGTGAAAACAGAAATCAAAGACACTTAAGTTTAAAAAATATCATTTAATTCACTGATTTAATAGCTTGATTATAATTTTTTTTAAAATACTGCCTGATTGTGGTTTGTTTCGATGAATCATTTATCAAATGTTCAATAATGTTCTTTATCTCCACCTTTTTGCTCCAATGTTCGACGTAAAACATCCAACACTCGTCGCTCTTCAGTTGCGGTTGGTGGGGGTTAATTTTTCTCGTCATCTTCGGATTCTGAATCAATATCATTAGAAGACGAATCTTTTGAATTTACAATTTCTTGTACAATATGAAAGTCAGATTTCCCAACTGACGTCTGCAAATATCGTCGATGGAAACATATTTCAAGAACTCTTCAGTCGATTCATCTTCCTAAACTGAAATTTCTTACTCTGTATTAGAAATTTCAGTTTAGGTTATGAATTATAATTTTTTTAAATACTGGCTAATTGTGGTTTGTTTCGATGAATCATTTATCAAATGTTCAATAATGTTCTTTATCTCCATCTTTTTGCTCCAATGTTCGACGCAAAACATCCAACACTCGTCGCTCTTCAATTGCGGTTGGTGGGGGTTCATTTTTCTTGTCATCTTCGGAATCCGAATCAATATCATTAGAAGACGAATCTTTTGAGTTTACAATTTCTTGTACAATATCAGTGTCAGATTTCCCAACTGACGTCTGCAAATATCGTCGATGGAAACATATTTCAAGAACTCTTCAGTCGATTCATCTTCCTAAACTGAAATTTCTTACTCTGTATTAGAAATTTCAGTTTAGGTTATGAATTATAATTTTTTTAAATACTGGCTAATTGTGGTTTGTTTCGATGAATCATTTATCAAATGTTCAATAATGTTCTTTATCTCCATCTTTTTGCTCCAATGTTCGACGTAAAACATCCAACACTCGTCGCTCTTCAATTGCGGTTGGTGGGGGTTCATTTTTCTTGTCATCTTCGGAATCCGAATCAATATCATTAGAAGACGAATCTTTTGAGTTTACAATTTCTTGTACAATATCAGAGTCAGATTTCCCAACTGACGTCTGCAAATATCGTCGATGGAAACATATTTCAAGAACTCTTCAGTCGATTCATCTTCCTAAACTGAAATTTCTTACTCTGTATTAGAAATTTCAGTTTAGGTTATGAATTATAATTTTTTTAAATACTGGCTAATTGTGGTTTGTTTCGATGAATCATTTATCAAATGTTCAATAATGTTCTTTATCTCCATCTTTTTGCTCCAATGTTCGACGTAAAACATCCAACACTCGTCGCTCTTCAATTGCGGTTGGTGGGGGTTCATTTTTCTTGTCATCTTCGGAATCCGAATCAATATCATTAGAAGACGAATCTTTTGAGTTTACAATTTCTTGTACAATATCAGAGTCAGATTTCCCAACTGACGTCTGCAAATATCGTCGATGGAAACATATTTCAAGAACTCTTCAGTCGATTCATCTTCCTAAACTGAAATTTCTTACTCTGTATTAGAAATTTCAGTTTAGGTTATGAATTATAATTTTTTTAAATACTGGCTAATTGTGGTTTGTTTCGATGAATCATTTATCAAATGTTCAATAATGTTCTTTATCTCCATCTTTTTGCTCCAATGTTCGACGTAAAACATCCAACACTCGTCGCTCTTCAATTGCGGTTGGTGGGGGTTCATTTTTCTTGTCATCTTCGGAATCCGAATCAATATCATTAGAAGACGAATCTTTTGAGTTTACAATTTCTTGTACAATATCAGAGTCAGATTTCCCAACTGACGTCTGCAAATATCGTCGATGGAAACATATTTCAAGAACTCTTCAGTCGATTCATCTTCCTAAACTGAAATTTCTTACTCTGTATTAGAAATTTCAGTTTAGGTTATGAATTATAATTTTTTTAAATACTGGCTAATTGTGGTTTGTTTCGATGAATCATTTATCAAATGTTCAATAATGTTCTTTATCTCCATCTTTTTGCTCCAATGTTCGACGTAAAACATCCAACACTCGTCGCTCTTCAATTGCGGTTGGTGGGGGTTCATTTTTCTTGTCATCTTCGGAATCCGAATCAATATCATTAGAAGACGAATCTTTTGAGTTTACAATTTCTTGTACAATATCAGAGTCAGATTTCCCAACTGACGTCTGCAAATATCGTCGATGGAAACATATTTCAAGAACTCTTCAGTCGATTCATCTTCCTAAACTGAAATTTCTTCCTCTGTATTAGAAATATATATGGTGAAGCCACAAGCTTTAAAACAGTGAGACATCGTTGTGGACGTAACATATTCCCAAGAGCTTTAAATGATATCTATTGCATCCAAGAGGCTGACTGACTTTGGAAGCTTTTTTACAGAGTCGGAACAAGAGGAATAAATTTCTTTGACAATTCTATTAAGGTGACTGCCTACGTTCGGAGCCAATTTTTATAAAACAAAATCACTTTTTAAAGGTTTTTTTTGTCTTTTATGGTAAAATAGCACTTAAAAATTAAAAAAGGAACAAAAACTTACCTGTAAATACATTAATTATTTTATAAATTGGTCAATTTTAAGTAATTTTTAATGAAATTTAACTAAAACGCCTATCACTCTGCACAAAATTCTAATGCTACTATTCAAATTTCCTTCTCACACATGATACATATGACATTTATCTTCAAAATGACCCACAATCTAAGTGAAATTTTAAAATGCTAAAATAATACGGACAATTTTATGTTCCAATATGAAAATTTTCCCCGATTCGTCATTCCTTTCCTTATAAAAACAACCCCAAATAAAAACTATTTCTTATACATCAATTATTGTGAGTCATTTCATTAACAAAAGCATCTAAGACATTTCGTGAAAATTTTATCAAATTATGTACATTATTATGGGAAATATCATGATAACGGTATAGATTTGTGCTAAAAAACTTAATTCTGAGAAAAACGCATTTAAAGTTGCTTATACCTTCAATTTTGTAGCTGATGATGTTTTTTTTTAAATAGCTATAACTCTGCTTCTAATTGAAGTAGAATGAAAATGAAAACGGTTTTGAAAAGACAAATGATTGAATTACACAATTCTTGCAAAAAATGAAATAGACCAAAATAGTAAAAAAAATTACATTTTCAATGTAGGCAGTTACCTTAACAAGTGTCTCTCTATAATGAAATTTAAATAATCGTATGATCCGTTGATCCAAAGTGCGAATGATGCTTGTGGTATTTGGGTGTAGGAAAACTAGTTTAATAATTTTTCAATTCCAAATCATTTGGTAGACAGGAACATTAGTATATCAAAATCACATTGTCTTCGCTTTTTAGCTTTTATCCATTTAAGGGGAATTACTGTATAGATAGATGTTGTCATCCATGTCTTTCGACTGTGTGCAAAATTGATTGGAAGGTTCTTAACACCCTTAAAACAGCAAGGGTTTTTGCTGGAGCAAATCACCAAAGGCGTTTTCATTACAGTTCCTGCCATGTTGCATGTTAACAGAGCAGTTAATCTTTGATTGACATTTTTCCTTCCTGCAGCAGATTCATTTTTAAACATTAAAGAGTGTTTTCCTGAAGTACTCGATTAAATAATCCAGTCTAATCTCAGTGGAAAATTTGATCAAGCTGATAATATCTTTGATCAGTTTAACACGGACTTCTTCCTTCCAGTTCTCAGCAGCTTCGTTGTTCGCACCTTGAATCTAGCCGTGTAATTTTCTATAAATAACTAGAAGGTAACCCGTCAATTTGACGTCATAATACTAATAATGACGTCATAATGGAAAAAGTATATGAAAGTTAAAAAATATCCCGAATTATCTAACAATATTGCATTTAATCCACACCTTGTAAAAGCAATCCCTTTCATTATTTTTTTATTTATTTAGTTTTTCATGCGATTGGAGTAGTAGAATGCCATCCAACCCGTCATTTTGACGTCATAATACTAATAATGGCGTCATAATGGAAAAAAGTATTTAAAGGTTAAAAAATATCCCAAATTATCTAACAATATTGCACTTAATCGACACCTTGTAAAAGCAAATCCTTTCATTATTTTTTGTTTATTTAGTTTTTCATGTAGACTGCCATCCAGTTTTTCACAGCTTACTACGCGATATGAATAATTGAGCTACTTGATTCATTCACATTCAAGTTTGTGTACTTTCATAATTCATCGCAAACGTGAACAGATTTTTAAAAACTGTTAAATATACAGCTAAAAGCATCCAATTTTTTTTAGTTCTGAATGTTTTATAGAAAAATAGGCCGAACAAACGTGATTTGATGGAGAAGATATTAGTTTTTAGGTAAGAAAATATTCTGATCCATATCTGAAATTGAAATTAAGCCTAACCGGCTGTTCGTTTAGTAAGGGCTTCAATTGAAAGATGAGTACAGCCTGGAAGTGTTATACAGAGACAACGGCTATTATATATATAATGTTGCTACATTCCTTCCATCGGGTTAGTCATCCATCCCAAGTTTTTCTCGCCAAACAGACGCTTTCCCATAGAATTGAGCGAGAAATGGGTAATTTTTTTGTATTCTCACGTTCACAAACCAGTGTAAAAGTACAGACTCTATGTCATCAGATTTTGCATAGCGTTAGATTTTGAGGGATAAGTTTCCATTCTTTTAAATTTCATCAAAAACGGCGTCTCTTTGCTTCTACAAGTGGAATAAAGCAGTTTCAGAAATCCCCAGTTTTGAAGAAGCTTCTCGTTGGCTGTATTTTGGCATCTCGTCATATCTTTTCAGCATGTGTTGCTTTCCTATAACACTTAAATCTTTAAGCTTACTGTCCGACCACGGAAGCAAAGTCCCTGGAAGCTGTTACGCATGCACGAGAAAAGCTAGTCTAATTAGAAAATAGGGGAAAACGTCATATTTTCGGATGTGTTTGTTTATGAAATACGGAAGGTATTTCAGACTGCTTTTTGTCCGCAATTTTAAAGTTATTTTTTAAAACATTATTTTTGATCGAATATGTGAACAATAATTTCAAAACAATAAAAAGTAAGAAGCAAATCTATTTAAAAAATAGGAGTGTTATAGGAGTGGATATTTTCGGATTACATCACAATCAAAATTATCTAAAGCTACGTTTTCGGTGGTTCTTTTTTTTCTGGCGTTTCCCCGGAGATTAAAATTTTGGAGTTTCTTCACCCCTTGCTTCTCTGCGTATTCTTTTTGACTCGACATTGATATCCCGGTCATTTCACTAGCTCTCTTTAGGGATTGCGAAAGTGGGCAATGACTTTTCCTTCTAGTGCTTCTTTCTCACACAATTTAATTACATTGTGTATTATACGTTTACAATCACTACGGAACGGCTTATTCCGAGCAGTTGTGTTGGGTAAAGGATCCATTAACTTTAATATAATAATCAAAATAACAGACGAGGTAAAAGCAAGCAAGCGCATTTAGTAACCGATTCTAAAGAATGTCGAGAGAATACGAGACTTTTCCCCCTCCTTCTTCAGCAGCCTTACCTACAGCGCGAATAGAATCGTCCTGGCACTATGCCAACCGTGGTTCTTCGTACCGTGATTGGACAGTACGCATGTTCCTTCACAGCTGACAGAATTACAATTGGCCATTTGATGGGAAAAAAAACTCGAAAGCCGTGAGAACCAGTTCTTAGCCATGATATGTCTTCTTCAAGGAATCCTGTTCTGAGTTTGCGTATCTTTCCTTTCTTTTGTTCTCTTCCCCATTTATTTTCCAGGAAAGGGGTAAGGAATGTCTCTGAATGCGAAATAAAAGGTGCAATATTGTACCGAAAGGAAAAGGTTAAGGGGACACGGTACCCTTTCAAAAAAAATTTTTATTTTAAGTATTTCAATAAACATTGTATTTGTAATTGTATTGCATTTTAGCAGTCAATTTAAAACATATTCTGAAAAGAGAAATTTATTTTAACAGTAAATTTAATTAAAATTTAAATTTTTCAATTTTCTTTTCAATTTTTAAAAATCCTTATAACTTTCTCAAATATCAATATTTTTGCTCCAATTTTTTATAGTAAATGTATCTAAATCTACTACATAAAACTTGGCATGGGTTTTTTAGATAACTTTAAAATTACATTTTATATCAATTATTTTCTATCATTAGCACTGAAAAACGATGAAATCTGACAGTTTGTTCTATACGTTTGAATATATAAAAAGAAATAAACATTTTACTGCATAATTCCATGCGAATTTGTACTCCATACATGATAGGAAACCTGTATAAAAGTTTAATACTTGTGTCTTAAATACAAAAAAAGTTTTAGCACTTTTACTGCATGAATGTCAAGAAAAAACAAACATGGAAAAAAAACCATTTAAAGTTTTCATTTGTTGAAAAAAGTCCCTTTAAATGAAATGACATACAAATTTTATGTGTATTTATAATAATCATATAAAATAAAGCATATATAAAACATTTTATCCATCTAACTTCAATATAAAATATTTTATCCAATTTTAAAAACAAGTCAGTGAACTGTAGAAAATACAATCGACAACAGCTGCTCTTGGATTAAGATTTTTTAAAAATTCAGCAAATAAATCTTAATGTTAATTCCATGCTAAGTTTTATGAAGCATATAATAAAGAATATGTGCAAATTTTTTGAAATCTCTATTTCAAATATTAAAAAAGTTATAACGTTCTCAAAATATAACAGTTAAGAAAAAGATACGATCAAGAATTCATAAATCATGCTACTTGACAAAGTCATACCTGAAATTTGTATAAAATTAATGTGGAACGAGATTTGATATACAAAATAATGCACATGTAATACATTTTAACCATGTTTTAACATAAAAAATTTCATGTAGGGTTGTAAAAGCAAGAAAATAAATTTAAAAAAAATAAGAAAAATCAAGCTGTAATTTTCATTCATGAAACATACTATTTACTAGGCATATTTTCTGAGAAAATTTTAAAAACATACTTATTTTACTAAATTAAAACCCCCCAGCTTTATAGGCAAGGCCTTCTTTCATGTTATATGAATATTCTCTACGTCGGCGGGCAAGTTTGATTTTTTTTTGTGCCACCTGATACGCTGCACTTTGCTTTCTCTTTCTTTGGTATATCCGCCTGTAGTCCCTCCACAAAGCAATGTATTTTGATTGTTTATTTAGCAAAATGTTGTTTTCAGAATAAACACTTTGTAATGATCTGAAAGTGCCTATATTAAATTCTGATACTGCATCCGCCACTGCAATAGTCACACGGCACAATGAAGCAGAAGAATCTTTTGAGCATTTGCTCCATATCAAACTATGGAGACTCTCATTTGAATTTTGGGTAAGACATCTCACACAGCGTTCAAGAAGGTCATTTGAAGCCAGTCGTTGATAAATTGGCATAATTTTTGGTAAATGCTCACTATTGATGGGAGTTTTTATATTCATTCTGTGTGGACCAGGTGTTTTACCATTTGCTATTGATGCTTGGTAAAAACACCACGAATTTAGTCCAGGAGGGCATTTAGAATGTTGTGGTTTGGCATCAGTGGAAGAATTATGCAGCAACGTTGCATAAATGGCAGTTTTCATGGCATTTACATCACCCTTATTTTTCAAAATAGCATTTTGATAATACCGTGTGAGTTTTTTAATTGTGTCTTCCTTTAGACTGCCATAACATTTACCACCAAGTGTGACACCTTTAGCACGCCATTCTTGGACAGCCTTTCGTAAAGCTGTTCGAAGTCTTTTGCTAACGTGATTAACACACTCCTCCTTTTTAATAATAAAATCAGTACCATAAACCTTTTTATCATTTAGGTACTTGAACGATTTTGAATCACCGTCTGAGAGCATTGTAGTGTAGCGTAAACCTAATTTTTCGGATCTACACCACATCTTGTGTGCTGCTTCCACTTCCTTCGCTCCCGATGAACCAGTGTGGTTGATTCTGCATGCAGTTTTGTGACTTTCATACCATATAGTATATTCTGCAGATTTCTCTCCGAGATCTGATTTAGCATATTAGCACTCAGTGCAGTGCTTCGACATCACCTCATAATCTAACACATAACCTGTCAATATATCTATCACACAACCAACACCGATTTGTGAAGTATGTCCTCGGGTAAGCCAGGTACCGTCAAACGAAACACCAATGTTTGCAATAGTATTATCATCAGAAACACCATACTCCTTTCGAACCTCATGTCTGACTTTACACAGATTTTTTGCTGATGAAACTGTTATTGATTCGTGCAACATTTTCTTATAACAGTTGAAAGTTCTGCTGGACATCAAATGCATGTTTGTGTACATACAGAAAACCTCTAGAGCAGAATAGCCTCGCCCAAAACTCAAAAAAGCCTGAACAATTCTCATATTGATGTCAAATGTTTGCAGTAAGGTACCATCACTCTGAATCAGTCTTTTTGAAGTATATGTATCACTTTCTACTTCTGTACAGCCATTGCAAACAACTTTAAGTTTGTGTGAAAATCCACAGTTCTCCCCTAAAATAACAGCTAATGAATTAGTTTTGCACTTGCTGCACATAAGATTTGTAAATAAAGAAGATAACATATTCACATCTATAATGATATAATTTGGGCTTTCAAAAACATCTATTTTCTGAGGTAAATTGCAAAATTCAGATTCTTGCTTGAAATTTCTGAGATTCTGCTCTTTCACGGTGTTTTCAACATCAGGTACTTTTTTTGAAACACCATCACTTTTAGCATCTGATCGCCATCGCTTCATGGCGTTTAGTTTAGCAGTAATGTTCTTCCTTTTCGGTCTCGCCATGTTACTAATGCTTATAGAGGCAATGTAGAATAAATAACAACTGAAAATAATAGATATATAGCGTAAAGTTCAAGTCAAAGCATAAAAATACACACTTCAGGAACGAAAGAAACGCTGATTACACTTTTTTTCAAACGAATATAAGTAGCAACGTGCAGAACTACCGCTACCATGTGTAAACAAGCCAATCAGTTACGGTTAACGGTTACTCCTTTCGCTCTGGTGAGCAAAAAAAAATAATTAATTCAATATTAATTTGAGTTTTCAGGCTATTGGGAAAAAATGCCAGGCCCACTTTAAACGGTCACTTGTCCCTTTAATTTTCTGACATCATTAGAAAAATCTAAATAACTTTTAAAGTATTGAAGATACAGCTTTGAAATTTTGTGATCATATAGAGTAAGTTGGGGAGAATAATTTGAGTCAATTAAAAAAAAATTGATATTTTGACCATTTTTAGGGTACTGTGTCCCCTTAAGCGTTGCAACTCACGTTTTGAAATGAAAGCCCATCATGGCCTTGACATATCTCACGTGGTAAATAGATTAAAGTATCCGAAACTTTGGTTTTTATAAGCTGCGGTATTGATTTTATTAAGCGGTGATTTTTATAATGATTTCATTTTGATTTGAATCCGTCTCTTTAAATTTGATTTTTATAAACGGCTGATTTTATTAACCAGTTATGTTAATAAGGCGAAACGTCGCTGGCTACGTCAGTTTTCGTCTACTATAGATCACATGATTGTCGGGTGTCAGAAAACAGAAGCCGTTCCTATGCGTTTGCATGCGTTTTTGGACGATACCTTCTTTTTGAGTTAAATAATTTAAGTTTAATTATAAAATTCCTCATATTAGTTGTATGTAACAGGTATTTTAAAACTTTTTTTCAATATTTCGCAAGGTTTAAGAGAATATAATCATTCTATCGTCGAGAATGATTATTATTATGTTGAGATATGTATAGATATCGGGATAAGTTACTTCAGGCCAGCGTCTCGTATCGTAACTCCAGTCTTCCTCTGTCAATAAATACGGTCACATACTGAATAAAGCTTTCCGGGCTGTACCTGAATGTTTAATTTAGTGATATACCTTTGTTTCGATACCGTATCACAAGACTTTGCGTAATCTGAGAGCATTTTATTCAACAAGCTGTAAGAATGCTCATTGAACGCCATCTTAAATTATGCAATGTTTTGCCACTCCTCGCCAAACAAGAAGGAAAATCTGCAAGAGTTGAGATGTGACATGCTGCGAGACACTGCCCTATAGCGGCGGGTACTGTATTCCATATTTAACGCACCTTTAAATTTTTCAAACAATTCATTGCACACTATTATATGTATTGAAAGTCTCATGCCGCCGGGTCAATCCCTTGTATAATCTCAAAAAAAGAGGAAAGAAGTTTTAAAAAATAGGAACTTATCAAAACGTCCTTAAAATAATGTTTGCATACTACAATTATGTAAAAAATACCTATAAATACAAAAGTTGTAATTCCATGGAATAGAAAGCTTTATCAAATACCCTGATTTCCTGCATTATATAATAAAAACGAATGGACAATTTATCACAGAAACACATCGTCTATCTTATTATAAATCAGTATTTTCTAAATCTTACACAAAGCAATAAACTTCAGATTCAGTATTTATGAGTACATATCACGTCCTCCGACATGGCTGTCGCTGATGACAAAAGACATATTTAACGATTTTGTGTTTCCATCATATCGAAAGGTAAGTACACTTATTACAAAGAAAAGTAGATTCCAATAATGTGATCAATTCTTTCAGTTTTTTTCCTCTTGATTATCTGTAATATAATATAGTTTAAAAGTGACTTATTATCAGCAACTTTTCAACAATTGAAGCAGATAAAAAAATTTCACTTTTCCTGAAACAGAATCTTTCGAAATGTGCTGAAAGCGGTATTTATTGTCAGTTGTTATAAATATAATTTAAGGGCAGTATGCATTGTGATGAAATAGTACTAAATTGAAAGAATTTAATATTAAAATTGCAGAATTCGTCTTATTACTAATTTAGGCATTCAAAGTAGAAAAAGGAAACATAAATAATCAGGCAAAAAAAGACCTATTTTATTACATTAGGATTATAAGAAATAGAACGTCAGTAGAATTTACATTCAAACTTTAAGGAAAATTGCAAAATAATATATTTTTGGAAATATATGTTTTTAACCATGTGCAAATTCTTTTTCCTTAATTTGTGTCTGTTTTGTGTGAAATACCGTTTATTTAATGAAACTGAGCGATAGATTACAATATGTGACCTTGAGGGACATTTTCGAGAAATTTGACGACTTTTTGGGAGTCCTGGACACAAATCAGATTTCATTTAGGTAGAGTAGTTATGGAGTTCTGGAAGTTTCCATCACTAGTACAATCAAGATAGTCAACAAGGGCATACGAGAATGTTCAACTCGGCTCCTGAAGTTCGGATTCATTTATTTCTCTGTTGGAATTCGGTTGCTCCGTGTGTGTACTGCGAGACCTCTTAGTGTGCCTTTGTGTGATGCGTCTAATCTGAAGTCTTTTCTTAAACTTCGCTGTTGTAGTCCTAAGTGACTGTGTGTTATATCTGTGATCTATTTAAGAATAGAAAAACAAATAAACTTGCGTCGCGGCTATCTGGAGCCGTCATTCACAAATATCATTGAACCAAACGTAACAATATCATAATTCAATTTGGGTTATGACATAACGGTATCATTTCAGATGAACAATAATTTGAAAAACATTCAAGTAGACTCTTCTAACGAAACTACTGCGGGTTATTAACGTAGGATTACTTATCGTTGCTTACCTCTTTTGTACGTGTATATGTATGTAAGTGTTATGTATATATATATATATATATATATATATATATATATATATATGTGTGTGTGTGTGTGTGTGTGTAATATATCCATTACATACGTCCTTTAAATATAACCTGAAAAGGAAAACTAGCTCATATTTATATGGCTGGAACTAGACTCAGCCTAAAAGGAATTAAAATTTTGAAGCAGTCGGGTCGAATCGTTTTATTAGAGCGATAAAAAGTACGTCCATCCATGTCAGATGCTCGGAAGCGAAGATACCACTTTCAACCTAAAGCGCGAGAGGCGAGGTACATGTCGCTGTTATTTTTGAATGGTCAGCGAATACTGGGGCTCGCGATGTGAACCCACGCCTTTCTCCAGACGTATACACGTGTATAAATGCAAGGCATGCACTTTATGGGAGGTTCTGTTGCTATGGGTTTTAAAGCGGTAAAGTAAATTTACTGGGGATTGGATTTAGGAATGGGAATTAAAATGCTATAATGGAGGGCATAATATTTAATTTATTACACACACACACACACACACATATATATATATATATATATATATATATATATATATATATATATATATCTGTGTGTGTATGTCAAAATTTTGACGCATTTGGTACTTTTCTCTTTAACTGTTTACTGATTGCCCAAGCGATATAGACTGGGTTTGGTACGCTGCCAAAACTATAACTTGCGACGCAGGACGGTTTTAGCGTCTGGAATTTTGGTTTCCGGAGAACCGTTATGGTGGAACGTTATCCTACTTTAAAGTCTGTTTGCTGTAAATACAACCGAAATACTATAATTACATCGCACTCTAGCTGAGCAATAAATGTACAATACTTTCACTTCTAGGGATTAAAACACAATCAACTGTTAATTGGTTTTTTTTTTTTTTTGGAAATGAAATATTTCAATCCTTTTTGATTGTCTTCTACAGGACTTTTAGAAATGTCAAGCTAATTACAGGTAATAATCTAGCCTGAATGAGGGGTTGGATTAATTCCTTCGTAAAATCCTTGCCATATTGCTTTTCCATAAATATTCATTTATGACATTATTTTTCTTTTTAAATTTACATCAATGTTTTGTATAAAATGATTCTGGAAGAAAGCAGGAATGTATTTGGAACAATTATGTAGGGAATAAATATAATGTATAGAGACGAATGGGGTCGCATATTACGAAATAACAATGTAAAGTATAATTAATTTCAAATTTGTTCACCATTACATACCGAATTGCTATTCAAAATAATTACCTCTAGCGTGCGCATATCAGAGTTTGTATATACTCATAACAAGCTTATTTAAAATCCCAACGTTTAGTAATTATGATATATTCATGATCAATATCATAAATGTATGTAATAAGCTTGCTATGGTTACTAAAATGAAGGAATAAATAAATGAGAATGAAGATAGGGTATTTGGCCCCCACATAGAAGGCTTCCATAATTTGAATTGTAAGAGTTAAGGTAATAAACATTATAAAAATACAAAATAACTGTAATTCGTCAGCATTTCATGTTATGATTAATCTATCTATATACTCGTAAATAAAGCAAATGCTATGTCTGTCGTGTCACAATTCCGCGTGAACCGGGCTTCCATTATGAAATTCGGCCATGTTTGAAAATGTCGAAATCGATGTATTGTTTTTTCATGAAAGTACGTAAATGTTACATATTTGGAAATCGATTTAATCACTGATAATTTTTACTGCTTAGACTTATTCTATTACTTTAATAGTTTTAGAGATATTTCAATTCTAAATGCATACTCCACTGAATAAAACGTAAGTACAGCGTGATTCTCATGTAAAAATGAACCACTGACAAGATCTATTTTACCATCATGTTTTGTTTTGCTATTATTGAAGTGTGTATAATGTTTTTCATTGCTAGCTACGATTTAAAATAATTTTTTGTATTATTGGTAACTGAATTAGTTGCATTTTATTCTTTTGGTTATATTTTTAAATGTAGTGGCTTGGATGGTAGCACACTAAATAACTTTTTTTTGTCATTTATATTTGTGTTAAATAATTTTATTTTTTAACGCGCATCAATTTTGATTATCGTTTGCTTGCAGAATGGCAACGAATTTTAATAAAAAAGGCTAATTGCAAAGTTTTTTTGCTATTCTAACAAGTCTTTAAGGATTGAGAATCAAAATATGTGCGATTTTTATATTGGGTTTTCTTTTTATTCATGCGTATAACATTTCACATGCTTTTTTTTGTTATGTTATTTATACTGTGTTTAAATTGATTTTGGATAACAATTTTTCCACAATTTGACATTTTTACTGTACAGCTTTTAGTGGTACTGTTTGCAAAATGTTTTTGTGTATTACTGCCGAAAGAAATTGTTTTAAAGGTTTTCCTGAATCTTAATGTAAATTGATTAACTGCTATTAACTATTAGTAATACACTTTTAAAATTCAATAATTAACTTTTTACTAAAATTTTAGTTTAAACTTCAATAATTAACTTTATAAAGTTATTACTACCTAAATAAAGTTTTTGTTTAAATGTTTTTGTGCGTGTTTGTCAGTATTTATCGTGTTTATGACCTCAACATCCAATAAAATAGATGTGCTCTCCTGAAATATTAAAAAAATTAAATTCATAAATTTCTTGAAAAACAAGCTTTTTAATGCCCGTTTGTTTTAATAAACTATAATTAAAAAAATTTAAAAAATTTTATTTTCGAGTCTCAAGAGGTTAATGCTGTTCCGTTAGAATTCAATTCCAGACTGGCACATGAAAATTTATCTTTTTGTAATGCAGGTATGCTCATATCATGCCAGGTGGGGGTGGTGGGTGTTAATACGAATAACACATTTTTCTTTTTGTGGGATGGGGGAAGACTGCAAATTAATAGTGCCTCCTATGAAAATTCGGAACAGATGTGTTATACGCACCCCACTTGGCGCCAAAAATTTATGGCGCCAAGCTGATCAAAAAGTTGAACAATTATAATTAACTAGCTGAAAACCCGCACTTCGCTACGGAGTATATTCAAACTAAATACAACAGTCAATGTATGCAATTAATGCCAAAAAAAATAAATATGTATATTTATAATAAATGTGACGATCAATGTATACAATTGATGTAAAAAAAATATATAGAGATATATATTTATAAAAAAATTGTAAGGGATATTTATTTTTTTTTAATAATATCCAATCGTCTGCCGCATTAGAATTTTTTTTTGTCTATTTAGTTGTTATGCACGTGACTATAAGTTTATTTAAAGTAACACAAAAATAAATCACGTGATCGGCATTCAATAAATTAAATTCTAAAAATTAATCGTTAAAAATTCCCCAAAAATCAGAAAATCGAGGTAGAGGTTCGAAAAAGATTTCATTTTAAAGGAATTTTTAGGATCGTTCTCTTGATATAAATTTTATAACCCTCAAATTAACCCTCAAAAGCAGATTAAAAATTCAATTTTAAAAAATCGAAGAAGCATTTTGCAAAAATCTTTCGTAGTGCACCCCTACACCGTTTATTGGAGAAGATGTAAAAATTTTCCGTATCAAAAGCTGTAAGCACACTATTCTAATCTTACTTTCTTCAAATTCAATAACATTTTGAACTGTTTTTTTATTCTTATACAAGCTAGAAGAAAATCAATAACATTTCAACTTTTCTTTTAGATTATTTGGTGTATGCGAATGTAATCGAATTACGTATGTTCCTTATTTTTAATCACTCGGAATGAAAAATGAAAATCAAGAACAAACAAAACAATTATTTGCCAAATATATTGATATTTAATGCCTCTTTTCCGAAATCTTCCTTTAAGTTGCAATTTCAGAAATTGTTCCCTTCTCTTTGAGCTGAACTGTCTTTCCTATTTTTCTGGTATTTTAACGGAACGCAAATAACTTTTATGATAAAGTTGGCCACAGGCCAACTGAGTCACAGATATTTTTGGCATTAATCTAATTAAGACAAGAAAACTCATTAAGCTTAACTTTAAATTGTTTAATGTAGAAAAACACCCGAGTAATTGCTAATTACTATTGGTTTTCTACCACGCTGCATAACATAAAACTGGCGCACGCTTTGCCGCTGTGTAAATTCATTTAAGTGTTAGATTACATGAGTTAGTTGAATGGGATAACAGGTGAAGATATTAAAGGATTTGTTGGTAAGCTTCAGTTTTGATTAGCTTAATTTGTTGCTTCATTAGCTTCATTTGTTCGTAAAAACACAACATTCAATAGCATTTTAGTATCGATTTCAAAGTCTCTCTATTTAAACCCAATATGATATATTAAGGGTATTTTAGAGTATATAGTAATATACAAGGTAATTATATAATCTAATAAATATATATTAGAAGCTAATACGCATTACTTGATATATATTAAGGAAAGATATATGAATATATATTACAGGGTTCAAATAATGAAATTAGAACTGTAAGTTATCATTTTCGTTTTTCTTCAAAAGTACAATTTAGCATTATTTTGCACTAATCAGCACCTTTTATATTCATAGTTTTCAGCATAATTCTTCAATGATATTGAAAAGGGAATCATTTTATTAACTTTATTCAGATATCACTATATTGTGCTTTCTCTGCCGAGGCGGTTAAAATGTTTAACCCTCTACCGACAATTGAGTTAAACCTACAATATAATTGTCTGGATCATTAATTATCTTCATCGTCATAATGAACATATGATACAATTCTAAAATATCTGCAATTACACATTGTTAATAACTATAATGTTCACCAATCTTTTAATCATATTATTTGGAAACGACTTTATTTTCAGAGAAAATATCCTATTTAATATTTGAAACTTACAAATGCAATTGTAGTAAAGTTTTTTAAAACAGTCATGCCTAGGGATTCTTTTTATCTTCATGAACCATACCTATTCATGTGCAGTTATTTCTTTCACATAAAGCAACAGAGTTTCTTTTCTGATGAATTGCCCACATGTCGGCTAGTCTGTCCAAATATTACAAATTACACCCTTATGGCTCCAGAGTTCTTGGGTAAATAGATTTCTTTTACTTTCGCCCTCTGTTCTTATTCATTTACTCCAGAGAGGAAACTCCTGTCCACTCTTTTTTCTTCTTTTACGTCATCTTTTCTTTAAGGTTCTTTTTATTTATGGAGCATGAATGCAATGCAAAGATGCATATACGGCTATCATGGCTTGATATTTTCTTCCCAAGAACTGTAATAAATAACGTTTTCAATAATTTATTTCTCCTTCTCAATGCATAATGACCACCTAGGTAGAAAAGAAATATTATGGATTAAATGATATCATAATTTTACGGATTACGGAGAAATATTTTTATGAGCATAATTGAAAAGGTTTATACGAAATTCATATTTTACAGTTTCAGTTTATGTATATTTATTTTTTTCTGGACGCTTTATTAGATAGTTAAAGAATTATGTGGACGAAACACCTAAAGTCAAACGTTAGGTTTTTGATTTACATGTGTATATGAATTGGGAAATGATTAATGCACATACTGCACATACTAATATTGAAAATTTAATGTTCAAACAAATGATATATTTCTGTATGCACAACCACAGATATATATATATATATATATATATATATATATATATATATATATATATATATATATATATATATATATATATACACCCCTCTTACTCACTATATTTTCACTTTATGATTCCAATAGCCCTTAGGCACTGATCAAATATAATCCTTATGAAGAATGTACAAGAGTATTTGAAAAACAAAGAATGAATATTTCAGTAATTTAAATTTGTCTTATACATGGATATTGCGATTCTACTCGAATCAATCATAATTACTAAAACGTTTTAAGTTATATATTTTAGATCTTCAATATATAACTAAAGATAAGGATATGACTGTTTTTCAATAGCGATAAAGATTAATTGAAAAAAAAATTGTGATTTTGTGACTGTATTGCAGTTTGAGCCACAGTTTTGCCATATTAATATGAACTAAATTTGAACAAGATTATCTAAATATTATTCTCGATATTCAACTGACGTTTAAAATAAGTCAAAACTTTAATCTGTAGTTAGTTAATTGAAATTGGCAAATTACATTGTTAATATTGTTGTGCTGAAATTATGCCATTAAATATTTTGAATAGTATTTATAGAACTACAATAATAATGCACTTGAAAACAATGGCTGCTCGTCTGTAAATCACGTAATCACGTAATCCGTAAATCACGCGCAACACCCTGAATAGCTCGGAGCTGAAGGAGGAATCTTATACACTAAGTAAAACGCCAATAATACGTGTCCATTAGGTTTCCGGAAAATCTACCATTTCAATCCATATCTTGAAATATTACTTTGATATATGATATTCCAGAAATGTGCTATTAATACACAAAAAGGTAACATATAAACTGAGTAATGGCTAATTACCATTGGTTTTCTACCACGCTGCATAGTATGAAACTGGCGCACGCTTTGCTGCTGTGTAAATCTACAGGGTGTTCAGCAAGTCTCTGATTTCAAAATTAAAAATCTCGAAAGCAAGA
The DNA here is from genome assembly GCA_907164885.2 of Dolomedes plantarius. Taxonomy (NCBI): domain Eukaryota; kingdom Metazoa; phylum Arthropoda; class Arachnida; order Araneae; family Dolomedidae; genus Dolomedes; species Dolomedes plantarius. The sequence continues at coordinate 209,521,407 of OU015495.1, forward strand.
ATCTGTAGATTAATGCAACAAGCGGTATTTTTTATCGTGAAAGCTGTAAGAATTTTATACACCAATTTTCGAAATAGTTACATAAGCTGCTAACAGATGGCGCTCTTCAACTCGTGTCAGCATGCATAAATAAACTCGTACTCTTTGCAAGCAGTCTTCGCAATCACTACATCACAATCTTTTCAAAATGTCCACCATTCGCTGTACGGAGGTGCTTGGCTAGCAGCGCTTGGCTAGCAGCGCCATCTGTTAGCAACTTTTGTAACTATTTCGAAAATTAGTATATAAAATTCTTACAGATTTCACGATAAATATACCGTTTGTCGCATTCTTCTACAGATCTTTGTTTTCGAGATTTCTAATTTTGAAATCAGGGACTTTTCGGTGGGCACCCTGTATTTAAAAAGTTAGATAACATAAGTTAGTTGAATGGGATAACAGATGAAGATATTAAAGGCATTGTTGGCAAGCTTTAGTTTCGCTTAGCTTAATTCGATGTTTCATTGGCTTCATTTGTTGGTAAAAGCACGATATGGAATAGCATTTTAGTATCGATTTCATAATCTTTCTATTTTAACTCACTGCGACAGATTTATATGTATTCATAATTCTTTAGAGGATATAATGATATATGTAATTACATACATACTCTAAGGAATTTATATTAGAGTGAAATACGTATTACTTAATATATATTAATAAAAGATATATGAATATATATCATTATTGTTATAAATATTAAAATCAAACATAATGTCGTTAGAAAGAAATAAATACGAATCTAAACGTATATGATTCCTATCTATGTAAGCTGGCACATTTTGGTTCGATGATCATAAAAATTTTCTTTCTTCGTTTGAGCTTTTCTTATATAATCTTTTTCGTAAAAACTAAGCTATTTCAATAGGTTTTAAAAACAAACTGGAGAAAGAAATTTAAAATTCGCGCTTTTCCATTTCCTCAAATGTCAATAACAATTCTTACAATACAATAAAAATAATTACAATAAAAATTAAAGTCTTGTAACATATACTAATTATCTTAATGATAAATTTACATGCATATACATATTTATTCACATAAACACAAATTACTAGAGCGAGAAAAATTAAGCATGCGAAGAAGTCTAAGTCGATTTATTTACAAACTGATGTTACATCCTCTACAAGTGTATTTTGTGGTGACTGTTTTTGCGAGATTTGGAAACAAGATGGCTGCTGATGTGTCACCCTGAATATATAAATCCTGGATGAGCATTAATAACGTTAATAGTTTCTCCAAATCTTATAACGATTTAAAGGGGCATAAAATTAATAAGTTGATCCTGTTTTCTATTTTGTTGGTCTCTTTTAGTCCTTGTAAAATGCGGTAAAATTAGACGTTTTGCATCTAAATTTCAACACGGTCACATTAATGAATATCATCTCTAGATTTTACTTAGAATAAAGAGATAAATATGAAAATTCCCAATATATTTCTCCTGAGATTCATAAAATTCAATCTGAATCATTGAAATTATCAAGAGTTAAGTGTGCTTATCTAAATATAAATTTCTCGATAATGTTCAGTGAATTTATATATATATATATATATATATATATATATATATATATATATATATATATATATTATATATATAATAGCCGTTGTCTCTGAATAACACTTCCGGGCTGTACTCATCTTTCAATTGAAGCGCTCAGTAAACAAACGGTCTGTTAGGCCTAATTTCAATTTCAGATGTAGATCAGAATTTTTTCTTACCTAAAAGCTAATATTTTCTCCATCAAATCAAGTTTGTTCAGCCTATTTTTCTATAAAATATTCAGAAATAAAAAAAATTGGTTGCTTTTAGCTGTATATTTAAAATTTTTTTATAAAAATCTGTTTACTTTTGCGAGGAATTCTGAAAGCAAACAACTTGAATGTGAATGAATCAAGTAGCTCAAGTATTCATATCGCGTAGTGAGCTGTAAAAAACTGGATGGCAGTCTACTACTCCAATCGCATAAAAAACTAAATAAATAAAAAAAATAATGAAAGGGATTGCTTTTACAAGATGTGGATTAAATGCAATATTGTTAGATAATTCGAGATATTTTTTAACTTTCATATACTTTTTCCATTCTGACGTCATTATTAGTATTATGACGTCAAAATGACGGGTTGGATGGCAGTCTACTACTCCAATCGCATGAAAAACTAAATAAATAAAAAATAATGAAAGGGTTTGCTTTTACAAGGTTTGGATTAAATGCAATATTGTTAGATAATTCAGGATATTTTTTAACTTTCATATACTTTTTCTATTATGACGTCTTTATTAGTATTATGACGTCGAAATGACGGGTTAACTTCTAGTATATATATATATATATATATATATATATATATATATATATATATATATATATATATATATATATATATATATATATATATATATATATATATGTATACATATATATATATATATATATATATATATATATATATGTATACATATATATATATATATATATATATATATATATATATATATATATATATGTATACATATATATATATATATATATATATATATATATATATATATGTATACATATATATATATATATGTATACATATATATATATATGTATATATATACATGTATACATATATATATATGTATATATATATATATATGTATATATATATATATATGTATATATATGTATATATATATATATATATATATACATATATATACATATATATATATATATACATATATATATATATATATATATATATATATATATATATATATATATATATATATATACATGTATACATATATATATATGTATATATATACATGTATACATATATATATATATATATATATATATATATATATATATATATATATATATATATATATATACATGTATACATATATATATATATGTATATATATACATGTATACATATATATATATATATATATATATATATATATATATATATATATATATATATATATATATATATATACATGTATACATATATATATATATATGTATATATATACATGTATACATATATATATGTATACATATATATATATATGTATATATATATGTATATATATATATATGTATATATATATATATATATATATATATATATATATATATATATATATATATATACATGTATACATATATATATATGTATATATATACATGTATACATATATATATGTATATATATATATATATCTACATATATATATATATATATATATATATATATATATATATATATATATACATGTATACATATATATATATATATATATATATATATATATATATATATATATATATATATATATATATATATATATATATATATATATATATATATATATATATATATATACCGGGTGGTCATAAAAATTCTTTGCCGATATATGGACCTCAAGCGGCCGTTCCGTTTAACCGATCCAGATGATATTTCAGATATAGTTATTCAGATGTATGAGCACGAGATTTTGCGAACGCAAAAAAGTGGCGCTCGTGGTTGCGGTTAATAGTACAGGAACTCGAAATTTTCGAATGGCAACGCTCACTTTTTCCCGTCGCAAAATGCTCAGCGCATGCGAAAACCCTAAATAGCGTTGTAATAGTACGTGTATCACAAAAAAATACGAACGGCCAACAAAAAACACGATCGAGGCGCACTAAGGAAATTTGCGTATGACAGACGCAAGACACCAATCACTGATGACAACACAGATCGGACAAAAGAAATCTTTTATTTGGATTACACATTTTCCACGTGGGTGTCGTCGTGTTTTTGTTGGCCGTTTGCAGAGCTGTTTTTTGTGATACGCATACCGTTCCAACGCTCTTTAGGGTTCTTGCATACGCTGAGCATTTTGCGACGGGAAAAAGATGGCGTTGCCATTCGAAAAGTTCGAGTTTTTATACCTATAACCGTAACCGTGAGAGCCACTTCGTTGCCTTTCACGGAATCCCGAGCTCATACCTCTGAATTACGGTAACTGAAATCTCATCTCGATAGGTTGAACGGAACGGCCGCTAGAGGTTCATATATCGGCAAATATTTTTTATGACCACCTTATATCCCTTTCAGAGTCAACAATCTCCCCCGTTTTCACAGTGCAGATTTTTTCCCGATTTTTTTAACTTAAAGTATCTTGAAAAGTTTTCCAATTAAAGGTTGCAAAATGTTTTTATTTCTTTAAACTGATAACAGATGGCAGTACTAACCATTTTTCTGCTCATTTAACTGGAATACATTGAATGCAAGAGGAAAAAAGACTAGATATCGGCGTTTGCACTGTGCCAACGGCGCCCCTTAAATGGATATACTAACAAACATAAAGTTCGATGGTAAAATCAAATCGTTTAGTACAAAAATTATCATTTATTAAATGAATGTGTTTGAATTCTGTCTAACGGTATCGAAAATAATCGTTAAACGTTTATTTCAAAGCTTCATCAACTATTTGTTATATTTTTAAATGTTGAGATTTATTACAATTTGATAAAGGGATTTTTATTAAAAGTCAACATTTTCTTTCGTATGATTCAGTCATATAAAAATCTACTGATATGCGATTTATAACTCAGTTACTAAATGAATTATGGGGATTATAAATCACTCACGTATTGCTATTGTAGGAAAAAGGTGCTTTTCATTTCAAAATCTTAAGTTAAGCCTCTTTTTAAATATGTTATGTAGTGATAACTAAACATGCCTATAAAGATAACATTTTAGTATTACATTTGGAATCAAGAAACCGCCTTTCTGATGTGTAATCAATAAGTCTGTCCAAGAATGAATGGGAGAATTATATCTTGGGAGTAATAGAACACTAAGCTCAACGAAGGATTTCCTCAGACACATAGACCAGTATCCTATTGTATGGGATTACAAACGATTTTTCTTCAATATGGTTTTCTTTCAGAGTTTTATTAGTAATGTTTGGCCCTAGATCAAGGAACTAATTTCTTTATTAGTGATACAAAAGCAAATAAACATGTTACAGATCAAACGAGTTTCTATTTACTACAGACAAACTCCCGAAAGGAATTGTCAAATTTATCAATTCAATTGGAAGTAAGCAAATAAATTATTAACTTTATTTAGAACTGAAAAAAAAACAAAGTGTACTAAAAAATATCGTGCTTAAAACATTGCATTTAATTAAAAGTTTAAAAAAATTAAATTTGAATATGGAAGGTTTTTTCAATTTATGTATTTAATATATATGCAAGTATTAACGATGTAAAACAGAGGAATACTGTATGCATTAAAGTTTTGTTCTGTTTTATTTAGTATTTTTAATCATCATTTTTTCGGATTCCTTTATAGGTAAAGACATACCCTTATCTATATATATAAAACAGTTCCGTAACTGTCTGACTGACTGACATACAACGCACAGACCAAACCGCTGGACCTAAAAGGCTGACATTTTTCATGGCGATTTTTCTTATAGTGTAGGGGTGCACTAAGAAAGATTTTTGAAAAATTCTTCTTAGATTCTTTAAATTAAATTTTTAAGCTGTTTTAGTAACCTTTTTTTTAAGTTTGCATTTAAAATAATAAATGGAGGGTTATAAAATTTATATCTTGAGAAAGATCCTAAAAATTCCTTTAAAATGAAATCTTTTTCGAATCTTTACCTCTATTTTCTGATTTTTGGTGAATTTTTAAAGATTTATTTTTAGAATTTAATTTATTAAATGCCGATCACGTGATTTCTTTTTCCGGTACTTTAAATAAATTTATCGTCACGTGCATAACAACTAAATAGACAAAAAAAGATTTTTTTTCTTGCTAATGCGGCAGACGATTGGACATTATTTTGTCTATAAAAATATCCTTTTACGATTTTTTTTATAAATATATATATTTTTTTCTACATCAATTGTATATATTGATCGTCGTATTTATTATAAATATATATATATATATATATTATTTTTGGCAATTATTGCATACATTGACCGTTGTATTTAATTTGAATGTACTCCACAGCGAAGTGCGGATTTTCAGCTAGTTTATTTCTAAGAATAGACCTAAGCATACCTTAAAGTGATGTCGAATTTTTAAGAAGATTCGTTTTTCATGCATTTTTAGTAACTATTCAACATATTCAAAACATGTACGACTTGAGTAGGTAATTTTTTAAAATTTCTTTCAGTTTTTATAATCCCGAGTTTGTTTTTTATATTTATGAGTTTTGATATATTTAAATTATACCAAATCAAGTTCAGTATCCCTATTATTACTGCAATTCATTCTATATTTATTAATACTAATTTAAATATCAAATCAAAATGTACAAAAAAGAAATATTCTCATAGCATTAAGAGGCTACATTTTTGGTGCACAAAATGGCAACATATACCTAGACAAATACATTTTTCTACAAAATTACTGTCATTTACAATGTAAATTCATTCCATGTGCACATTAACCTTTCGAATTTATTTGGACGGAAGTCTGAAGAGACTTTGAAAAATACATTTTCACTTCGAAATCTGTGTCTATCAGTTTAAAGTGCAGGCGATTGATTTGTAATTTAAATGCCAAGAGCTAAATGCAAAGTAATATTTTATGCAATTATAGTGTCACAGAATATATCATTTATAGTATCGATTTTTCCAACATTAACTTAAAATTCTAGTAAAGGCACAAAACATTTATTCTAAATAATATGAAAAAAAATTTTATTAAATTATTATATAAGTTTGGTCAAAAGGAAATACATAAAATTTTTAAATACACATTGCTATTGTGTAAAATTTTCTTTTAATTACTCTGACAATAGTTAGAATTTGGAAATTTATAGAACGCATTATTAATCATATGTAGAGCAATGTTTTTAAATATTTATCCAAAATGCTGTCATGACTGTGTTCAATAATAGGTTTTTCCTTCAATGTATTAACGATTTTATGCAGCACTTTAAATGCATCTTATTCTTATAGAATCTATAGAAATACATATCACAAGTAAAAATACATTTTAGGAACTGATTCTTTACTGTGTTTGGTCATAATTATTGTATAATATTTTATTTTAGAGATGATAACATTTAAAAATAAAAATCATACGAACGAAATGAAGATTTTGAAAATTTCTGTATTTTCTCCTCCTGCAAGCAATCTTTCTATATTGATTGAATGTTACATTAACTTACAAGTATGGTTTCGAACCAACCCAAGCGAGTTTCTCCTAGTATAATACCAATTATGAACATTTATTTTGTATATTTTAATAAGCAAAATATGAATCTAAGCATATACGTAAACATTTATAGGTTTCAAGCCGTATTAATTGCGCAGTTATACGAGGATTATATTTTCTGTTTTCTGATTTTTTTTTTTGTTCTCAAATTTTTTATTTCAGCCTCAATTTCACTATTTGAAGAATAAGAATCGAACAAAATAAAACCATGAGATAGGATGGATTTTATCGATCGTTGACACAAAAATGCTTTTAGAAGCGACCACTGAATTAGATTATTTAACAAATTAAAATAGTATTACATTTTATCTATTTATGCGATATTGCAATTTTAAACTGGTGTAGTAGGTAGTGTACAGGTTGTAAGGTATACACAAGATTCGATTCACAAGAATCGAACTTTTGAGTAAATGAATTAAAGAAGCTGCTTGGGATATGCTAATTTCGGCATACGCGCTTAGTATAAATACCATGCAGCGTCATTAATAAAAAAAGAGTTGTTAAGGTTGAAAAGGTGTTATCCTGCGCTAGTGCTTAGCAGGCCCAAAGTTTACGTAGCAGTACTGCTGGTTTGATTCTCTGCTGGGTTGTGAGTATTGAAAATACATTGTTCTTGAAAGTTGTATTTATATATTCCGTACAAGTAGTACGTATGCTTATTGCTGTAAAAGCAAATTCTATATGTGCAACGAATTCAATAAACATTGTTTCATGTATAAACTGTGTTTGTATCAAATTCATTTAGAGTGCCACTTCAAATTATATACACCCAAGTCTGGGTAGAAGTGAGCTAGTTACTCTATAAGGTTCTTTTTTTAAGTAAATTCCTTTCATCATTTATACTGCATTCATTTAAGAATTTCTGCTTTTCACTGGGGACATACTCTATGACGCGACTATGCCTCTCAGAATTCTTTCATTTACCTCAAACCTTTCTTTTATAGCATCTTACTTTATTATCACATAGTATCACATTATTGAGAAATAGCTCGTGCTTCTGATATTCTGAATAAAATTTTCCTTGTTGTATTCTTTTGTCTACGGTTGAATTCTCCTCCAGGAAAACAACGAAAGTGTTGGGAGAAAAGTTATTTTCGCCATCCTGTTTTATATGCATTTGTCGTGGCAAGTTTAACAGTTATGTTATCAGTTAACAATCAGCTTGCATAACTCTGTAAGATGTGGCAACTGATTGTCGAAAAGCTAGTACCACTATACTAGGAAAAAGAAAGATATTTGCATTTATGCTTCCTTTTACGACACGTGAGTTACTGATATTTTGTCTTCCTGAAAACTGAATACTGAAATTTACTGTTGTCTGCATTTCTAAAAGTCTGGATATTTTGAGAGTAAATCAACCCTATTATGTTAAAGCACTGACATCGATTACATTTCTCTTGAGTAATGCTTGTGCTAAAGTATAATAGGTCGAAAAATTTCGAGTTGTTTATGAAAGACTGACCTTTATTGACTAAATCGCAAAAAAAACGCCTACGCTTAATATATTCTCTATAGTTAAACAGAGGGTTAAAAAATAAAAACTGGTATCAAATTTATTAAGGGGACTTACTACCCTTAAATCTTTAAAACATTCGAATTTTTGAAAAAAAAATATATGTTAAAATCTGATCATTTCTGAACAAAATAATGCAAACCGCATTAAAATATTCCGCTTAGTCCCGGAGATATTGATATTCTAAATATTTAATGACTGATGAAGTTTATGGTAAGAAAAATTTTAAACTCATTTTTCTCAAAATGGAATTTTGCATCATTCCGCAACTGATATCTCAAAAACTATGAAACGTAATTCCATGAAATTTTTATCACCGCATAATCATGTTATTTTATTGCGTCTGAACTAGAATTATTGCAACCGCTGCACATTTTGTTATTTTTTCGGGGGTAAATTAATGCAAAAATTTAAGGAAATTTTAAGTATATTTTGAGCAGTTTTAAAAAAATTAAAAAAAATATTTTTATGGTGAATGTTTTATGTTCAATTGTATTTTGAATTATTTATTTTAAATATAAATCAGGAATTATACATTTAAGTGTAAAATTAATTTCATAATTCGGCACGCCAGCCAGTATACAATAAAAAATGCTTAAAAAACAAGGTATATCTAAAGCATTTTTAAAAAAATTATTTAAAATTATTTTGAGAGTTGAAAATTTGTTTATTAAAATAAATATATCACTTTCTCATATACATAAAATTTGGGAAAATTGGGAGTCAATTCAAATAGCTACAGAGTCAAAATGTATGAAAATATGCCTTATTTCCTCGACTTAAGACTCGTGAGTCCCCTTAACAATATTCATTTTATAATTCAATTTTTTTATAATATTGAGAGATGTCCTTGGTATACCATGTACAGTTTTGTTGATACACAATTTGTTTTATGAAGAAATAAGGATTTATCTTATGAGTTTATAAAAACGGAGGTAACTAATATTTGTCAAAGAAATACACATGGAATGTCTTGTCAATACGCTTTTAAAAACGTTTTGTGATAAATATATCATTTATTTTCGTACAGAAGTAATTGATCAGTCATTTATGATTCCCTTAACAAGTCGTCAACTAAAATTTTTACTTTCGAACGTATATAATTCTTAAATGCACTTCACAACAACACGATAGTTCACATGCATGTCAATCATTATCTCCCCCGAACGTAAAGCAAAAACAAAAAAGAGAAGAAAATGAGTTTGCTTTAATTTTCCTCTCTATTAGTCATTAATTCGGAATGAAGTTTTAAGAACTCAATCATTTATTCTCTGGAATAAATTAATTAAGGAATAAGCTTCATTCCGAATAATAAAATCGAAAGTTTTGATAATTATTGTAATTTTAATTTTATTGCGAAAATTCACACAGCACTAAACTCATGTGTGAGTTTTTTCACTTCATAGCAATATAACACTTAACATACTTTGAGGTACAGTTATTAATGAGGATAGAGTTTGTAAAAAATAAGTTAATTTCCTTTTGTTTTGAAAATTGGATGGAGTATCATGTTTTTGAATTTTTGTTATAGTACTTAGAAAATTTACTGTTCTGGAAATTTACTGAGCTGGAATATATTGCTGTGACGTGTCCTTCAAGTGATTTTGCAATTTTATGGGCGTGGCTGCGCCTTTCATTCTAATTCAATACTAAGGAAGTTTTAATAACATAAAATGGATTTTTTAGATTTAAATTGATAACAGGATACGGTGTTTCATTTAATATTCATTATTTTTCTACCAAAGAGAATGCCAGTTTAAGAAAATTAATTAATGTTTATATCTGATCAAGTACTTTGTCATGTAAGTTTTTTTTCAAGGGGGCTGGCTCACAACCTTTAAAACTTCAAAAAATCTATTTTTCGTTTTTGCCATATTCTGATTTTTGGGACATTTCTGAACAATATGCAAAAAACAGCATAAAAAATTTGCATTATTTCTCGAGTTATGTTATTCCAACTTTAACTTCAATTTTCTCAAATATGTGAATTTTTGGATTGCGCGCACTGTTACTCCCAAACTATGTGTGCTAGACACACAAAATTTTTATCAGATTTGTATTATAAAATTCTTTACGCACTAAATCCAGAAAAGTAAAAAAAAAATGTAAAAAAATATTTTACACTTGAAAATGTTTTAAAAAATTGCTAAATTTTAAATTTTTTTAAATTTTATGTAAATTTTTCAATTTAAACTATATTTTTTGTGTTTACATTAAACTTGAGTGTATTATTAATTTAATTTGACCAAAAAATAGTTTCTGTATGCATATTTCTTAATTTTATGATGCGCGAAACATCCAATGAATTTTTTTCCCTTTTTAGGAATATGTACATTTAAAAATAAAATCTAAAAATTATTTATGGCTTTACAAGTTCTATTTATGTATAAAATATAACTGAAGACTTGTAATTTTGATATAAAACAAAAAAATTATATATATATATATATTAATATTATTGGAGTTTCAGTAGCTCGAATTTGATCATGTTTAGGGTCATTTCCCAGTAGTCAAAGGTTGTGTGCCCCCTTTACTATGACCACAGATATTCTAACAAATGCATTTAAACTGCACATTATGTTAGAGTTTATTTATTTGCATGTGGTTTTGCTTTCTGAAAGCTAAAAAAACGGCAGTGTGTTACTTGCACTGAGGATTTACATCTGTCCGTTTGAAATGGGTAATCTCGAGAACCACTAGACGGATTTTGATGCAGTTTTCGCTCTACAGACCATTTGTCGAGGGATATTTAGGCGTAAGAAACAATTAAAAGATAATATTGCTGGACAGTAGAATTTTAAATGAAATAGTCCAAGTCACTCTGGAGTGCAACGTAGATCTACCTCCTCGTGGTGCACTCCGGGCAACGTTTTATGCGGCAAAATGATCTGCAACTCTGGCGTGGGTAATTCCAAATGCGGATCTTTGACGATTATGCGATGGAATGCAGGAGGCATGTCCCAAGCAAAGAGACATGAAATTTACCACACTCTTTTAATAGTGTCAAATGTCTCATAAAGTACATCTTCAGGGATTCTTTTCGCGAGGAACTCAAAAATCGCAACCTTAATAAACCATGGCTTAATGAGATTCTTAATGTCCCTCAGTGGCCTAGGATGAAATCTGTCGCCATGTTTCGCCTGATATCTGACCACGACTGCCTGCGTAAACATCTATGCCGCATCAACGTGGTTCCTGAACCTTTTTGTACCTTGTGTGATCTTCACGAGGAAATGGACTTGCCTCACCTGTCCAGATGTCCTGCTCTTCCTCGGACATCAATCTGGGAACGCTACTGGATTGCTCGCTTTCATTTATAGATTTATTGTTGTCTTTTTGATGTTCAATTGTCTTTTAATGTGCCATTGGAAATTTTAAAAAAGTTCAAGTCACTCTTATTTCATTTTGTGTGAGTCAAGGCCATACATCAATCAGATGAAGGGAAAGATTTAACATAATTTTTATTGTATATATTTATATATATTTAAGGAAACGATGAAGACGCTTACGGAATTCGGGTTTTCCTCATATATTTTCGCAATTTCATACTATATTAAACAAGTCTAAATGTTTCATCTCCGTGGTTTATTAGTTTAAACATTTAGTAACATACAAGGTGCGCCCATAAAGTAACCGGACAATTTTTTTTTAAATAACAAAAATATTACTCACCTTCAAATAAATTTATCTCCTTCAAAATAATCGCCAAAGGAGTCTATACAATTTTTCCAACGTTTCTTCAAGTCATCGAAACACTGTTTATAGGCGTCGGAACTAACCGTTCGCAAAATACGCGCAACATTTGATTTAATATCCGAGACGTTTTCAAATATCTGTCCTTTCATGGATTTTGCATTTTTTTTAATTACAAAGGACTTATTCACAACAAATTTTTTCCTGAAAATCAAACAATTAATCATTATTTTTACAAAGAGGTGCTTTTTGATTAAGAAACAGGATAAGGCGAGTTAGGAAGGAACTGTTTGATTCTGGGCGATGGTTTCTTTTACACGATAATGCTTGGCACCCTACAGCAATTTCTGTACAGCAATACCTTGATAAGCATTCAATTACAGTGATCAATTACCTACCATATTCTCCCCAATTAAAGCCAGCTGATTTTTTCCCATTTTTCCGGATCTTAAGATGGCCATGATAGGACAGAGATTTGAAAACGTCTCGAATATTAAATCAAATGTGACGCATATTTTGCGAACGGTTACTTCCGACGCCTATAAACAGTGTTTCGATGACTTGAAGAAACGTTGGAAAATTTGTATAGACTCCTTTGGCTATTATTTTGAAGGAGATAAATTTATTTGAAGGTGAGTAATATTTTTCTTATTTATAAAAAAATGTCCGGTTACTTTATGGGCGCACCTTGTATGTTGGCAGATGTATACTCTTCTTCATCTGTGATTTGACAACCGTTATTTTTTGCGAATGTTAAAATAAATTCTGTTCGATCTGTCATGCTTTCCCATTATTGGTCTCTATTTTGATATTTTTTTACCGAGACTTAAAGCCAGTCCAAAATGAAACTGACCAAGAAACCAAAATAGCGGATCAGAATTGTCTACTCAGAGAGAGAAAGACTATCGTCTGCTGACCGAAATAATCGTAGATCGGAAACAGACTTTATTCTCAGAGAGAAATATAATTCGCTGTTGAGCGAAACAAGCGTCTATCTGCTGACAGGATAAAAGATGTTAATCTCAGACAGAGTACGCGAGTAGCTCAAACTGAAAGAAAAAATTTTCCTCGGTTCTTGCCCGATAAAGAGTATTCAGTATTTGCATCATAAAAATGATATTTCAGTTTCTATAGGAACTGTTGTCTGCCAATATTGTTAAGCTCTAATATGGAAGGACGAATCTAAAGGTATGTGTTGTTTGCAGAGGAAATAAATTTAAAAGAAATCATTCCCCCTCCCGAACCACTGTGTTCTCTTTTTTGCATGCGATCATCTAAACAAGTAGTGGTCTTCAATCTGTCTCTAATACCCATTACGGGGTTTTTCAAGCTTTCATAGTGGGCGGTAGGGTTATTTGTTCGTTGCAACATATTTTGTTCTTCCATACATGAAATACATTACTAAACATTTCGCGAATTTGAACAAAATATGCCTTTGCAATTTACTTTTGAATTCCATCTCCAAACTTTGAATATAGATAATAATTAACCGGATACTTATTGAAGTACACTCATGGACAAAAAAATTAGCGCACTAAAAACTAATTCCGGGATCGTAACGAAACTTGCAATGAATGTACATGTCGGGGAGATATGCAAATGATTAGAAATGCAGGGTGATTCCGCATTACGTATAGCCGGTAGAGGGCGTTGAACATCGTACTCTGTGGCGTATAAAACAGGTAACCAAAGCTTGTTTGAGTGTGCTGAATCATTTACAAAGGAAGAGCTGAGATAGACATGCCATTAAGCTGTGTTCGAAGACAATATAAGCAGTTGTCGCAGTTTGAGAGGGGGAGAATCGTCGGGATGATGGAAGTTGGGTGGTCAGCTAGGCGAGTAGCTCGTCAATTAGGCCGCTCTGATTGTGTTGTGAGGAGGTGTTGGGACCAGTGGACCCGAGAGATGCCATGTACACGAAGACCAGGCTCAGGACGCCCTCGACAGACCAGTCGTCGAGAAGACCGCCACATCGTAAGAAATGCACGCGTACTGCCAACTGCTTCATCGGCCGCCATCCAGGCACAGGTAGCACCTTCACTAGGGGTCTCTGTCTTCTCGATCCATACGAAGGCGCATGGCTGAAGGACAGTTGGTATCGCGGCGCCCATTACGTGTGCTGCCCTTGACGCCCAACCATCGACAGCTCCGTTTGGAGTTTTGCCGCGCACGAGGAAACTGGACTGCAGCGGAATGGAACCAGGTCGTCTTTAGCGACGAATCCAGATTCAATCTCGGCAGTGATGACAATCGTGTTGGTGTGTGGAGAGCCCGTGGTGAACGCTTCAATCCTGCCTTTGCTGTACAGCGACACATCGCTCCCACAGCTGGTGTAATGGTATGGGGTGCCATTGCCTGCAATACACGGTCACCCCTAGTATTGTTCCGTGGCACCATGACAGCCCAGCGGTATGTTCATGAAATCCTGCAACCACATGTGTTGCCACTCATGCAACGGCTCCCAGGAGCCATTTTTCAACAAGACAATGCTCGGTCTCATACGGCAAGGGTGTCACAAGACTGTCTCCGCACTGTCTCTACCCTTCCTTGGACTGCTCGATCCCCAGATTTGTCTCCAATCGAGCATATCTGGGATCATTTGGGACGACGAGTTGGGCATCCCACGAGTTTGAACCAACTAGAGGCAAGGTTACAGCAAATATGGAACGAAATGTCTCAAGACATCATACAGAACTTGTATGACTCACTGCCCGATCGTATCGCATCGTGCATTCGCGCTAGAGGGGGTCCAACGGAGTATTAACTCCTCCGTTCTTTTGCCTTTTTCTCTGAAATAAATTATCCTTTTTCTTTGATTTTCTTATCATTTATTTATATCAAAGTAGTCATTACGTATGTAAAATTTCGTTTCATTTTGACGACTCCTTCTTGGTGCGCTAATTTTTTTGTCCATGAGTGTATATTCGTGGACTACGGGGCAACTAATGATCTCCGTAGCCATCTGTAGCTAAGTATAAACAAACATAATGCAAAAATAAATAGATATATTTATGTACACAAACCATCCCGTCTAAACTTTACTTCTCTCTATCGTTAAACTGAGTTACTTCGGCACTGGTGTGTGGAAAGGATATTTTATCTTCACCAAAGATGTGAAAGTGTGTGGTAGGTATAAAACGGTTGACGACCCGTATCTAAACTGTGAAGAATTGGAGCACATATGTCAGTATAATAATATATTTCAAATAACCTAATTTATAAGTACATAAGTCATCGAAAAAGTAACGACATTTAAGGAACAAGGAGTAGCATACCATTTGGCTAGGTCGTTTGTTTCCTTCCGTAATCCCAAATTGCTGAAGATTTTCTTTATCGCTGACCATTAAGCACGAGTTCAAACTCAATGTAACATAGCTCGACAATCTGATGATAACTCCTTCGTTAGTTTTTGCAAGAAATGTGATACTGCCATAAAAATTATGTTAAATCTTTCAAAATGGCGGTTGATAGTGTTTCTCCAAACGTGCCGGACTTCTATATTGTTATTCCCAGTGATTTGGAACCTGTCGAGGATCAAAGTAGTCGATATAATGTTCCATCTATAAACATTTCATACAACAGACATAGCATTGCGTATACGAGATAACAGCTTCCAAAAAAATCTTTAAATGAACTGATCTTATGGTAGTTTTATATATCCCTCAATATTATGCAGAGACGAAGAGGGTTATTCCTTTAGTATTTCTAACGTTTGCCTAATCACTGGGGCATCGGTACGAAGAAATGTGTCATGTATGAATTATCATTATTACCGAATAATGATAAGGCTCAAGAATTTTAGTACAATACTTAATTTAAAACAGTTTTAATATATATATATATATATATATATATATATATATATATATATATATATATATATATATATATATATATATATATATATATATATATATATATATATATATATATGCATATATATATATACATATATATATATATATATACATATATATATATATGCATATATATATATACATATATATATATATATATATATATATATATACATATATATATATATACATATATATATATATACATATATATATATATATATATATATATATATATATATATATATATATGCATATATATATATACATATATATATATATATACATATATATATTATATATAAACATATATATATATTATATATATATATAGATATATATATATATATATATATATATATATATATATATATATATTATATATAAACATATATATATATTATATATAAACATATATATATATATATATATATATATTTATATATATATACATATATATATATATATATATATATATATATATATATATATATATATATATATATATATATACATATATATATATTTATATATATATACATATATATATATATATATATATATATATATATATATATATATATATATATATATATATATATATATATATATTAATAAAATTTTATTGAAATTCAATCAGGATGTATAAACCTACATCCGAAATAATGAAACAAAACTACGAACCGAAAATCATATCTATTTGCAAGGTAATTTGCGGGAAAATGATGGCGATATTGGCCATTTGGTCATATTACCATTATATACCAAGAGCCACTCTTCATGAACGAGCATAAGACATTATGACTTGTGTCAGGAGTAAGGATAAATATGATTTACTTATTGCATTTACATGTAACACAAGCTGGACTGATATTAAAGAAAATCGTCATGGGATTACAACACAAAAAAAAGATACAATAGAGTGATCAGAGCATTACACCTGAAAATTCAAAAACTAGTGTTTTTAGTTAATAAAGAGAACATATTTGCTCCATTTCCTGCTGCCACATGTACTGTTGAATCGCAGAAAAAGGGAGTCTTCTAATATGGTAAAAAGAAAGTTAGACAGGACCAGACCGATAGTGCAATATGAACAGAATTAAAAATAGACAAACCGAACATTACAGGATATTGCGTCGAAACAACTGATTCATAGCCCATGTGGGTGAGTCTTTAAACTCGAATTCGCCTTTCATTCGTTAAAAAGTTTCCCCCCACAACCCAGGCCAAACTATGAAAAACACCCCCACACCATGATGTTGTCACCACCAAACTTAACAGTCTGCAAAATGCAGTCGCGTAAGAAGCGCGCGACGGGCATCCGCCAAACCCAGACGCGTTCATCGGACTGCCAGATTGTAAAGCGTGATTCATCACTCCAAAGAACATTTTACCATTTGTTCACAGTCCAATGACGGTGAGCTTTGCACCGTTGCAATCGACGCTTCGCATTCTGGAGAGTGATGGAATCTCAGGTTTTTTTTAACTCTCGACGAAAAGTCCTGCTGCTGGCACTAACGTCTGATGAACTTTGGAACTCCTGAGTGAGTTCAACGAGGACTTTCGATTTTGTTTCACTACCTTTCTTCAGAGTTCCACGGCTACGTTCACTAATTTGTTTTCGGCCTGCCACTTTGTTTTTCTATAGTTTCACTTCACAATTACATCACTGACAGTGGATTTTGGCTTCTGTAGAATGTGCGAAATTTCACGAACTGATTTCCCAAAAAGGGGGCATCCCTCTATAATACCATGTGGAAGTCACTAAGATCCTTTGACTTACTGATTGTCTCACAAACGTATAAATATTACCTGACAAACCACTACCAACACTTTTATAGCTTTCGGTTACGCAACAAATTACGTCACCTGACAGATCCACTTCTTTAGGGCGGTGTCCGGGTACTTTAGGCCAGATAGCATATTTTCAATGAAGTTCTGGTTTAACAGAACAGTATTATTACTGGCAAATAAATCTATAAAAGAGTTTTGACATCCTTTGTAAGATAACGATAACCCACAAACGAACAATATTTAAGTGAACATTTAAGTGAGATTATGATCGATTTCAGCTGTTATAAACTATCGCTCAGGAAGAAACCTGTCTAAACCCCTATGAGATAAAAGTTTATGACATCATAGCATAACAAATATGAAAGATAAAATGTTTTCCTAGACGCCCCCGGAGGCACAGGTAGAAATTTATTTATTTATTTGTTTCTCGCGAAAGTGAGGCCTGGTGGCAATGTTGCTCTTGCCGTTGCATCATCTGGGACAGCAGCCATTTTTTTAGAAGGAGAAAGAACAACACATGCGATTTTTAAAATTCCTTTAAAAAATTATAATGATTGAACAAGAGTAAGTAATATTTCAAAAGTAATGCCACCAAATTAATCCAAAAAATGCTCGCTTAATAGTCTGGGTCAAGGGCACTGTACCACTGTGTATAAAAAAGGCTTTAGTTCTATAACTCTTGAAAAAAGATCTAGAAAAAAATGTTCAAAGATTGTAAATCCGTTTCCCTCACTAGTATTTTTGGGAAAAACATGGAAAAATGATTAATAACAGGTTGATTTGGTTCATTAAAAGCTACTGGCTTTTGTCATGTGAACCAAATATAGATCTATAGATACAGATCAACAAAATGTCAAGCAATCCTTTTTAGTCAGTCTTTCACAGATGCATTCGATTGTAAAAATATCCTGACGGCAGTTAATGTGGATTTTAGGGTCGCTTATGAGTCAGTGTGGGGAGAGAAACTACAAAATAAGCTTCCAGCAATTGGCATCAGATTTGGAATGTGCACATGGTTTCAGTCATTTCTTGTCCAAATATCCTGTAGAGTTTGTTATGGAACATCTCAGTCAAATTTTTTTATCAACAGTCAAATTTATGTCAATGGACTGTCACTGGTTGTAATCCATTTAAAATCTACGTAAATGACCCACTCCAATGCTTTGAAATCTGCAGTGGGCTTTTAATGAAATGTTGAAAAAAAACTTAATATGGTCCTTGGACTGCTGCCAGAGTGTTGCAAATGAGACAGTATAACTGTTGATCGATAAAAAACAGTCACACAAATTTTTTCATCACTTCCTCAAAATATACGACATGAATAGGTTACGAACATCTCTCTGTGCCAAGTACAGACAATTTTACCTATCTGGGAGTTGTTTTCGAGACAAAGTTGGAAGAAACATATAGAGTATAGTTCTCATCGTTTTAGAAAGCGTTTAAAAATCCCGAACCAAGTAGCTAACTGTCTTTCTTCTGCCAGTGTTAACATACTCTTGTGAGCCCTGGTTGCCTTGCTCAGGGAATCTTCAAAGAAAATGAAGCTGTTGCAAAATGAAGACTTCAGGTTAATGACAGGCGAAATGAAAACAACCCCAAAATACTTAGAGAATTGAAGAGAATTGTTAGAAGAATTATCAAATTTCCCAAAGAAACTTGAAGACCTAAAGTGCATTTTTTCAGCATATAGAGTATATTTCTAATCGTTTTAGCAAGCGATTAAAAATCGCGAACCAATTAGCTGACTGCCTTTCTTCTGCCAGTGTTAACATACTCTTGTGAGCCCTGGTTGCCTTGCTCAGGGAATCTTCAAAGAAAATGAAGCTGTTGCAAAATGAAGACTTCAGGTTAATGACAGGCGCAATGAAAACGACCCCAAAATACTTAGAGAATTGTTAGAAGGATTATCAAATTTCCCAAAGAAACTTGAAGACCTAAAGCGCATTTTTCACAGAAGGCTAGAGAAATAGAATTATCCCCTGTATTGAGCGGAAAGCTCCAGAGTTTTTAAAAACCAAACAACCCTTTCGAGAGAGAACATTATCATTAATATTGTCCTCCTTTATCCAGTTTGCAAAAAATATTTTTCATCTCAGACTTTGTTACTCCTGGCTTCGGAAACCATTTCCAGTAATTTCCCTGAATCTGAATGACTTCATGTCTTCAGAGATGATTCACTGAGTGAGAAAAGTTCATTACTTGGGGCAGGAGTTTACTATGAGCATTTCGCTCACTACATACAAGTAGGAACATTAAGAACTGCTTTTTATGATGAGATAGCTGCGATTCGTGTGGCTTTACAATAGCTTAATGTCATCTTTCATAAGTTAGATAAAGAAAAGGAAAATAAAAAAAAATCTTGAAACCTTTTTAGAAACATAATATTAAAGAATTAGCTTAAAGTATTTTTGGAAACACTTGAAATTTTTTAGATAAAGAAGCTAGAAACATACTCTCTCTCGAGTACTATCAAATTGTTAGGGCCTACTTGCATCGACAAAACGAAATGAAAGATATATAAAGTTACAGTCGAATTGTATTACAAAGCACTTAAATTTTCTAATTACTTTTAATACTGAGTATCTTCGGAATCTAGATTATATTCGTTAACGGAGAATCTCTCATTTCACTAATAAAATTATCGAGATCAAATTTCTAATGTTTCAGTCATTTGAGACAGATATATTAAATGTGAAACATTAATTTGAATAGTTGCAAAATTAAGAGTGAAAATGAGAACTCAGCAGAGACAGTTTCATTTATAATTACATGCGAGCTGAAATCATTATCTAACTCATCGCAAATAAATTTATTGCAAGAACTTTTGTGATGGACAGCATCACCAATATGTTTCTAAAAACCTTACTACTGTTTATTACCATAAAGATGATTTCAAATGAATTTTATGTATTTTAGAAGCTCCAGTAGTTGAAAAGGAAAGTAAATCAATTTTAATATATAGATTTAAACATACATTTAAATTTTTCATTGGATTTTGATTGAAAAGGGAAATTTTAGGAATCATATTGAAGGAACTACAAATTCGAGACGTGTATGGTGAATCAGGTGTCTCATGAAATAATTAATCAGACATTTTCATTTAAGTTGTACATTTCATATTGACATTTTCATATTGTATTGCAGTGAAACCCCGATTTTAGATTAAATTACTGTACATTTTTTCATTAAAGAGAAGGAATATATTAAATTCGAACAAATTTTTGCATTCTTAACCTGACATTCGAATCTGTTAGTCAGTTCATGTTTGAAATTCGATTTTAATTATCCTTGCATAACAATCTCGTAATTCTAATTTATATTAAATCAAAATTAGCAAAAGGTTATCTTCATTGTGTTGTCTTTAAACTTTATTCAGGATGGCTGTTCGGGGGAATATGGGAGAAGGGTATGTGATTACCTTTCTTTTCTTTTGAATTCGAAATCAATAAATTAAAAATTCTTAATATCAATTCGGTTCTAATCTTAATCCAGTTCTAATTTAATGAAAAAACATACAGAATAGTGTTGGTCCATCGATAGCCACAGCTCTATGGGTTGGATAATGTAAATGGTTTAATAGTAATAGTTTTGTTTGTGTTGGTTTGAATTAATTTTACAATTCTAATATTCGCATTTATGTCGTATTTAGAGGGTATTCAATTAAGTATGGATAAATTATTCATATACTAGTGGATTTAAAATTTTGAAAATGTCACCGAATATTTCGAAAACCGAACTAAGGTTTGATGTAATCTGTAAAGAAACTGGTGTATTCAGTGAAAATGTTAGTAAGTGTAGCGTAGAACAGCAGGCATTCGAAAATAAAAGTAAAGGATTATGAACGTAGCATATCGGAAATATTTACAAATTTTTCTCAGAAAGAGAATGACGATAATTTAGATAAGTATTTGAAATATCAGTATAAGATTTTAAATTTGTTAATTAGCCTCGGGGAGAAAACCAGGTTAGAAAAAAATTCTGTTAACGATACCTGTTCTAAATCAAAACAGATTTCGGTGAAGCTTCCGAAATTTGATATGCCGAAATTTGTACGGTGATTCGGAACATCGGATATCGTTTAAAGAACTAATTGAATCTACAATCGTAAAGAATGAGCAGTTGTCGGAAGTTGAAAAACTGCAATATTTACATTCGGCTGTAAGAGGAAATGCGTCAAAATTAATTCGAGGATTTTCATTGAGAGAGGAAAATTTGAAGAACTGATGGGAAATTATGTGCGAAAGATACGAGAATAAGCGTCAATTGGCAACATGCCAGATAAATAAAATATTTGCTACAAAAATATTTATGGCGAATAATTCGAAAACGTTACTCGAGCTAATAGATACCTGTAATGAAGCGGTAAGAAATTTTAAAAGATTAGGGTTAGAATCTAACAATTTAAGTGACTTAATGATTATAAATTTTATGGTTTCAAAATTATATGAACCTCTTAAACAAAGATGGGAACTTATGCAAGAAAATGATAGAATTCCAAATTTGGACTTATTTAAGAAATTCGTGGAAATGGAAGCGAGAAGTATGGGTGCAAACAAAAGTATGAAGATAGTCTAAATTCCGCCCAACGCCTAAACCACTGGAGAATAGTGGAGGAAAGAGGCATTTAACAAATAGTGTGTTGGTTAAAAATTAAAATAATGGTACAATGACAAATAGTGTGTGTATGATTTGCTCTCAGACGCATGCGTTGTATAAGTTTTCGAAATTTAAATCTATGCTGGTAATGGAGAGCTCGAAAATTGTAGAAATTAATAAATTATGTCAAAATCGTTTACGTAAGAATCATAAGCTTGAAAATTGTCGGATAAATTTTAACTGTAAAATTTGCGCTGAGAAACATCATACACTTTTACATGTGTATGCGGTGAATAAAGGGATTGGTGAGGCGAGCGGTAGCACGAGTCAAGAAGTTTTGGTTTTCCAATAGTGCTCAGTGTTTCTCGAGTAACGAATTTCTATCAACAGCTCTAATTAACGTAAAGAATAGGGCAGGGCAGGTTGTTCAATGTAGGGCTTTATTAGGTAATGCCACCCAAAATTCGATAATAACAAAGGAGTGCGCGGCAAGATTGGGTTTACCGTCGGGAAGTACATTACACAGTTTGGTAGGCATCAAAAGTATATTTGCTGAAACTTCTTTGTGTAGAACATAATTCATTTTTAACCCACATTTTTCTGATGAATCGTTTTCGGGGACGGCCTTCGTAGTTGAAAGGGTCACTTATCGTCTCCCAATTTTCCATTTGAGGCGGCAAAATTGGTCACACAAAACATTTATTGTTCGCAGACACAATTTTATTTGACAAAAGAAATTGGCATTCTTCTCTGAGTGGAAATATATGCTTTGTTTGTAGAAGGAGCTCCAGTCGTGAGTTTGCCTGGTACACCAGTCGCATTACCAACAAAATTAGGTTGGTTACTCTCGGGTACTGTTGACAATATATCCAAAGGGCAATATCTGGTTTCGTGTGTCTCTACAGTGAATATAAATGATACGTTAAAGAAATTCTTTGAAGTGAAACCAGTTTTAGAATCTGAAATTTTTAAGACAGAGGATGCTGAGGTAGAAACTATTTATGCAGAGACAGTGAGAAGAGATGCAACCTCTGGCAGATATACGGTAAAGCTACCTTTCAAGGGTGCGGTCAGTTTAGGCGAGAGTAAAGTTCGAGCCCTAAAAAGATTTCGTTTACTAGAAGAAAGGCTTAAAAAGGATAAATTATTAAGAGAGCAGTATATAAGGTTTATGGAGGAATACAGTAAATTAGGTCATATGTCTCCCGTAATATCAGAAGAGTTTATAGACGAGAATTAATATTACTTACCTCATCACGGGTTAATCAATGAGAATAGCTCCACAACGAGGTTACGCGTTGTGTTCGACGCCTCTGCTAAAACATCTAATGGTAACTCCTTAAACAATGTGTTGTTAAAGAGTCCTAAACTGCAGGCTGACATATTTACGATTCTAGTTAAATTTAGATGTTACTCGATTGCATTTTCAGCGGATATCCCAAAAATGTATATCAAATCAATGTAGCAGAGGAAGGTAGAAAATATCAGCGAACTTTCTGGAGAAAAGATCCCAATGAACCTCTGCAAATTATTTAACTGAATAGGGTCACATATGGCACCTATGTGCTCCCTTTTTTGACCCTCAGAACAATAAAACAATTATGTATCGATGAAAACAAGAATTTTCCAATCGCGTCTGAGGTGGCAAAAGATCATTTTTACATGGATGATCTACTTGCGGGTGCAGATTCGGTATAAGAAGCCCAAATATTAGTTAATGAAATTCAAAATTTCATGCAATCGGGAGGGTTTGAACTTCGAAAGTGGTGCTCCAATAATGCCGAAGTTTAGGCTCAACTACCAGATTCGTTGAAGGTGGAAAATTCAGAGTATTTCTTCAAAGATTCATTTCCAAAAATATAGTAGGAGTGGTCTAGAATGTCCAAAATTATTCACTTCAAGTAAAAGTAGTCGGGGGATAAGATACTGACACTAAACGGAAATTGTTATCAGTAATCGCAAGAACATTCGATCCTTTAGGTATACTTTCTCCTGCAATCATCATATTAAAATTTCTTCTGCAAGATGTAGGGAAGGCAAAATTAGACTGGGATGATCCCCTACCGGTAGAGATTAAAGAAAAATGGAACAGATTCAAGAGAGAAATTAAGCATTTTCAACAAATCCAACTTCCTCGTTATATTGGTCTTACAGCGAGTAATAGATGTGAATTGCATGGCTTTTGCGATGCCTCGTGTAAACCCTATGCAGCTGTTGTTTATTTACGTATCTTGTCAGATACTATACAGATCTATTTGATCGCTGCAAAGACTCCAGTTGCCCCTGTTCAATCAGTCACCCTACCCAGATTAGAACTTTTTGGTGATCTATTGTTGGCAGAATTAATATATGCCACCATTCCAGCCCTGAATAGTAAAATAGAAAAGATTTTTTGGTGGACTGACTCCACGATTGCCCTAAACTGGCTAAGTAATCCGTCGACTAAAGCGAACCAATTCGTAACCCACCGAGTGGAGAAGGTTCTAGCATTATCCCCAGTGGAGTCATGGCTACATGTACCAGGAAAACAAAATCCGCAGATTGTGCCACTCGAGGTCTTTATCCAGAGCAACTGGAAAGGAATCGAGGGTTGTGGCACGGGCCAGACTGACTCCATGAACCAACTGAATTCCCCTCAAGCAATTGTATATCTAGTCCAATTGACTCACATATGTCTGTGGAGACAGGAGAAACAGAACAACTTTGTCTTCTGACACAGAAGAATGAGATTTGTGACCTCCTTACTAAATTCTCTACTTTCTCGTAATTACTCCGGGTGGTCTCTTGGATGCAGAGATTCATAAAGGGAGTGAAAAAATTACCCAAAGTAAAAGGACCTTTAAGCTCCTCTGAGATAGAAGACGCAACCTTATGTGTGATGAAGCTTATCCAATAATGTAACTTTAAGGAAGAAATTACGTTATTATTAAAGGGGAAGCCAATTCGAAAGAGTAATAAGTTAATCTCACTGAATTCCTTCCTAGATTCAAACGGAATTCTAAGAGTCGGGGGCAGATTGAGTAGACATGAAGCTTTAGATTATGACCAAAAATTCCCTATACTCATTCCAAAGAGAAATTTCATCACTACATTAATTATTTGGGAATTTCATAAAAATGTATGCACTCTGGTACGAACCTTGTTCTCTCTTTGATTCGCCAAAAGCTTTGGATCCCCGATGGACGGTCTACAGTACTCAAGGGAAATCCGGAATTGTATCATTCGCTTTCGCATCAATGCTAAACCCATGCAACAGTTGATGAGAGACTTGCCTCCCTCTAGAATTCATCAAGCCCGACCTTTTGAAAGGGTGGACATCAATTTTGCCGGTCCGATGTTCACAAAATGTGAACACAAAAGAAAGGCAAGTATTTTTAGATCCTATATTTGCCTCTTCATTTGCATGTGAACAAAGGCTGTACACCTTGAGGCTATTTCAGACCTGTCCACCATAGCCTTGCTTGCAGCCATGCGACGATTTATGGAGCGTCGGGGTTTACTTAGCGACATCTTCTCCGATAATGGCAAGAACTTTATTGAGACAATTCGTATTTAAAGAAATTATTCAGCCTACTAAAGGATTCCCAAGTCCAAGAGTCATTCGAACCCTCTATCAGATAGCATTTTATTCCCCCATATAGCCCGAACTTCGAAGGATTTTGGGAAGCCTCCATCAAAGTAACCAAGAATCACCTCTGTAAATCAACTAGAGGAACTCTCCTCACCTTTGAGGAATTGGCTACTATTCTGTGCCAGATTGAATCCTGCAAAAACTCGCGTCCGTTGGTACCTTTAGCATCCGATCCAACGGACTGCTGAGCCTTGACCCCTAGCCCTTTCTTGGTAAGAAAACTTTTATTTGATATACCCAAGAAGCCTAATGCTAATCCTTCTGTTCTTAGTCTTTCTTCCAGATATCGCCTACTATTACAGGTCAAGGACCAGTTCTGGCGTCGCTGGAACAGGGAGTAACTAAACACCCTGCAGTCCCGTCCAAAGTGGCGACCCAGGAAAGATTTTCGAGTGGGCGATCTAGTTATCAAAGGTGAACGTTTATCCCCATTACAGTGGAAACTCGTCAGAATCATCCGTACCTGTCCAGGCACAGACCAGCATACAAGAGTGATCCAAACTCGAACCGGAGACTGGATCCATGATTCGGCCTATCTCTCAAGTGTGCATCCTGCCTGGGGCCATTTCCGGCCGGGAGGATGTTGAATAAGACGTTGCAGCCACGTGATCTGATGCCGCAGAGAGGCGCTGCTGGAGAGACAGTCTACACGTTTTTTAGGGTTGCAAGAATCGGTAACCCTGACTCGAAAGAGAAGAAATATATTCAACTCGAACAATTTTTTTTTCCATTCTTAACCTTATTCGAATCTATTCGTCAATTCATGTTTCTAATTCGATGTTAGTTATCCTTGCATAACAATCTTGTGATTCTAATTTATATTAAATCAAAATTAGCAAAAGGTTATCTTCATTGTGTTGGCTTCACACTCTATTTAGGATGGCTGTCCGAGGGAATCTTGGAGAAGGGTAAGCGATTACCTTTCTATTCTTTTGAATTCGAAATCAATAAATTAAAATCTTAATATCAATTCGGTTCTAATCTTAATCTAATTCTAATTTAATGAAAAAATATGCAGAATAAAAAAATTGTTCGAATTGAGTATATTCCTTCTCTTTCAAGTCAGGGTTACCGATTCTGGGAACCCTAGAAAACGTGTAGACTGTCTCTTCAGCAGCGCCTCTCTGCGGCATCAGACCACGAGGCTGCAACGTCTTATTCAACATCTACTAAAAATGAGAAGCTAAATTATAACCAGATATTTATGCATTTCACAGTTAACATACCGAATTAAGAAGCTAGTCAAGCAAGTCTTTTTAGAATTTAATAGTACAATTAATATACGTAGTGTTTTTCATTCATTTACCAAATAGAATCCAGTGTTATGTAATATATAATACTAGCTGAAAACCCGCACTTCGCTACGGAGTACATTCAAATTAAATACAACGGTCAATGGATGCGATTAATGCCAAAAAAAAATATATATATATTTATAATAAATGCAACGATCAATGTATACAATTGATGTAATATATATATATATATATATATATATTTATAAAAAAATCGTAAGGGATATTTATTTTTTTTATAATATCCAATCGTCTGCTGCATTAGAAAGAAAAAGAATATATTTTTTGTCTATTTAGTTGTTATGCACGTGACAATAAGTTTATTTAAAGTACCAGAAAAAGAAATCACGTGATCATCATTTAATAAATTAAATTCTAAAAATGAATCTTTAAAAATTCACCAAAAATCAGAAAATTGAGGTAAAGATTCGAAAAAGACTTCATTTTAAAGAAATTTTTAGGATCTTTCTCGTGATATAAATTTTATAACCCTCAAATTATTATTTTAAATGCAAACTTAAAAAACGTTACAAAAACAGCTTAAAGATTTAATTTAATAAAATCTAAGAAGAATTTTTCAAAAATCTTTCTTAATGCACCCCTACACCATAAGAAGAATCGCCCTGCAAAATTTCAGCCCTTTAGGTCCAGCGGTTTGGTCTATGCGTTGTATGTCAGTGAGTCAGTTACGGAACTGTTTTATATATATAGATTACATTTTACAAAGATGCTTATTTAAATAATTATACAAACATGACGTTTTCTAAATATCCCACTTTGAAACTTTCAATAAGAAGTCGTTGAGGTACCTTCCTCTAGGTTTAATTAAAAAAAAACCTTCATTAAAGAGTGATATTGGTTCATAGAAGAAGTGTTATTTATGTTAACTCAAAAGCACTGCATGCACAAGTTCAACAGTTGCGCTTTTCTTCACTGGTGCTGAATATCTTATCGTATAACCTATCAAGACATAAAGCTTTTGACTGCA
The DNA here is from genome assembly GCA_907164885.2 of Dolomedes plantarius. NCBI lineage: Eukaryota > Metazoa > Arthropoda > Arachnida > Araneae > Dolomedidae > Dolomedes > Dolomedes plantarius. Next base: position 209,550,046 of record OU015495.1, read on the forward strand.
ATCCATGATCATAATAATGATATTTTTTTCACCCAAATTCTAGTACACATAACATTTACCAAATATGTTTTCCCGTTTGTTACTCCAAACGAGAAATGTTTTGGTTTTATTATCGAAGAAGGGAAACAAAATAATGGGACATTATAGTAAAGACAAAATCTTACACAAGTATATAAAAATGACTAGAGAATCTAAAGAAAGTAGCAAAAAATCCCATTGTCATACTGAATGCCATTTTGTTTGTTGGAAACTTCTCTACTAAAACGGAATCTCTAAATTTGGTTGAATATTTTGTCTAGCATTTCCACAAGAAGAGATAAAAAATCTACTACAATAATTCAGATATTTTAAAGCATTTCCATGTTCCTATTTTTCCTAGAGTTTAAACTTCTTTAATGCTTGATATATTATGCTAATTTTGATTTAATATAACTTAGAATCACAAGATTGTTATACAAGGATAATTAACATCGAATTACAAGCATGAATTGACGAATAGATTCGAATAAGGTTAAGAATGGAAAAAAATTGTTCAAATTGAATATATTCCTTCTGCCCCATATATACAGGGTGTTCCAAACTTCGACCTACAAATTCAGAGGGGTAATAGTAGGCATCAATGCAAGCAATAATCACATAGGAATGGAGGGCGCTGTTTACTTATGTTTATTTGTAACTTTTTATTAAATTTTTTAACCAATGGAAATTAAATTTTATTAAACCAATTGAAAATTAAACCAATTTTGTCTCTAAAACGGTCGGTTGGAAGAGGGTCTCTAGAGCATTTTTTTAATGACAAACAGTCCTTGCTCAACAAAAGTTTAAGAACCACAGCTATAAAAGGAAACCAATCGAAGCATTCTTTTCGTAAATAATATTTCTTTTTCACTCGTAAGACTGATTTTTTGCTTCTTTCATCACCGGTGGTCCGCGAAGTTAGCAGTGATAAAAATTGGTTACATCGTTGGAAAACAACCGCGAATTTAACAATTTTATAAAATTGGGAGCACATTCTTTTTGTCCCGAATTGTTTCTTTCATTTCTGAAATTCCTGTATTTATTTTATTTCTCGACGTTTCGAGGTCGAAAAAAATCCCTGTTCTGCTTAAAAATCCCTGATATAATTTCCACATCTCGTTGAAATTTCTTTCGTTCTTCATTCAGCTGTGCCGAAATGAAATGGGCATGTGTCTAATCCCATCTCCCTTGTAAAGATGTAGGGTGTATTCCATTGGTTCTTATCCGGGGGTCCATGGACCACAGATGGTGGGGGACAACCCAAGAACTAGTCCGCGAAGTCATCAGCTCTAAAAAAGTAGTTTAATCGTTTCAAAACGACCGTGAAATTAATAATTATATAAAATTAGGAACAATATTTTTTTCGTCCAATTTTAAAAAATCCTGTATTATCTTTGTGTCACGACGTTTGCAATAGGAAATAGTCCCTGTTCTACTTAAAAATTCCTTCATATGTTTCCTGTAACTTCGAATCACAGCGTCATAGCCCTTAGCTAGTAAAGCTTATTTGTTCTCCTTCATTTTTATGTTTTCAAAGGCTTTAATGCTTGTTGTTAAATTTACTTTAACGTTCAATTTGTTATTGTTCTGAAGTCTATATGTCGGTTTTTATCATAGCTGTTTATCACAGATAGTCAGTTTATAAAGAAAATGAAACCCAATTACGTGTCTTAAAGGGTTGATCGGGAGAGGGTATCCGACGAATATTTTATTTGAGAAGTAGTAGCTTATCAAAAAACAGTTTAGAACCACTGTTCTATTTGAACCAACACTATAACGATGACCCATGACTGGGATGAAATCGTGTGGTTCTGTGAGCGAGGCTACTCCTTTTCGACTTCAGAGAAATACGCAGAGTACATGTCGCTCAATTTCTTTTCGTGCAGCGACTTCAAGGTGTCCAAGTTCTGCAAAAAAGACATTGCGAGCGAGCACCACTTGCGAGCCCTCTTAGGGTCATCCAGCGTCAGCTTCCGGACCCCCCAGTTCCAGCACTTGGTCATGACCCACAGAATCTGGAAAAGGAAACGAAACATTTTGATCGGTTCAGTATCGTTGGTTTTCTTTTTTTCAAAGAAATAATGAGCCTTGCTCATTACAATACACGTTTCTGTGGAAACGGGGATGAACACGTAATATGATGACACGTGCGGTGATTAACACGTAAGGTCTTTAATGTTTGCTGTTAAGTTTACTTTTACTTTCAATGGCAAGTGGTAGCTTGTCATTGATGCAAGCTTCTTACTCGGTGGTTCGTAACCGGTGGTCCGCAAGAACCAAGAAGTGTTGTTTTTGTTCCTAATTTACTGTTCAGATTCTAAACATTCTTGTATTTCTTCCATTTCTTGATGTTCCGAATACAAAAAAATCCCTCTTCTGCTTAAAAATCCCTCATATATTTTCTGTGACGAGGAATGATGTAATTTTTACAACTAATTAAAAACATATGCTGTTAAGTTTATTTGTAACATTTAATACAGTTAATTATCACAAATAATTTCTTTATTCAGGAAATTAAAACGAAATTAAAACTATTTTTCCCTCTAAATGGGTTGGATGGTAGTGGTCCCCGACAATCCCCCCCCCCCCCTGACAAGTGTCAATGATCCACAAAAGGTTTAGAACCACTCTTGTAACTCGATTTAAGTTCTCCATGATTCTAAAGTAGTTTATCCAAGTATTTCTTCAATGTTTATATTTAAACCCTCGAACCGAGGTTGTCCGAGTGGTATCGCGTTGGTATTCAGAGTGGAGAGTGATCAGTCCGAATCAAGACAAGCATCAGTAAATATCTTCATGTCTAAGCTGAATAGGTGCAAGTTCATTCTGCAGCCCGAAAAATCGTTCTGCGAGTTCAGTGTGTGGTAGAAGGTACTTAGCCCTGTAGAGGTCAAAAGGGAGGGGTTACCAGGGAATGAGACAAGACAATGTTGTTGGTTCACTTTAAGCCACCAATGATTCTCGCGAATAAAGGCCGAATGTCTTCACCGACAAGTACCCCACATTGGCAAACAACAACAACAAGATTTTGCCTCAAGCTGAAAAAGAAGAGAATTGATTTTTTCGTTCAAATGTATCCGTTGTATGGAGATGATAGCAACTGTTATCAAGAGAGAATGCTGAGGACATGCAAAAACACGCACTTCTAATTTGCAGTCAGTTATTTCAATACGTTACAAAACTCGTCTGACATGCATGTTAGATATAAAAAAATCTCTCTCATGATGTATAGAAAGTTATACTTAACTGTTTTCAATTTTAGGAGTGATTACTTTACAGCGACAATTTCTTCTTAATAAGCAAAGGGCAAAATCAATCTTTTTTCACTTAGCTTTCAAAGTAATGAATTCTACATTAATATTACATTCATGACTTAAACTTTGTCATAAGTGTATCGCATTTTAAGGGTATCAAAGTTTTGGAATTAGCAATATCTCCCCGCATTATGATAAAAAATAATGAGGATTGCAGCTTTTATTAATGGAATTTAGCTTCGAGATACATCCTTCACAAAAATTATCATTTTTTCCTATAACTTTTAACTATACAGTTACCTTTCTCGCATAATGTTCACAGACTTAGAATATTTTTTTAAAAAAATTCTAAAAAAATTTATTTTTAAATCTTATAAATAGGACTCTAACGACGATTTTTTTATAGAACATAATAAGCCCTGTACTTTGCATTCATTTTGCCATTTTTATAAATAAATAACATTCTGTACGCGCAATCAACATTTCTTTAGATCCCCAATATATTAAAGAGAAATATACTTGGAATTAAAGAAGTGTTGTGTTTCCTGAAAGTCACAATGTTCTGAGGTGGATAATTTTTCCTTCCGGGATATGTTCCAATTGTCGAAATTATTATTTCAAGCGGTCCCGAGGACCTACAATTTAAATGTCCTATATCCTTATCCTGTTAAAATATACATTAAATTTGGGAACAAAATGTACACAAATTATTACGCAGTGAAGTAATTTTTCTATGTAATTAAATGGTCGCAACAAAAGTTTCGAATACGATGAACTGCGACAGCATGGGTCTTTTCGAAGCAAGAACAGGTACACATTCAAGTCAATAAAATACCTCAAGTTGTGGGTAGTTTTCGAAAGCTTTGTTCTCGATGAGATTCAAAAGGTTGTTACACAGCTGTAGATTTTCTTCTTCCACCGACGGGGTCAAATATTCTTGTATGTGAAACAATACCTGTAAGAAAGGCATATCAAAAATTTGTTTTAGTATTAAAGGAATAACAAAACACTCTATTTTTTATGTTTGTAAAGTTTAGGATTTACGCCTGTGTGTGCGAGAAAATGTCAGCGATACTCAGAAAATTCAATTCAATTGAAAATTGAGTGGATGTCATTTTCAAAAATGGCTCCTATTCAGGCAGTTTAACTCGAAAAAAATACTAGATTATTAGATCTAATAAATAAGCCACAATTGGTATTTTTGTACTTTAGTTTTATTGAAGTGGCAACGTTACATAGTTTTTTTTTTCTTGATTCTTTTGAACATCTATAATTTTAAGAACTAGTTGTTATTCAGACGTAGTATGTCTGTAAAGTTGTAAATAATTCTACAAAATGAATTCCTATTTCCGTATTTGAACCAAACTGACTACTAACTTTCTACCACTTATTGTTTACCACCCTAATCCTTTTGAATACTGGTAGCATATGTTGTGTACATCTATTTGTGCACTCGAATCCAACACAAATAAACAGATTTCAATGCCTTTCGTACATACGAATATTTCGTATGTACTCCACAGCGTGGCTGTCAACCGGCAGTGAATTCCTAGGGATGCTATACATCTCATTTCTTTTTCATATTCGTAACATCACTATGCAGTATCATGGATTGATCCTGCAGCAATCTATTTATACGATTATAAATTACACAATGCCATTCAAAAGAACATATTCAGTAGTTAATACATCGTGTCATGAGGCGTAAATTATTATATATTTTAAAATAGGACGGACCGAATAATTCAAAATATGAAATGAAAAGATTTGGATCGAAAATTTGTTATTTTGCTCTTTCCAACAGAACAGCACGAATATGAACAGTCTAAAACAAAATAACGAACATTGTTATGAAAAATCGTCTTTCACTTTTTTATTGTCCAGGAGGAAAATACCGAGCTAATATCAGAAAAAAAGATGCTTGCTTCCACTATAGTTTTAAAAGATATCTAGTTTACACAGAAAATCTATATTAAATGAATGCCGCCATGTTTTTAAATAAAATAACTCTGAATAAATTGTAAATAACAGATATCGTACTGTCCTTAAAAGACTTTAAGAACTTATTTAGAGTTCCTTTTAAGGGTTCCTATGCATTATTTTTTTAAAAGTACTAATTTTTGCTTAAATTTTTCGTGTCATTTTTTGTTCTTAAAAGCTGCGTTTACATGGACAACAATAATACCCGGGATTTACCCGCTAATAGGGAAAACCTTCGAAGCCCGTTTACATGGGACCACATTTTCACCCTGCTTTTACCCGTCTTACCGGAAGTCACATGATTCGGCGGAAATGATCCTCATACACCATCATTCCTTGTAAATCACGTTATGGGTTCGATCCCAGCCAGTGTCATACTTTTCCAAATTCACTGTATTGCTATTTTTAGCTTTCCAACTTCGAACTCCGCATTTATCTCGTTACGAAATGCATGGTCCTGGGGAAGGCCTTTTTTTTTTCCAATTGCTGTTCTTTTGACCTCGTATTCTTAAATTTTAAAAATAACAACAAAAAAAATCATAAAACTTTAAAAATCCAAAAAGATTGAAAAACTTACAAAAATATTTTTTGTATTCTTATGATATCTGCTTTTCTGAGCCTCTTAATATTATTACTTTTTTGTTTTCCGTGGATCATTAGTCTTATCTAATTTTTCTTCTATATTTTCTTAACTTGTAACTCTATATTTTTTCTGTTAACATTAACTTTTTTGTTTTAATTTAACTCTACTATTAATTTTTTTTTCTTTTACACGCGTTATTCTTACCTTAATATTTTAATTCATTACTTAAAATTTTAATTACTGAGCACTCCCACCTTGATTACATATATCTTGCTTACAGGAGATAAAGTCGACACGACCAATGCACTCCTCTTCTAAAACACAATTACGTCTGCGTCTATTTGTGCAGCACATGTCAGTCGCTGTTGATAATTATAGAACGTTTACGATTGTTTTCTGTTGTTTTTAAAAATAAATTTAGAAAATAGATAGGAAAAAAAGAATATAAGAACTAGAAGATTGATGCGGATATTAGATATAATCGTACGATCTATGGCTTCATCGCTAAATTTAGTTTTTCCACAACAAAGAATGTGGGCAAAATTACGAAGCTCTGTTTGGTGGGAAGAAATTGTTTTAAATTCCTGAAGTAATAAAGACTGGAAAGAAAATTTTCCAATCGATAGGTGCATTTTTTTAAATTATAAGATTAATTGTAAGATACTTATTGTTTTAATAAATCCTTTTATAAAATCAAAATTACATTTTGATTTCAATTTTGTTTCAGTAATTTTTAGTCATGTATAAATAAAAAAATCATAAATAGATATAAATAAATTTTTATCTGTGAATTCTAAAATAATTCATTTGTAAATAAATTTTAATGTTACGTTTAATTATTGATAATAC
>OU015495.1:209559229-209569229 GCA_907164885.2 Dolomedes plantarius
CCCAAAGTCCGTCCAGTATTCTTGGATGTCATTATCGTAAGGTTCTTTTTAATAAAACGAAAGCGCAAAAGTCCATTGGAGAAGCGTCTGGTGATTTTACAGGTATTTCATAAAATGAGATACACTTTATTCCTGTTTCTGATTCTTTCTTCGCTAAACAACCGACAGTTGATTTAGACGTGAGACTAGAGGCTTTGTCCGTATGAAGCTCAAATTAATGTTCTTTCTATATAAGGCTTGCATTTCTTCTTCAAAATTAGGTTCTAAAATATTCTACTGATAGTAGAGAGGATAAATTTTGGCTTTATTTGAGACTTTTTTAATTTTTAATTTGCCGTTGTAACAAAATCCTGCAACTATCATGAACTCATTTGAGAACTTTTCTGTACACTGACGAAGTCATTTTGTACGTTTAATCCCTTCAGTTGAGTAATTGAAAATTGATTTTTTGTTATGACAGTCAATTATATACACCTCTGCCGTATCGAGTGTTATCACAAATTTCCTTTTTTCAGCAGCAAGGTGTTTTTCGAATAATTTTCAACAATTTGTATTTCTTTCAGCAATATGCTTTTGCAAAATCAGATTAACATTAGGGTTAAACATCTTTTTTATTCTTTTTTTTTTCATTTTTTTTTTCTTTTCTCTTCAATCTTTACGATTGATTTTACTTACAGTGCCAGAAGACTTTCCTAGTTTTGATACAATGGATCTTTGATCCGTCGAATTTTCTTTTACGATCAGAGACTTCACTTTCTTGATATTTAAATGCGTTCGAACAGTCTTAGGTTGAGGTTCATTGTTATGTTTTCATTTTTACTTTCAGTTAGACTTTTTTTCCCTTTCAAATGAAATATATTATAAATGCCTTTTTTTAAAAAGCCATAACCGCGATTTTTCCACCAGTTTATAATTTGTTGACATGAATATTTCTCCTCGGAAAGTGCAGCTACGTAACCTTCGAGCCCTCTATCAATTTTAGGAGCAATTTTCAAAATAAATCGTTTATTTTACATTGCAATCAAAACAAATCAGTAGCTGATGATTATTGCGAAGATTGCAATTATAAAATCATTTCCATAAAGTGCAAACGACCTTCTGTATAATATATACGCATATATATATATATACAGGGTGTCCATAATTAAAGTCCTACTTTCAAAAGGCTGCAAATGTTACAGCGCCATCTATTGATACATTTTGGAACTTATGTTATATATATATATATATATATATATATATATATATATATATATATATATATATATATATATATATATGCAGTAATCTAGTCAATGATCACAGACGACAGACAGCCCATTCGAGAACTTGAACTGCATAGGATTTTACAAGCAAGAAAGGAATAAAAGGAAGAATTCAGACACTACAATATTCCGTCACTCAACTTCGGGGCAGTTTATACATAGACCTTATTGATTGGCAGAAATGTAATTTGGCGGAATCCCTAATAACATCTCACTTGACAGAAGAGGATATGAGAAATTTGATTTCCAGTGGAGAGTCTGTAGCTCAACACCTGGGAAGTCTAAAATTTCCTTGTATTGAACGTTTCGTGAAACTAGTAACAGAGGTTTCTGCGGCTGTGTTGGGAGAAAACAAGTGTGACGCTTTAGTTAGAACCGCAACAGGGTCGAGAAAAGCTATGCCATCATTTGAAACCACATGCGAGGACCGAGTAAAATCGGAATAATTTTCTAGAACAAAGGAATTAAGTGACCGTACGGTTGGGTGGATGGGTGGGCACGGGTGGAACTTGCAATGCAGCCACCTCCCAGTGGTGAGTTCTGGGGGTTTTTTCTGAATTTTATTTCAGAAAAAGCGAAGAGCTGCATACAAAACAATGGAAATACACATTTGTAAATATACGTTAAAAATCTGATAAAAATCACGGACGAAATGCAGACGGAAGAAATTTCTTGTTTTTCCCAAAACTTTGCATACGTGACCTACCGACCAGTACCCAACTTTTCCGCACTAGGGCAAAAACAAAATAGAAAACTTTTTTCACGCTCCGCCCTAATATATATATATGTATATATATATTTGTAATAAATTAAAAATTAGGCATTCCATTCTAGCATTTAAATTCCCTTTCCTAAATTCAATCCGCAGTAATCTCAATTTATCGCTTAAAAGCCCTTAGCAACAGAACTTCCCATTAATAACAAGCATTGCATTCCTACACGTGTATACTTCTGGAGAAAGGCGTGGGTTCACATCACGAGCCCCAGAATTTCCTGACCCTTCAAAAATAACAGCCACATGTACCTCGCTTATCGCGCGTAAGGTTTAAAGGTGATATACACTTCGCTACGAGCTGTCGTCTGCAATGGACGTACTGTTTTCTCGCTGAAATAAAACGATTCGACCCGACTGCTTCAAAGTTTTAATTTCTGCCATGTAAATATGAGCTAGTTTTCCTTTTCAGGTTGCAGTTTAAGGAAGAATGTAATGGATATATTACATATATATATATATATATATATATATATGTGTGTGTGTGTGTGTGTGTGTGCATGTGTATGTGTGTGTCTGTCTGTGTGTGAGTGCGTGTGCGCGTGTGATCGTGTTTGCAAAAATAGTTGTAAATTTATATTACTTGTATAAGACTGTGAAAAGTTTTACTGGCTTCTGAACTCCTCTCGTCGTCACTTTCTGAAATTTTCTGTACGGCCGCTTTCAGTGATTCTTTTATGATATCGTAATTGCGGGGAGCGAATTCCTGAAATGAAGGCGTTATTTTAAAGTGAAATATATTTAAATTACCAATATTTCATTATTCTGAGTAAAAAAAGAAAAAAAACACTCACGTGCACTATAGCAGCCACGTGTTCGAGCGTCTTCACGTCCATAGACGGCAAATTGAGAACATCTCTTGTGCCGTTACACAGTTTCTTCGTATGGCATTTTGTCTCGATTTCGTAGAGACAGAGCAAACGTAGCAGATTTGTATTGGCTCCTGTTTCTAACGATTTACATTTTTCTATGATGGTCGTCACCTTCCTGAAATACAACGTAAGCGAACTATTTAACAATCATTTCATATTAAAGCATGGATCTGCCTACACGTCGTTTGACTCGACACTAGAACACATATATTGGCATAATAATTTATGAGAACGTGAAATGCCTTTTTCTTGGGTATAACGCTTCTTTAATGGAAGGAAATAACACGTTTTTAGAACCCATTAATGGAAGATTTTTTGAGCGTCTTCAAAGAGAACGAGTGTTTTCGTTTACATTAATTATATTTTACACAGACTCATTTCCGAATTATTGACCCGTGTCTATTATACGATGGAATCCTGGAATTTAGGGTTCTGAAATGCGAATAATATTTCAATTATGAAATAGGAACTGAGATTTACTTAAGTGTTTCTGTGCAGGTTTTGATAACGTGGCTGTAGCACTTAAAACCTCAAGACTGTCAGCTGGATTATTTTCCCGGAGGGCTTTAATCAGTATTTGTAAAATGCAGTAAAGTATTAAACGATTGGATTATAAAGTTAAATCATAATCACAAATTTTCTAGGACTAATAGTTAAGGTCACATTGTTATGAGATTCGAGGACGTTCCAAAGTAGAACCCTCGATTTAAAAAAATGTAATTCGGAGCGTATATATGCTCTGAGTACTATATTCTATATTCTAAGACAGATTTATTCGTCTTAGTTATTCTGCCCTGAGAGAATAGAGTGAACGCAAAAAAGGTTATTAGTTTTGCTTTTAGCTATCTTTGTTGTTGTTATGTGGATTCATATGGCCCACATTTCAAACTCACCCTTTGTTTCAAACTCAATGGGATCCGCCGTATTACTTGCCCTAGAGATATACACAGGCTGTCCGCACATTTTTTATACGATTTTGGTAAACGGTAATAAAAAATCGTTTGCTGCAAAACAAATAATTGCAATTTTACTATGTTTTTAAAAGTCAAAATTATCGTCTGCGGCTTGAAAGTTTTGTTTTTATGCAAAATGGCGTTTTTAACAAAGCAGTGGTTCGAAAGCTACATTTATGCTCTTTCCGAAGAGAAATATGCATACTCCGTTATCTAAAAACGATGTGCGAGTCATGGTTTTGTGATATCTAAAGCGTCGATAGGTAATATCGTCAACTAGAAAGGAAAAAAAAAACGTCAACTGGAGCCTCAAGTGGGACAAAAATTCCAAACAAGTATCCAAGGAAAAAACGGACATCTTCGACTATTGCAAAGGTACGTTGTTTAATGTTAAAAGAAAATACCCCTAGTCAAAGGACAGTTGCAAAATCATTAAAATCCTCGGTGTCCACTGTAAACAAAATGATAAACGTTGATTTAAATCTTAAGAAAGCGAAAAAAACGCAATGTGCATCGTCTTCTTCCAAATCGTATCGCTGAACGCAGGACACGCTGCAGAATTCTATATGAGAAACACTTATCCAAAGAAAAATGGAAAACAATTGTCACAATAGACGAATCATGGGTGTATTTAAATGAGTGCAACAAAAAAAAGAGCCATTTATTATCATAAAAGGGGAGAAAAAAATTTAAGTACATGGTTCAAAGAATCGAAAGAAAGCTTTTCTAAGGGATTCCTGATTGTTGCTGGTTTTTCTTATAATGGCAAGTTAAAAATAAAGAGAGTGGGAAAATGTCAAGATTAACTCCAAATACTATCAGGATCATATTTTACCGCCAATTTTTCTGAATGAAATACCGTCGCTTTACCCACAGTGCCATCAATCTGTGAGACTCCATCAGGACGAAGCTAGCAGTCACACATCAAAATCCACTGTAAATTTCCTAAAAGAAGTGGAACAAAAAACTGGTATCGAGACCATACCCTTCACTGATATCCCTACTAAATCTCTCGATGTATCACCTATGGATTTTTGTGTTTTCAGACTTTTAAAATCTGCATTATCCAAACGTCGTCCCAAAACCCTTACAGGACTCTGGAAAGCTGTTCAGGAGGAATGGGATAGAATACCTCTTCTGACACTTCAAAAGGCATTATCCTGAAAATTGCGGTGTCGAAAGATAGTTCAGAATAAAGGATGTCAAATAGAACATTTAAAACACAAGAATTTTACGTAATTTAGTTTTGTGAATACAATATACGTACATCGTCTAAAAAATGTGTGAACAGCCTCTGTATATATATATATATATATATATATATATATATATATATATATATATATATATATATATATATATAATATATATATATATATATATATATATATATATATATATATATATATTATATATATATATATATATATATATATATATTATATATATATATATATATATATATATATATATATATATATATATAATATATATATATATATATATATATATATATATATATATATATATATATATATACACGTATATATATATATACACGTATATATATATATATATATATATATATATATATATATATACATACACGTATATATATATATATATATATATATATATATATATATATATATATATATATATATATATATATATATATATATATATATATATATACGCCATCGTGTATGGTATTTGTCAAGAAAGACACATTAATCAAACAGACCTGGGCAGACAGTGAAGGCCAAATCTGATAATTTAAGATCTTAACGAGTGAAATACATTCCTCCACCATACGAAAGTTTTACTTATATTTAAAAAAGGGGGAACTCCTATTCAAAAACATAGCTATTCTTGCTCCTCTCATACAAATGTGTAAATACCTGATATCTCAAGCGATGCGAGTTCATCGGAACGTTTAGTTATTAAAGCGATTTCTACCCTGTTGGGTAAATGAGATAATAATGTTATAAACCTCTTGTACCCAGTCTATTTCCCTACTTTCACCATCATTCAGAATATCATCCCCCCCCCCCTTCCTAAGACTTTCTTACTGAAAAGATGCTGTCCATAAAATAGGCGTATAACATTGAAAATGTGTCATTTAATTATACAATAGTTTATTTATTTGGATAATTTTTACTGTAGAATTTTACAAATTTAATAGCGATAGAAAAAGTTGGAAGTTTTCATAACTTGAATAAATTAGTTTTTTTAATATTCAGAAATTATTAATTAACAAACTAAAGTGTATGACAGCAGACCCAAAGTAAAGTTAACGGACTTGAAATACTGCTGCCTGTTCAAGAACTTATTTTAGTATGTGACATTCCATAAGCTTTATTGAATGTCTCACATTAAAATAAACACAATTTACAATTTTATAGATTGTACATAATCAGGTCATCTCATTTTTCTGAACAATTGTCCCTATACCCCCCACCCTGGAACCCTAAAATCCTTCCATTGTTGAGAATCCCTGTTATAGAGAGCTCGATGCGTTCGAAATGAAGCAAAGTGCGATCATCTCCTATTTAAAGTGCGCCTTTATATATCATTGCATTTTTATATAACCATCTTTACACATATACCTTTTTATCAACCTTATATAAATTGTTTCACACTTGCACATCCTCTTATTAATGAAAAGTGACGGTTTTGAAGTCTGTAATATCACTGTTGTTTCGAGCCTGATGCTTTTGAATACTTTATTTTCCGGATATAGTCTTTTGTTTGACGCTTTATGACATACTAGCTGAAAACTCGCACTTCGCTACGGAGTACATTCAAATTAAATACAACGGTCAATGTATGCAATTAATGGCAACAAAAATATATATATATATATATATATATATATATATATATATATATATATATTTATAATAAATACTAAGATGAATATATACAATTGATGTAGAAAAAAAATATATTTATAAAAAAATCGTAAGGGATATTTTTATAGACAAAATAATGACCAATCGTCTGCCGCATTAGAAAGAAAAAAAACCATTTTTTTGTCTATTTAGTTGTTATGCACGTGACGATAAATTTATTTAAAGTACCAGAAAAGAAATCACGTGATCGGCATTTAATAAATTAAATTCTAAAAATGAATCTTTAAAAATTCACCAAAAATCAGAAAATGGAGGTAAATATTCGAAAAAGACTTAATTTTAAAGGAATTTTTAGGATCTTTCTCGTGATATAAATTTTATAACCCTCAAATTATTATTTTAAATGAAAACTTAAAGTCACTAAAACAGCATAAAAATTTAATTTAAAAAATCTAAGAAGAATGTTTTAAAAATCTTTCTTAGTGCACCCGTACACCATAAGAAGAATCGCCATGCAAAATGTCAACTCTTTAGGTCCAGCGGATTGGTCTGTGCGTTGTATGTCAGTCAGTCAGTCAGTCAGTGAATCAGTTACGGAACTGTTTTGTATATATAGATTGTGGACCTTGTGCCATTAAGCCCAACCAATCAATCAACCTATTTTAATTGAGCACTGAATTTGATGGCAGTGAAAGTGTGGGAAGGACTGATGTTTCTTCTCCAATGTCCCCTCCATCAAAATGGATTCTAGGCACATTTTCAGAAATCATCATGGAACAACTGACAAAAATAGGAACTCACTCCAAAATCTCAGAACGTTCTTTCGTGCTCGTCCGGCGAACCATGTGCAGTCCCGACGCAGCGGCTAGGACGAGAGCATTTTTCAGACGGTTCAGGTTTCTCAGGGATATCTCGCAAAAGCAGCAACAGCGCATGAAAAATTCGAACATGTATTTGGCTTCGACGTCTGGTGTCAAGGCCAGGTTCCAAGACACCCGGGAGAACCATTGGCATAACTCTGCACTTTCAGGATGCTTGGGGCTCTGTCAAAGAAAATGAAACGTATATAATAGGGAATTAATGGTTTATCAGTTTGCGGGCATAGGTCCCCTACTGTAAATGTCCGAGGCTCTGCCTATATGTATAATATATATATATATATATATATATATATATATATATATATATATGTCGTGCTTAGCGTTTTTCCCCACAACTCCTGATAGTAGATATCCAAACCTCTTTCGATTACTTGGCACTCCGTGGTCCGGTAGTGACACTTAACCTCTAAATACTTCACTCATCCAGTCAATGAAGCTCACATAGCAAAGAGATTACTCCATATTTCCCTCAATATATTTATTATTTAATTTCAAACGTTCTCAGCTTCAACATCTTAAATACGCGTTCATCCTAATTTAAATTACGTACGTACAAGGGCGACACGTCCGCTTCCTTATTAAGTTACCATGGCTCTGAAGAATAAAATATTTTGTTCTAGAAGCTTTTAATTCACTACGCATGCTCCAACTGACGGGTTATGACGTTCATTACTTATTCGTGACATCGCATAGACCTTCTATCGAGTTCCGTTGATGACTGTGTATTATTTTTTAGCGCGAACTATCAAGGCTACCACTCTAATTTAAGATTCCCCACGCTGATCTTCGAATTCGAATCAAGTCCAAACTTTAAAGCTATTTTCACCGAGATGCATTTATTCCCATTATTTGTGATTTCCCAGTCCTAAATTGCTAATTGTTATTTCCTACTAAACAAAACCCCGTTTAAAGTTCTCGCGATCGCCCCCCCCCATATTTATGGCACTAATACATATAAATATATATATATATATATATATATTCGTGGCGACACAAGTGGTGAAGCTTCAATAATAAGTCACATTTTTATATATAAGAATCACAATTATTAAGACATTTTGGAAAGGAGAGGAGGTCTCCCTGCGAGAGTGGTCTTTGCGTTCAGGACTGTGATAAAATCAGAAAATTTCTAACTAATGCTATTGCCTGTTATGGTATGCTCTGTAGACTTAAACTGCATGGTGGCTATGTTCTACATGTTATGAGTTTTAACTTAGCGCTCGCCTGAGGGTAGATATAAAAATTATGGAAAGTTTAAAAGGATTTATTAAAAATTAGAAATTTAAAATTAGTAAAATTAGTAAGTTAGGGAGTGAAGAATACTTTTAGGCATAACATATATCTATACATATACATATATCTATACATCTACATCTACCTATCTATCTATCTATCTATCTATCTATCTCTCTCTCTAACTCTCTCTCTTTATATATATATATATATATATATATATATATATACATACATATAGGGGAATAAATAGAATTCCCGAAGAGCTTCAACAGAAACGGTATATTTGTCTAGCTGAGATATAGGGAGGTAAAATTTTATGTCGTCGACTAAACAAAAAAGGGTTTGTTGTAGCGTTCATAAAATATAAAAATGCGAACATAAATTTTTACTCCCTTATCCCTCTAACAGATGAAATCGTTTGACACTTATGGTGTTCTTCTGTAAAATATTGCTTAAAATCACTAAATATCAAAGCATTGAATGTTTTTCGCCTAAATAGTTTACATTATCCACATAGATAATCATACTTAACACTCCACAGTTTGATGAGCTGTAATGTCGAATTCCAAATGAGTTGCTATTTTGAATTCTCTGTGCGTATGGATGGATTTCGAGTCTTTTAAAGATTGTGTATTTTGGTTTGACGTTTTCCATACAAATAATTTTGTTAAGTATTATTTAATAGTTTTCATTGCATCCGCATTTAAACTCAATAGATTGGTTCTCGGGTTTTAAAAAATGTACTACATATAAATCATCTATTAGCTGCAACCATGATTGCTCAGAAATATGTGTAGAAAAAATTTTGTGAGATTTACCTTCTGGAGAACGTCCAAGGCTTTATCCATGTATAGCAGAAATTTTTGTTGCATATCTTCACCACCTGTGTTTATAAAAAATGCATAGTTAATAAGTACTATAAAAATATATATAATTATGTTTGCACATCCTTCATTTATTTCACTAAGTTATTAAAATGTTATCCACATCTCGTTGAAATTTCTTTTGATCTTCATTCAGCTATGCCGAAATAAAATAGGCATGTGTCTAATCCTATTTCCCTTTTAAAGATGTAGGGTGTATTCCATTGGGTGTATTCTATTGGTTCTGAACCGGTGGTCCATGGACCACTGATGGTCGAGGACAAACCAAGGACTAGTCCGCTA
>OU015495.1:209571729-209617048 GCA_907164885.2 Dolomedes plantarius
TATATATATATATATATCAATTATTTCTGATACATATGCCTTTTTACAGTAGGTAGTCAGGTATCCACTATAATAATTTTATTGACACAGCCAAAGATGGGGAGAAGAGATTCTCATGGAGGAAAAAATTTCCCCCGGCAGTTTGGTTTTAATTTACACAAAGTTTATGAAATGTCGCAGATTAAAATCAGTTCTTGAAAAGGCAGCATTATTTTTAATCTGTCCTTCCCTTTAGTCCGTTAAGCAATTGTTCCTGAATATTATAAAAAAAACTAATTTTTTAACATTTCAAAAATTATCAAAGTTTTCTATCACAGTAAAATTTGTAAAATTCTACTATAAGAATAATTCAAACAAATGTATATGTATTAATATAGAAAAAAATTTAAAGGTTTTCATTATTATAGGCCTATTATTTTTGGAATACACCTCTTGAGCTACAGTCTTGGATGAGGACAATGATAATCTGAACTATTGTAAAAAGGGGAATGGAACAAAAAAAGTTGAGAACCACTGATGTAGAGCTACATAATAACGTACTTGATACATCGATGCACAGTCCCATCAAACACTGCGCCAGTTCAGCTGGAAGCACGCTCCCTTCAGAAGCTTGATATTTCAGCAACAGGACTTCCAGGATCTTGAATAAAACATCTTTTTTGCCAGACAAGAGGGCCCTCTGACAGCAGGAAAGCAGGACATCTCTGGTCTTGTCACCGCCATCGTCTGAAATGTTTCGTAAAGTAATGTATTTTTAATACAGTAGGTTGGCAGTTTGTCCTGGAGAATCTGAGAAGTGGTCCGTAAAGTTAGCAGTGATAAAGAAAAAAAAATTGGTTTCGTCGTGTCAACACGACCGCAAATTTACGGTTTTGCATCGAAAACAAAAAAAAAAATTCTTGGCTACGAATTTTGCCCAAACTAAAAAAATCCCCGTATTTTTTACATTTCTGACGTTCCGAGCACGAAAAAATCCCTGTTAAGATTAAAAATCCCTAATATATTTTTTGTAACGCGGAGTCGCAGTGTCCCGGCCGTTTCGCAGCAATTATAAAGCTGAAAACAACGATCGAAAACTCAAAAATCTCATTAATATTTAAGTTTTCATTGGCTAAATATATGTTTGGTATTGCGTTTGCATTTACGTTAAATTTGTTGTTATTATTAAGTTTAATTCTAACTTGTTTATTAAAATTGTTTATCATAAAATAGTTTGTTTATTCAGAAAACAAGAATAAGCATGTTTGTAATATTTAAAAACTAGTGGCCCCGTTTCTCGAAAACGAGCAAATTCATTTTCGGAATAACAGATGTTGTTCTAACTTACGGAGATCAACGGAGCTTTCTTAGCGAGCATCTAGGATTTATGAGAAATTGCCACTTAAAATTGTTGGTGCGTAAGACTTATGGTTCCAGAAATGCACCAGTGAATTAATCAGTGAGTGGTATTTGGTTTTTATATATATAGACTAGCTGAAAACCCGTACTTCGATACGGGGTACATTCAAATTAAATTCAACGGTCAATGTATGCAATTCATGCCAAATATATACGTATAGTATATATTATATGATAAATACGACGATCAATGTATACAATTGATAAAAAAAAAAAAAAAAAAAATATATATATATATATATATATATGTATATATATATATATATATATTTATAAGAAAATCGTAAAGGATAATTTTATAGACAAAATAATGTAGAAGAAAATATTCAAATTAAATCTAATATAAAGAATACTAAAGAATATAGTACAGTTAATATAGTACAGTTTGTAGAGCATTTCTTTCACTGTATTTTAATATTTTTTGGATAATGTCCAATCGTCTGCCGCATTAGGAAGGAGAAAAAAATATTTTTTGTTTATTTAGTTGTTATGCACGTGACGATAAATTTATTTTAAGTACCAGAAAAAGAAATCACGTAATCAGCATTTTATAAATTAAATTCTAAAAATTTATCTTTAAAAATTCACCAAAAATCAGAAAATGGAGGTAAATATTCGAAAAAGATTTCATTTTAAAGGAATTTTTAGGATCTTTCTCTTGATATAAATTCTATAACCCTCAAATTATTATTTTAAATGCAAACTTAAAAAAAGTTAAAAAACAGCTAAAAATTTAATTTTAAAAAAATCTAAGAATTTTTCAAAAATCTTTCTTAGTGCACCCCTACACCATAAGAAGAATCTCCATGCAAAATTTCAGCCCTTTAGGTCCAGCGGTTTGGTCTGTGCGTTGTATGTCAGTCAGTGAGTCAGTTACGGAACTGTTTTATATATAGAGATTGTATGGCAATCGAACTTGAAATTTTCAGTCTACCTTTTAGCAAACTCCCTCTCTGATCAGTACATATAGATATACCTTGCAAATTCAAAACAATGTACTTACCGCATGTCTTTAAAGTTTCCTCGGCCATCTTCTGATCGCCGCTCATAAATGCAATCTGGAGCGCCAAATAGACGTGAAGCGGGTCTGAACCCTGCTTCAACTTCACGAAACACTGTTCCGCCAATTTCCACTCGTTCATTTCTATGTAACACAGGCACATTCGTGTTTGAGCATGATTCGACAGAGACAGTTCTAAATCTGCGACTTCACAGAGTTCAGAACAGTACCTGTACCAAGTCAAACTCTCTTTGAACATTTTTTCTTTCATCTGAATCCCTGCGTGGGACGCTAACAGCTTATAAAGACTTTGAACCGAAGTTTTGGATATGTCGCTGTTCTTTATCATTTCGATGGAATTTTCTAGCAGGCTGAAAACCCTTCTGTCGTTTTCGGAAATATACAGTTGGATTTCCAATTTCTTTAATAAAAACTTATCGCTGTTTGGGAAAGGTCTGCATCTAACAGTCCGTATGAATTCTGCAGCCCTTGCTGACAATTTATTTGTTTGGAGGAGTTCGGTGATGGCATGGACATGTTCCACTCCAATATTCTCCCACTCAGCCGCTCTATTTAACGCATCTTCCACGTGCCTTTCTTCTTGAGCTATGAAAGCAAGTTTCAGTTTTCCAATTATGTAAAACATGTCCACTTCGTTTACCAATTCCAAAGCGTCAATCGCATGTCGCCAGTTTTCGCTTGGATTGTATTTCAGGCACAGGCTTACCATGAAATGCAAAACTGTTTTCATGTTTTTCGACAGATATTCTGCTACTTTACACACGTCGAAGCCAATTTGTAAAGCTGTTAATGCATCACAGTCATTTTCTTCTAGGTTGCATTTTAAACTCAAGTTGTAACAGAGGCCTACGAAATAATCTCGGTATTGCTTAAACTCAATTACACATTCCTTTTGCTTCTGCAACTCCAGTAAAGCTTCCTCTAATTTATTTTCTTTCATCTTTTTCTCTATATTATACATAGTTATCAGGGTTCTTTTGTGGAAAATATTTTTATATAATGGGTGTGTTTTATCATAAACCTTTTCTAATATTTCTAGTTCTTTTAAAATCTGACAAATATAGTATTCCATCTTGAAATAAGCGTTGTTGTCAATACACATTTTAATTAATATACACCCATTGTTTATCACTGATAAACGCAAATCGCACGACTCCAGATTTTCCATCTCCAACATATTTAGTTTCTTTTCAGAGAGCAGAAATAAAATTTTCCTAAAAACAATATGCTCGTCTACATAATGTAATGCTAAATCAAAGATATAATTAGTTACATACCGCATACACTCATTTAAATCATCGGTATATTTTAATTCTACTGGTTCAATCGTATTATAATCTTCATCCTGCAGCGCTTTAATATGTTTTTCAAATACCATTAAGTCCTTGTTAACTTTGAAATATTTAAAATCTTCTAGAATTTTTCTCGGCGAAATTCTTTCCTTTAAAATGCTGCCAACACAAGCATGATCCATTTGAACACTTGTTTCATTATCGATATCCATAGCTTCTATAAAAATTGCATCCAGTATAAAAGAATTATTCAAGTTTTCCTTATAATATTCCAAAAGGGAAATTCCAATATTTTTTCGATGCCATTCTGACAAACAGATATCTCCTTTTTCTTCAGCAGACGATATAAATTTATTTTAAACTACGCTTGAGTCTTTTCAAGAGGTTCTTCGGGGAAATTTCAAGCAGGATAAGTGACGTCATGCAATAAATGACGGGTTCGATAAGTGACGTCATACCTGGGAAAAAAATAATGAGTTCATCAACGAGAATGAAGCGATGGACCAACTGTAATTTTTTTCTAGGATGGAGTCAGTTATCCTATAGTGTCCCTGACAGTGGAAAATTTTTCAGCTTCAGGACTTGGGCCTTGTTTCCACTGCGTCAGCTTTACTCGAATCAAAATATTTTTTACTAATTGCAGACCTTAACAGTTCCCTTGATAATAATTTAGGGGTATGTGATTGGGTGAAATTATTTCGATGCGGTTAACGGTAACGCTGACGGATGTAATCTGAACAAGGCCTAAAGGCCTGTTCACATAGAATCGGTAAGCGTTATCGTTACTCGTATTGTCATATTTTGAACCAATCACAGACCTTAACAATTTCATGACTAATCGTTTGGAGGTTTCTAATTTGTCAAATATATTTCAATACGAGTAACGTTGACGATGACGGATTCTATCTATGTGAACAGTGCCTAAGGGCCTGTTCACATAGGAGTCCGTTGCGTTGCGTTAAGGAAAAGATGACGTTGAGACGAAAATAAACCAATCATAGGCCTCCAAACGATTAGCAATGAAATTTTTAACGCCTATGATTGGTTTATTTATTACACCCTGTATATAAACCAATTTTGCGATTTTATTGTGAATCTATTAAACCTGTGTTTGCTGTGTAAAGAGTGCCAAGACCAAAATCGTAGTTTTGAGAAAAACGGGATGGAAGAAAAAACAGGCTTTTGTAAAATCAGTTTTTTAAAGTTTAATTTTTAATTTTTTAAGTAAATTTTTCTAATTTTGTTTTTTTGAGTAAATAGTGTCAAGTCCTTCATTGGGACATAACCCCTTTATCACTCACATGTTTGCATTTTGTTTCACATATCCCAAACTTTCCATGATGAATAAAAATATTTAGGAATGGAATTGGACTTAGCTTTCTGTACCCTGCAGTAGTCCTTGATTTTTAAGGCTACAAAAATATGTCCCCAAAACGATTTTTTTTTTCTTTCAGAAAATAATACTGCAACTCATCAGCTTTAAATTTAAAAAAAAGGATGTTGATCCTTTCATTATTAACCGAGTTATAAGTATTTTTTACAACCTTAAACAATGAAAATGTTAGTCAAATTAAAACTTTAAATGCCATTTTCTCAAAACAAGTTTTCATTGTCGTTTCGGTAAGTTCAAAATGTTCCATGCATCATAACTTTTCTTGAATTTTTATAAAATTTCATAAAATGATTATTTATATATGTTAGAATAAAACTTAGAATGAATTCATTATACTATTTTAAAACAACTTAAAAATTTTACAATAAAAAATTTTTTTTGATAAAATTTTGCATAAAATGACCTATTTTTATCGATTTCCTTTCTAGTTTTTATAAAAATGACTGTAAATCAAATATTGCTACCAACTTTTATTATAACTATATAAAGCTAGCTTAAGAGAGAAAATTAGATATCTGACACAAAAATTAATGCGCATGGAGCATTTTTAAATAGAGTAATTAACAAACTGATTTTAATTAATATCTTCATTAATTGCATTCTGATTTTTTTAATTTAGAATTTTCATCTCTAAACAACACTGTATAAGTATACAAAATTTCATAGCAATTGTTTAATAAATAAAAAAAAGTTTTTCATGGTCCATTGTCACCTTAATAGGCTATATATATATAGATACATGCATACATACATACATACATGCATACATATCACCAGAGGGAGACATGGAGATATGCAAATCTATTTTTTTCTGTGTATGAACGTAACTGAACAAAAACCCATGTACGGAAGTTTGTACTTTATTAAAAAAATTTTTAAAGTACATAGCGAAGCAAACTGTATTACTGTGTTTAAATATCTAACGTCAAAGTGAAACATGTTATGAGATATAGTGGTTATCGGATACCGTAAGTGACTGCAGGGGTAACTTTGTGACACATAGTAATTATTTCGTATTTCGGATCTAGTGCACGCCCGTCGTACCGGGTAGACAAAGAACAGCGCGAACAGCTTGTCCGACATACAGAGATATCTAGTGGTCACAATCCGAAGCTTTTGCGCGCCATTTTTCTTCGGTGGCCAGTGTGTTATTCAAACCTGCTGTCAAGCTATTGACTCAAACTTCGGAAACTTTGTGTGCTGAAGGCTGACACCTTATACAACCAACTACCACAGGTAATTATTTTTTATCGCCAATATGTTGGTTAGATTGTGGAGCCATAGAACTTTTGTGTAGTGATATTTCCGAGAGATATGAGAACATAACCTAAATATCGACAGATGACAGGGTTACTTTGTGACACATTGACACTGCCACAAAATAACGCACAAAGTCGACCCACCTTCTCCAGCCACTCGATGTTGCATTTTTCCTTCTTCTAAAATGCCACTGGAGAGGAAGAAGTATTTACTATCTGGGAAAAAATTACCCGAAGGAGCAGATTGTGTCGAAAGAAGAATTTCCTCGTCTTCTCAAAAAGCTGATGGCTGCCCTGGGCACCTGAGGTCTCTTTGATATCAAAGATATAGATAAAGCTGCCCAATATTTGAAATCTATATATACACTCAAGAGCCAAAACATTATGACCACCTGTCAATAACGAGTTGGCCCACCTTTGGCGCGCAACACAGCTTCGACCCGCTTTGGCATGGATGCCACAAGTCCTTGGTAGATGGCCGGAGACAGATTGTACCAGATGTTTAAGCAACGGTCACGCAAATCCGAGATATTGCGATTTGGTGGTCTTTGAACTGCGAGCTGCCGTCCCATGACATCCAAAATGTGTTCTATCGGATTGAGATCCGGTGAGTTAGGCGGCCGGGACATTAACTGGAATTCAGCATCATGTTCCTGGAACCACTCCAACACAATTTTAGCCTTGTGACACGGGGCGTTGTCCTGTTGGAACATTCCATTTCCACCTGGAAAAACAGAGGCCATGTAAGGGTGCAACTGGTCCGCAATGATGTTCAGATACCCTGTAGCATTCATCGTCTGCTCTACCACAACCACGGGTCCTAGAGACGCCCAAGAGAACGTCCCCCAAAGCATAATACCGCCACCACCGGCCTGTGTATGACCTACTGTACATTGAGGGAGAAACAGTTCACCTGGAAGACGGCGTATCCTGACACGGCCATCGGAGTGATGAATGACGAACCGTGATACATCTGACCAGGCAAATCTCTCCCACTGATCCATGGACCAGTCGCGATGTTCCCGGGCCCAGCGCAGGCGCAGTTGGCGATGACGCTTGGTCAGCAAAGGCACACGAGTGGGACGTTTGCTGCGTAGCCCCATATCCAACAGTGTCCGCTGAACAGTGTGCTGCGATACTATTCTACTTGGTCCTGCATTGTATTGGGCTGTCAGCTGAGCCACTGTCTGGCTCCGGTTTTGCTTCACCATGCGAGACAGTCTCCGACGACCTTTTTCTTTGATAGCGTGTGGACGTCCAACACCATGTCGTCTACTGCTGGTTTCACCGTCATTGATCCACTTTGCATAAGTACTAACAACTGTAAGTCGCGAACAACCCACGAGTCGGGCAGTTTCGGAAATACTTGTTCCGAGCCTTCGAACCATTACAATCTACCCTCTATCAAAGTCGCTTAGATCCGCAGCCTTTCCCATCACACATAGAAGTAAATGAAAGAATGATTCTTCAGACTCTCCAGCAGCAGTTAAATACCACTTCCACCTGATCACGTGCCTTCCACGTCATCCAGGCGAATTCATTGCAAAATGTAGGGGTGGTCATAATGTTTTGGCTCTTGAGTGTATAAAACAGTTCCGTAACTGAGTCACTGACTCACTGACATACAACGCACAGACCAAACCGCTGGACCTAAAGGGCTGAAATTTTTCATGCCGATTCTTCTTATGGTGTAGGGGTGCACTAAGAGAGATTTTTCAAAATTCTTCTTAGATTTTTTTAAAATTAAATTTTTAAGCTGTTTTTGTAACTTTTTTTAAGTTTGCATTTAAAATAATAATTTGGGGGTTATAAAATTTATATCACGAGAAAGATCAGAAAAATACCTTTAAAATGAAATCTCTTTAGAATCTTTACTTCGAATTTCTGATTTTTGGTGAATTTTTAAATATTCATTTTTAGAATTTAATTTATTAAATGCTTATCACGTTATTTCTTTTTCTGGTACTTTCAATAAATTTATCGACACGTGCGTAACAACTAAATAGACATAAAAATATTTTTTTTCTTTCTAATGCAGCAGATGATTGGATATTATCCAAAAACAATAAATATCCCTTACAATTTTTTAATAAATATACTAGCTGAAAACCCGCACTTCGCTACGGAGTACATTGAAATTAAATACAATGGTCAACGTATGCAATTATTGCCTATATAAATATATAAATAATATATATATATATATATATATATATATATATATATATATATATATATATATATATATATATATATATAATAAATACGACGATCAATGTATAGAATTATACATAATATCTTTTAGTGTATTTTAATAATTTTTTGCATAATGTTCATTCGTCTGCAGCATTAGCAAGAAAAAAAAAGTTTTTTTTGTCTATTTAGTTGTTATGCACATGACGATAAATTTATTTAAAGTACCAGAAAAAGAAATCACGTGATCAGCATTTAATAAATTAAATTCTAAAAATGAATATTTAAAAATTCACCAAAAATCAGAAAACGAAGGTAAAGATTCGAAAAAGATCTCATTTTAAAGGACTATTTATGTTCTTTCTCGTGGTATAAATTTTATAACGCTTAATTTATTATTTTAAATGCAAACTTAAAAAAAGTTACTAAAACAGCTTAAAAATTTAATTTAAAAAAATCTAAGAAGAATTTTTCAAAAATCTTTCTTAGTGCACCCCTACACTATAAGAAGAATCCCCATGCAAAATTTCAGCCGTTTAGGTCCAGCGGTTTGGTCTGTGCGTTGTATGTCAGTCAGCGAATGAGTCAGTTACGGAACTGTTTTATATATATATATATATATATATTTTTTTTTTTTTACATCAGTTGTATACATTAATCGTCGTATTTATTATAAATATATATATTTATATTTTTCCCCCATTAATTACATATATTGACCGTTGTATTTAATTTGAATGTACTTCGTAGAGAAGTGCGGGTTTTCAGCTAGTAGGTATATATAATTGTGTATCTCGATTTTGATAAGCGTTTTACTGCCTAACTTTGTGAAGTAATTTTTCCGCTTGGATTCCAAGGCGAAAACACAGATGTCACAAAGTTGGCGTGGCAACTTTGTGACACATTTTAACTTTAATTTCTCAGTGGTTTTTATAGATCCGGATTAGCGCAATACATTACTACGTAAGGAAAGTGTTGTAAAAATGTTTTGCAAATGCTCGTTTTGGGCTGCTTTTAAAACTGATCGGCTAGCACAGGAAAACACTTAAAATCCATCACAAAAGTAACCGCATACGGTAATTACCTTACGGTAGTTGAACATTACGGTAGTTGAATACCGTAATGTCCAAGTCTCCAAATCATGGTAATTGCATCTGCAATGTAATGTTCTTCTACTCTGCTGTTTGAACATAAATATACCAGACAGTCTAAAATAGTTGACATTTACGCGATGAAAAGGGAATTCTAAGAAACTGTCATTCTGTGTTATATCCTCAAAAAAGACTCGCAAGCAATTTAATTTAATTATTTTATGCTCCTCAGGCAGTTAGCTGACGTTGAAAATTGCTCAATACTAAATGATTTTACTATTCAGTCAAACAATACACAAAATTTAATATTTCGTATCTCGCCTACCAGAAAATTGTAAGTTGTTCCGTTAAAATATTTTATACATTACAAATGTCATATTTCATGATCCGCCCAACTTCACTCAAAAAAAAAAAAATAGTCAATATCTGAAACTTAATTTCTGTTGAGTTCTAACTGTTCATCATTTTTCTGTCATAGATAATGTTTTCTATAAATAACTTTAAATTTTGAATACAGAGAAAATTAAAATTTTAATTGCTATAACACAATTTTAAAATTAAGCCTCTCCCCCCCCACCTGTTGGCGCCTTTTTTAGCGCGATTCTGCGCCATTTTATTCTGCTCAGAATAGGCGAGCAGCCTATTCTGCGTGAATAGGCTGCTCGACAAGCTTTTGCTTGGGAGTTACCGAAAATGGCAGAAAATCGAAAGTATTTAAAAATATGGACGGATGTTTTGGGTTCGTTCCACAGTTGTATCCAAAAATGAAGTTTTTTGTAGTGTAGTATTTCGAGATGTTGGTGAATTTAATAAATGTTTGTTTGTAGAATTACAGTCTGCTTATTATCGATTATAAATTTTAAAAAGTCAACATCCCCCCGAAATGTCAAATAATGGTATTCATAACTAAAATGAATAGAAAGTTAGTTTCTGTGTGGAAATTATGAAAATTAATCACCACAGAAATATTTCGCATCGTAATTTTAGAAAACATCAGTTTCCATATTCACGTCTTTCCATCAATCTCACTGAAGCAAAGTGGTTATGTATTTTAAATCTATTGTTACGTTGATAACTTATGCAAACGTAATTCGCTGATTGCTTTGGGTAGCTGAAACTAAACGTGAGAATTAATTATAATTCTGAGCATGTAAATAGCCACTTATCGCCAGTGTCCAGTGAAGTTCTCAGATATTAAAAGGACATGAACTGAATAAATAACAGTCCCTTATAACATATTAAATATTTGAAGTATCCGTTATATTTGATAAATAGCTATGTTCTTAATGAAAAGGGAGTTTTAATTAACTTGAATGTGCATTGTTGGGAGAAGCATTTAATTAAGAGATATAGGACGTGAGATTTTTTTAAAGCGCTCTATTTTTCTTCTGCATAAAATATACTATAGAGCTTTTATACTCTAAGTATGGTTACATTGCCAAATAAAACACTTTTATATTGTACAGCCTGTACGTACCCAACAGTACATACCGGGTCCTAAAAAACCGACCTAAAATAATGTCCCAAAAATAATCGACGATTTGAAAAATCAATTAAAGAAAAACGGAAGGTGATAGAAATGTACGGTTTGCTGCATTCTGCTTAGGGAACCAGGGAATTTATTCTCACCAATTTTCAAAATTAGTTACAAAGTTCGTCAACAGATGGCGCTGCTGACTGGGAAAAACTTTAAAACAATGTCTTTATAATAACCACCGTTTGCAGCAACAACGTGGCGCAGTCTGAGGACAAAATTCGCAGACGCCCGTGCAAACATTTCAGTTTGAATGTTCTGACAAGCAGCAGAGATGTATTGTTCCAGTTCATTTGCAGTTTGTTGATTGTCACGGTACACCTGGTCTGTCAAGTACCCCTAAAGAAAAAAATCGCATGGTGTCAAATCTGGCGAATAGGGAGGCCAATCCATGCCACTTTGCGTATGCTTCTTGCTTTGAAAACATTGTTTTTCCACTCGGCAGCGCCATCTGTTGACGAACTTTGTAACTAATTTTGAAAATTGGTGAGAATAAATTCCCTGGTTGCCTAAGCAGAATGCAGCAAACCGTACATTTTTATCACCTTCCGTTTTTCTTTAATTGATTTTTCAAATCGTCGGTCATTTTTGGGACACCCGGTATGTAGTTCATGTTTAAATTTCTCGGAATGGAGTTCTTTCTATGATTCCTTATCTGTAAAAGGATTTATTCAAAAATTCTAATAGGGAAAGTTCCTTACATCAACAGAACTGCGCAATTGGAGGGCCGTTAACTGGAGCGATGTCAAAACCTTATTTAAATCCCGTGTGCGAGTAGACGCCTTGTTATAGCTCCTGATCGTTGGAAAGTGCGAATATAAGCCGTTAGCCGACTGCTTGGAAAAACAATCATGATCGTTGAAGAAAATAAGTTAGAATAAACATATAAATAAACTTGCTGAAAACCTGCACTTCGCTACGGAGTACATTCAAATTAAATACAACGGTCAATGTATGCATTTAATGCCAAAAAAATAAATATATATATATATATATTTATAATAAATACAATGATCAATGTATACAATTGATGTAATATATATATATATATATATATATATATATATATATATATATATATATATATATATATATATATATATATATATATATTTATAAAAAAATCGTAAGGGATATTTATTTTTTTGTATAATATCCAATCGTCTGCTGCATTAGAAAGAAAAGAAAAATATTTTGTTGTCTATTTAGTTGTTATGCACGTGACGATAAATTTATTTAAAGTACCAGAAAAAGAAATCACGTGATCGGCATTTAATAAATTAAATTCTAAAAATGAATCTTTAAAAATTCATCAAAATTCAGAAAATCGAGGTAAAGATTCGAAAAAGATCACATTTTAAAGGAATTTTTAGGATCTTTGTCGTGATGTAAATTTTATAACCCTCAAATTATTATTTTAAATGCAAACTGTAAAAAAGTTACAAAAACCACTTAAAAATTTAATTTAAAAAAAATCTAAGAAGAATTTTTGAAAACTCTTTCTTACTGCACCCCTACACCATAAGAAAAATAGCCATGCAACATTTCAGCCCTTTAGGTCCAGCGGTTTGGTCTGTGCGTTGTATGTCAGTGAGTCAGTTACGGAACTGTTATATATATATATATATATATATATATATATATATATATATATATAGGGAAAAATATAATTGCCGGAGTGCATACAGTTTTGAGGGCCTTATAAGATTGTAAAAATATATGACCGTGCAAATGGTGAAGTGACAGTTCCGATGTCACCTGAAGGATTCAGTGGTTAGAACATCTCTCTCGAAGAAACTTAAAAAGATTCTTAGGTCCTGGAAGACAGTCTTAACAAGTTTGAATTTGTTCAGTTCTTTACCTTTTAACACTGAGAATTATTGACTTTTGAATGTCGTTAGAAATCAATCTAATGTCCTTCTGTCTACGCCTGATGTCAATACTACTAATTACTAGACTATCTAACAGATGGCTCCTACATTAAGTAAAATAATGTTCATAGGCCCATTGAAACAGATTGACAAGTCTTACACACTTCAAGTATATTTACTTTTACTAAAATGTTATTGTATATTGAAATGAGAGAGCGATTTCAAATAAAATATAATGTGGTTTTATAACGCTTCAGTTCAGATATTCACGTATCTAGTCTGTGGGTATTTACTTTTAAATAAAGGTCATTAAACCTGAGGCAGATAACTTTATGGTCGGCCCTTAACTGGTATATAAAAATTAATAAAAGTTTCTATAAATCCACTGAAAGAACGCTAAAATATTAACCAGCTTTGGGCATTCTTTCTTCAGGTAGCAGAACATTACATGCAAGTTTTACTAAGGTCAAATAAGAGATGTAACGATTTTGTTTATACTCTTAAATATAAATATGGAATCATTAGAAATTTCCAGAAAAACTCCATATGCCTGAGGGACTGTAGGGATAAGAAAAGCATATATATATATATATATACATATATATATATATATATATATATATATATATATATATATATATATATATATATATATATATATATATAAGGGACAGAATTTCTTATTCAGGAGGACATAGCGCAGAAACGAAGCAGAGAAACAAAGCATTTTAAATCAGAAAGCAGGGAGAAATTTTATGGACTAATGTCTTGCCTTGGTGAGACCAGTCATTTTCCAAGCCTGTAACAGGAAGCAAATCAATGCTTTACGAAATAGAATACTTCAGAAAGGAAATTAATGCGGTAAATAATTTAGAAATCTAAAAAATGCGACTTCGCCAAAGGTCGGAATAGTTTTACAGTCAATCAGGTAACAGTTCATGTTATGTTTCTTAGAAGATTGAAAATATGTGTCGATTGATAATTTGAGAGCCCCTGGCGTCATATTAAGAGTTCGGTGAGTAGAATGTCTCTCTCGAAAAGAAATGAAAAGGATCTTAGGTCCTGGGAGACAGTCTTTGAAAGTTGGAGATTATGCAGTGCTTTATTATTTTATACTTAGAATTATTTCTATGCGTTTCTTGTTATCGAGCTTTATTGTCGCTATTATTTTGCTAGTATATCTTTGATACCTGTTTCACTCCCTAATTTCATCTCCTTTCACTTTGTTTAGTTTTCCACTTTAGTATCTCAAATTTGGTATGTTAGTGTCGTTGTCTCATTACGTCCCTCTGAATTAACGAGCATGAGGTCATTTTTTCCCCTCTCACACTTTTGGTCTCAATTTTCTTTCGATAAATTTCTCCTTTAGAAAATAATTTCCATTTTTACATGTACAGGGTGTCCATAATTAAATTTCCCTACTTTAAAGTTGTCTACAGCCGAAACTATTGTTCAGAAAGTTATGAAATTTTGTGTAGGACATATTGAAGGGATGGGAATTTGTTTGGGCGAATAAAAAAATTAGTTCAAAATTTCACCACCAGAGGTGGTTTTCGATGAATTGCACATTTACGACTGGTTCTTTACTCAAGATTTCCCCATCTTTTTATCCATAGGTCACCCTAACACAATAACTCATACTCATTAAACTTTACAATCTTTAAAGTGATTGCAAAGTCGATCGGAAACTTGTTCGATAACTAATTTTCGGACAAAAGATTTGAAGGAGCGAGGAAGAAACAAATATGCAAATTAATTTTTATCGACGTAGAGCAGAAGCTGTTATAAAACCTAGAAACTTTCATGGAGATTTTGTTTTCAGTGTGATTGCTTTTGCTAATCAGAATGTCCTCGTTACGATTACCAGATCGAGCTTTGTTAGTAAAATTGTTTTACCGAAACGATAATTCAGCACTAGTTGCTCTACGAGTTTGCTACT
Organism: Dolomedes plantarius; assembly: GCA_907164885.2. NCBI lineage: Eukaryota > Metazoa > Arthropoda > Arachnida > Araneae > Dolomedidae > Dolomedes > Dolomedes plantarius. The sequence goes on from OU015495.1 coordinate 209,586,721, forward strand.
AGTTGCTCTATGAGTTTGCTACTAGTTGCTCTATGAGTTTGCTACTAGTTGCTCTACTAGTTGCTCTACGAGTTTGCTACTAGTTGCTCTACTAGTTGCTCTACGAGTTTGCTACTAGTTGCTCTACTAGTTGTTCTACGAGTTTGCTACTAGTTGCTCTACTAGTTGCTCTACGAGTTTGCTACTAGTTGCTCTATGAGTTTGCTACTAGTTGCTCTACTAGTTGTTCTACGAGTTTGCTACTAGTTGCTCTACTAGTTGCTCTACGAGTTTGCTACTAGTTGCTCTACGAGTTTGAAGGGGATACGAAAAGGTCCATTGACTGTTAAAGGTCTACGATTAATGGCGGCCAAATTTGAAGAAACTGGTTCTTTTAACATTCGTTCTGGAAGAGGAAGGAAACCTGTTTCCGCAGAAGCTGTAGAGAAGGTTGCAATTCAGGTGCTAGAGGATGAAGCTTCCAACGAACAGGCTAGTACAAGTGTCCGTCGTGTGGCAGAAGCATTGGACCTGCCCGTTCAACTGTCCAGAAGGTGATGCGGAATATCCTCTTGTATTATCCGTACAAACTTCAATTTGTGCAGAGGTTGCTTACACATGATTTCGAGACTCGACAGCGGTTCTCACTTCAGTTTCTTGCTCGCTTTGAGGTTGAGGCAGAATGGCCTTGGAATATCCTCTGGACAGACGAAGCACACTTGTATTTGGACGGTTCGGTGAATACTCACAACTGCCGAATTTGGGAACCAGAAAAATCAGCGTTTAATCTTAGATGTTCCGATGCATTCACCGAAAGTAACCGTGTGGTGTGGATTTTCTGCATTTTTTATTCTCGGCCCGTATTTCTTCGAGGAATTAAGTCTTAGAGGTCCAGCAACATGCTCGGTCACCGGGGAGCTATATGCATCCTTGTTACTGAATAAAAATTTTCCGGATCTGCAATCACGTCAGTGCCTTTCACGCACAATTTTTTATGCAAGATGGAGCACCTCCACTCATTAGCCTTCGTGTTAAGAACGTTCTTAAAAAATTCCTTTACAGAAGAACGTGTCAACAGCCGCCACTTTCCTAATGTGTGGCCTCCCCGATCCCCAGATCTCAACCCATGCGACTTTTGGCTTTGGGGGCATGTGAAACATCTAGTCAGTCTTGATAAACCAAGAACTATACCTGATCTGAAAGACAGCATTTCACGACATGTTCCCAGCATTTCCCCGGACACACTGAGGTCAACTGTAGAACATGCTATCCTGCGATTTAAAATGGTAGCTGAAAATGATGGCCGTCATATTGAACCTGTCTTGTTGTAAGAATTTTTTTTATCAATAGTAAATGTTGGCTAACTATATACCATAAGACAACGCAAACATTGGCATTCGCTTATGACATCGCTTTAGTAGTTAGATCCAGAATCTATGTCGCAGAAGCATTAAATTTATTAGAAGCCGAAGCAAGGAAATTAGGCCTAACTATAAATGAAAATAAAACTAAAAATTTTTAGAAATTACCTTTAAATACCTTACCCATTGCCATTGGCTGTAAACAACTACACTTTCGAAAATAACACAGTTCAAATATCTTGGAACTATCGTCAATAATATCACTGATATATCTGTTGAAATTAATAACAGGCTTTATATGGCAAATAGATGTTACCATGGCCTCAAAAATAAGTTTAAATCTCGAATCATTGGCCGCAACACTAAAATTAATGTATATAAAACTCTATTACGACCCATCATACAATATGGCTGCGAGTACTGGGCAATGACTAAATCTAATGAAAATAATCTATTGATCTTCGAGCGCAAAATATTAAGAAAAATATTTGGCGCAATTTGCGAAAATGGTGTTTGGAGATCAATGTTTAATCACGAAATCTACCGAAAATTCAGACAACCTGACATTTTCAAGGTCATAAAAAGCCACTGGATTCGATGGTTGGGTCATATATACAGGGCTTAAGACACAAATCCAATAAAAAAGCTCACATTTACCAAAGCTATGGGAGCTAGAAAGCGAGGAAGGCCATCAAGTAGGTGGCTTGATGCCGTTGAGAATGATATAAAAGCTATATATAGGGGAGACTAGAGGAGTATTGCCTTAGATAGGGCCAGATGGCATAAACTTATTGCGATGGCCTTGACCAGCAGTAGGCTGTAGGGTCCCAGAAGTAGAAGAAATGTTGGCTAAATGTATAATTCATCAAACACTCCTTCTGGTGGTGAAATTTTGAACTAATTTTTTTATTCGCTCAAACAAATTCCCATCTCTTCAATATATCCTACACAAAATTTAATAACTGTCTAAACAGTAGTTTCGACTGTAGACATCTTTAAAGTAGAAAAATTTTATTATGGACACCCTGTACATTACAGAATTCAAGAGCATAGTCATTGTAATTTGTTCCCGGAGGCATTTGGGCCTAATAGTAATATGCTTAAATTAATATTGCAACTATGAGATCGAAACTGCCTGCGTTTTTATGGTTTAATAGTGGATTTTCAGAAGCTTTTATTAACTAACTAGAAGGTAACCCGTCATTTTGACGTCATAATACTAATAATGACGTAAAAATGGAAAAAGTATATGAAAGTTAAAAAATATCCCGAATTATCTAACAATATTGCATTTAATCCACACCTTGTAAAAGCAAACGCTTTCATTATTTTTTATTTATTTAGTTTTTCATGCGATTGGAGTAGTAGACTGCCATCCAGTTTTTTACAGCTCACTACGCGATATGAATACTTGAGCTACTTGATTCATTCACATTCAAGTTTGTTTACTTTCAGAATTCATCGCAAAAGTAAACAGATTTTTAAAAACTGTTAAATATACAGCTAAAAGCATCCAATTTTTTTAGTTCTGAATGTTTTATAGAAAAATAGTCTGAACAAACGTGATTTGATGGAGAAGATATTAGTGTTTAGGTAAGAATAAATTCTGATCCTCATTTGAAATTGAAATTAAGCCTATCTCGGCTGTTTGTTTACTGAGGGCTTCAATTGAAAGATGAGTACAGCTCGGAAGTGTTATACAGAGACAACGGCTATTATATATATAACTAGATCTCTTTCAGATATTCCATTCATCTGAGTCACGACTCATTGAATTAATAAATATATAACGGTAAATGTTTAAAAGTGTCCAGAATGCTGATACACAAACACAAAATATTCTGTTGATGTGAGATGGGTGAATTTTATTGAACGAAAAATGGCTGATTATAACATGCTGTGATATAAAATTTAGCGATTCACAATGGAAGCTGCCAATAGAAATGGAACAAAAAGATGAAGTAGAACAGATTGAATCAATGCACTACACAAGCATCAAAAAAGTATCCCAAGGTATTCTTCGTATAAGATTACCTTATTAATTTTAATTTACTATTTATCTTTAATTTTTTAAATGAAAAATTTCTCAGGTTATATTAATTGGCTATCTGCATAGAACAAATATGTTACAGGTGCCTATCTTAGTTGTTTTACGTCAAATTAAAATACATTTTTTTAAACAAAAAATAAGTTTTGAAAGTTTTGTCGTAAAAATATAATTTTGTAAGAAAATAAGGATTCGTGAAAAAAAAATTCATAAAGAAATACCTAGTTGTTAATTCAATTATATTTTCACAAAATCTAAAATTTCTGCTGAAATATTACAAAATTACTTTACCTATTACAGCATTCCCTACAGAGAGGTTGCATATTAGACTTTAATATATTGTTTCTCGTCCAATATTTGTGACTAATTTTCGAGAATAAGAAGAATTATTTAAAAAAAACATTCCTAAAAGTAAATCATATTTTGCCCTTAAAGAAAATGCAATTTAATGCCATAAATAAATAATTCATTTATAATGTACATTATGCATTTTTCAAGAGAAGAAACTTTTAACAATGCGCTTTAATTAATCCCTAGGCTGTGAATTAATTAAATTATACTTTATTTTTATATATTTAAAATTACGTCCTAAGTTAACAATCTCTGCTAATTCTCTTTTGAGAGCTAAAATAAACAAAAGAAATTATGATTCTGAAAGAGCATTACATCATTTGTCTGCCCAATCTCTTAAAAAATATTTAAAAAATTCTGAATCATTAATTATAGACCAGGCAATTATAAAAGAATATGTATTTAATATTTTCCTTTGTATCATTTACGTGGAAGCAGACAATTAAAAGTTAATTAAAAGTATCTATTGTAAAAGGCTCAGTTTAAAAATAGTGCTTAGATGAATTTTAAAGAATATTGCCTAGGCATTAATATTATCAGTTCCAGAGAAAAACCTAGCTATATAATTAACATATAATAAAGTAAATTATATAATTTATTGTTCAAGTGATTTTTATAGACATTTGCGATACCAAACATTATAACTTTGCTTACATGCATAACAAATTAGTCGTAAATTTAACATGTCAGTCTATTTTCTAATTTTGAACTTCGTCAAGGGCACGAGGGATTTGGATTATGGCAATTTTAAGATGTTTCCGATGAGTTCCATTGTTTTTTGATGCAATGTAATTCAATATTAATGACACAAACAGCGAAGCAAAAAGTTAGGTGCATTTTCAATAAAAGCAAAATAGCTCATTTCTCCAGTGGCTAGTCTACAAATAATAAACTTGATATAACTACTCACCCCGAAATCTACGCTTATGTAGTACTAGCTGAAAACCCGCGCTTCGCTACGGAGTACATTCAAATTAAATACAACGGTCAACGTATGCAATTTATGCCAAAAAATAAATATATATATTTATAATAAATGCGATGATCAATGTATACAATTGATGTAAAATATATATCTATCTATATATATATATTTATAAAAAAATCGTAAGGGATATGCATTTTTTTTGGATAATATCCAATCGTCTGCTGCATTCGAAAGAGAAAAAAATATTTTTTTTTGTCTATTTAGTTGTTACGCACGTGACGATAAATTTATTGAAAGTACCAGAAAAAGAAATCACGTGATCAGCATTTAATAAATTAAATTCTAAAAATTAATCTTTAAAAAGTTACCAAAAATCAGGAAATGGAGGTAAAAATTCGACAAAAATTTCATTTTGAAGGAATTTTTATGATCTTTCTCGTGATATAAATTTTATAACCCTCAATGTATTATTTTAAATGCAAACGCAAAAAAAGTTTAAAAAACAGATTAAAAATTTAATTTAAAAAAATCTAAGAAGAATTTTTGAAAAATCTTTCTTAGTGCACCCCTACACTATTAGAAGAATCGCCATGCAAAATTTCAGCCCTTTAGGTCTAGCGGTTTGGTCTGTGCGTTGTATGTCAGTCAGTCAGTCAGTCAGTGAATGAATGAGTCAGTTACGGAACTGTTATATGTATATACAAGAAAACTGGAGATTTTGTTTGTTATTACTTTTAATTCTACTAATGTGGCGCAATCTCCATGTTAATATGTATCATATTTATTTGAGCTATGAGCGTAAAAGGAGCGTAGGGTCGGAATTCATTCACATTCCGAGTTTCGATTCTCCTCTTTATTTTGAGTTAACTCGCCATCAGTTTTGATCAATTCTCTTACGTAATCTATTAAATAACCTTGAATTGGTTTGGCGTTGGAAAGACAAGCATTTTAATCACGTATCTGACGTGAATTGTAAGTTTTAAAGTAACTTCAAGTATTATATTCTGATTGGCTTAAGCTAGTTAGTGGTCTGGGCTCTCGGAATGAAGCTAAATTTTGGTTCTTGCTTTCGGATCAATCGTTTCTCAAAATTTTAATGTGTTGAACTTCGATAATCTAGAATGCTCCCATCCCCTCTCCCGATAGAAAGTAAAGTGACAAAATTTGTTGCTAGGTGCTTGAATCAGTTAATTCTGCTTGTCTTCCCATGCCTCCCCATGTTGAACTGTGTAAATTTTTCCTCTTAGTATTTCCTTATCACCGATTAGAAAATGCGTAGTTTTGAATTTTTTCTTTTCATGTGTAGGTAGACATTAATATTAAAAAAAATGCGTATTTTATTAAAATTAAGATTTGTATGGAGTTAATGTTTTACAGTACAGTAAATTGTTAACGTCTTTCTTGAAAAGAAAAAAAGTTTCTTTAAACAAATTCAAGCTAAAGATTGTTGAAAAGCACGCGCATTGCATTTAAAGGCAAAAAACTCTGAAAGCTGTTTTCTATCAGTCAGATCAAAGCCGCGATTAAGTAACAGCGTCTTGTTTTTGTCAAAACTATATATTAGAGTCGAGGACAAAGCAGAGTTTCAAGAGATCTAGCAGAGGAACGTATTCTTTTAGCTCCTATTTAAATCTCTCAGATATAGATTTTGTAGCACTTTTGAATTTTAAGCATTTTATGTATGTCACTAATATTAATCAATTTGTTTAATTACCCCTATAACGGATTAATATTAGACAAATACGTTGTCTCATTTTGAAATCCAACCCCAGTTTGGTTTGGTTTGGTTTGGTATGGAGCGCTACGGTAAATTTTTGCTGCACTAAGTATATCTTACCCCACTAAAATCCTACAGATATCAAACCTGATCAAGCATTTTATGTTCCCGTGTCATAATATTGTTTTTTTTAAGACAGTCTTTTGATGTATGTATATTAATGGATAGTTTATTTTTTATGGTAATGTAGGGAGGCAACAACCACAACAATATAGGATGTAAACAACATTTATTGTACCTGGGCTATATATTACAACGATCAAAATAAACAGTACGATAGGGACGTCTTCCCGTCTCATACTACAGCTATCGTCTGCCGGTTAGTGGCGGGATTACGTCATGCTGGCGCATGTAGTGACATCACACAGACAGTAGCGCCGCGTAATGCTTGGAGATGGGGTTGAAGTTCGCACAGTAACATTATATATCATATAGAATCTTCAAGCTTATATAACAGGAATTCAGCTCCTAACTTTATTTTTCTTTTTATATAAGATTCCATATGACAATTTATATTCTTCTCTGTCTTATTGAAGTAAACACATAGTTTATCTTTAAGTACAGCTATAACACGGGAGTTACGTTCCAAAATATTGCCGTGTTATGCGACTCCGTGTTATACGAAACAAAGAACTAGTACGAAAATGGGGGGGGGGGGTTAGGTTCCAAAAATTAAAAAAACATGCTTTTATATTTTCATAATTAAGGCAAATATCTTTATTAAAATTGTCTTAAGAAGTAATACATATTAATGTGGATTAAACAATGTTTTCTTCGTCATCTCTAAGCACTAACCAAGAAAGATGTAACCAAGGAAGTTTTCTCTTTGGCAAGATATCCTTATCCTCTGAGCATTTTTCTGCATTATCTTCAGATACATACTCTACCTTTAGCAAAAAATCTACTATTTTAGATTGCTTGCTTTTAGTTAAAAGATCCTTATAAATTTCCTTATATGGTGCTAAGCACTTATGAAGTTCTCTTTTAATTTGTGTGCTCCTTTCCTTTAAAGCATCTCCATTTAAGAAATATGACTAGATCTTTCTTAATGCTTTGTAGAGTAAACTTTTTAACTTCTTTGTCTTCACCTATGCTATCATCATCTGAGTTATCATGGAATCCAGATATCATTTCTACCAAACCCGCTTCATCAATTTCTTCTGCCACCGGTAATTCTTGGATATCTTGCGCAGTCATATCGTCAAAACCTTCCCCTCCTACAGACTTGGCAATTTCTACTACTGCATCCATTCTGTTTTCTGCTGTCCCGATCAAATTTTCAATTTCAATTGACTCCGGCCATATTTTTTTCCAACAACCATTTAATGTCGTCGCTATTATTTCTCTGATGGATGAGTTTATTAGCTTTATGCAGTCCAATATTGTGAAGAGATTCCACGCCTCCTTGAAGACCATAGATTCATCATCGATTTTGTTCAAAACCCACTGTAATTATCTCCTTATGTAATTGGTTTTAAATGTAGCTATAATTCTGATCTAACGGTTGCAGTAAAGCAGTTGTATTTGGATGTAAAAAAAATATATTTTGATATTTGGGTGTTGTGAAAGAACCACAATTTGGACATTTCTACTCCTTCCAACATCATAGCCATTTTGTTCCAATATATGTTATGAGGGGTACCAGAGATACCCCAATGCGTTGTGTCAAATTGGGAGGTGAACTCCAAAGGTAATGATACGTTTAAAAATAGAATAATAACATTTATTATACAATATTATACAAAAAGTTAGGTTAACACATTATAAATGAAAATCTTGAATATTTATAGTTGTATCAGAATTAGGCCATGTTTTACCCGCTTCCTGCGAGAGAACCATTACGGGTCGATCGCAATAAAGTTCAGTTTATCAAAGATGCAAATAAACTAGCACTATTTGAAAGGGGAGAAATGGCCAACCTGGGGAACTTTGGTGAGGCAGCAGGGCATGACATTGATTCGTTGGGGTACTTCTACCGGTGGAGGCCGCAGGTATGGGACTAAGATGATAGGGCCCTTCGGTGAAGGCAGCAGGTGCAACTCTGGCCGTTGAACACGGACATCTCGCTTTAGCAGGGGCGTCTTTCTATTCTCCTCGTCATTGCGCAGCAGTCACCGGACTTTCTTCACAGGTCACCCACCACCCAATCTCTCTCTGACCCTCTGCCTCCGTTCCTCTCGTTTCTTCTCTCAAAAACTCGGGGTTCATTTTTCCCCCTTTTTGGTTTTGACTCCTCCCCAGGTCGGTTTCTCACATAAATTTATTGTCTTTTCGAGTATTTTTTTGTGGGCGGGATGATCCGACATCCCCACGGTTGAACCACGTGGTACTTTTATTTCCGCGAAAATTGGCTGTCCCTAGAGTCTTTCCTGGAATTTCTTCCTCCCATCCTAAGGAATTCTGGGGGTGCGATATTTCTTGGAAAAATGGAGCAGGGGAATGCCAGACCCCCTTTTTTCCAATATGGCCGTTTTATGACCCGTAAACGTGTTGACGAAAGAACAAAATGACTATGATGTTGGAAGGAGTCAAAATGTCCAAATTGTGGATCCTTCACAACATTGGGTTATTCAAATCTTGCGGATAGCTGGGTACATTATCCAATATAAGTAAAACTTAAAAATCTAGATCCTTAAATGTCTTTTAAGAGACATTTTTTAAAATTTTCGCCAGACATAGCTTACGACCACAGACTAATTCATAAAATAGTAAAAACATTAATTATTATTTCTTTAAAAAAGGTCGACTACACTTACCCGAAAATTTTTAATCCACGTAGCCAAAAAAGAGACACAATTAAAGTCTTAAAATATACTTAAGTATTAATAGTTCACGAAAATTATTCAAGAAAATTTGATAGTAAATGAAAAATATCAAATGAGGTATCTTTCGCACTTAAAAGTTTTATCACGCTTATTGAGCTGTGGAACGGGGATTTCCCTAATTTCAAATTAGATAAAGTTTACTTTCAATAGTTTTTATTACATTTCATGTTGCACGAGGATTTTACACAATTCTCGAACCGTGTTAGAGTGAATCCGTGCTATAAAAGCACCGTGTTATACAGCGATGTTCCCAATTATCGAACCTTGTTAGAGTGACTCCGTGTTATTTATAGAAGTGCCGTGTTATACGGGGGTGTTCCCAATTCAAGAACCGTGTTAGAGTGAATCCGTGGTATAAAAGCACCGTGTTATACGGCGATGTTCCTAATTCTCGAACCTTGTTAGAGTGACTCTGTGCTATTTATAGAAGTGCCGTGTTATACGGGGGTTACCGGTACATCTTTTTCAATGTTATATAATAGCAAAAATACGTGTTTTACAAGACATGTTTTTCTTTTCGCATACTTCTAGCATTGAGGATTAATTACCCTCTCTGTTTGAGGGAACGGTGGGCGTTAATATTTATTTTTTTTTACTTTTCATCACAGAGATACGAAATTCTGTACATATATATATATTTCACTATAAATATATAGAATACTTTAAAAGAAATTTCCGATCTCATTATAATTTTAAGATTTTTTTAAATTTAAAATTTATAAACAAAATTTTAAAATGGCCCTTGCTACTTAATTTTTGAAATATTTCCTTGATTTTGTATTTGAATCACTTTAAACTGTATGACAAACAAGTCTGGTAATCAATTATTTAATCCCTTGAAGATTTAATTTTTGAGAGATTTTTTTCTGAATTCCGTCCTGATTTTCATCAAAATTTTGCCTTTAAAACAGTTATAAATCAAATTTAACTACCCGAATGAAGTCGAACTGTAAAATGCATAGCCAGTTTTTTTTTAAAATAGTATCAGGATTCTTTCTTATCAATTTGATAAATTTTGAACAAAAATTAAGTAGCATGGAACATTTAAAAGTTCTAAAAACCTTCAAAAATCTGTTTTTAGAAAAACAGATTTAAAGTTTATTACTACACTTACCCTTTGCAAATTACTTCGTAGAAGCTTCATAAATGATTTTTTACTTTAAAAAAACTATTTTGGTACTATTAATCTACAGAAATATATATTATGTTTACAATAACATCATCAATATTACAATGGCAAGATTTGCTCAAATAAAGGTCCACCGTTGCCTTAAGGTAGTTGCCTAAAAGGTTGTAGAAATCACCATTTGTGGTGATTGTAATACACAATACTCCAAGAAGAATCATATCAGAAGATTTTTCGTAAACTTAACAAATTCGATTTATTTTTACGTAGTTAAATAATTACAGAGAGAAGAAAAAAATTCAAGAACGATTAACATTCACAGGCCGCGAGCCGCTATCTGACCAACTGGTGTCAGTGTCTAGTCCGGGCTAACTATCGCTTGAACTCGCGTGAACTCTCTGACCAGAGTCCTCTTTCATTCGCTTCGTGTGCATCGGTCTATGCGCAGTGTTCGCGGACTATAGGACCATAGGAAATGGGTCGCAACTGCAATGCCTGGGCCACGCCCTCAATTGCAGACTTTCAGGTGATAAGCAGAGGGGAACCAATAGAAACAGAGTATAGGAAAGGAGTAAAATGATTGAATCGCTGCTAATCCGTGAGTTCAAACTACAAGGAAAAGTGAGTAAGCATCTTGCAGGGCAGTAGAAAAGAGGGTCTACAGACGATGCAATAGTGTTCGCGGCGCAGACGCCAGTGCATATATCTATACGCCGACGTTCGGTAGCGCTGACATCTGGCGGCACTGAAAATAAAGAGTTCCCCACAATGTCATATTCTTCGGCGATTCATACACTAAAATACAATCCCTAAATCATGAGATCATAGAAGAATATCCGTAAAATAACAAATTCTAGCAATAGTAATGAGAATTTTTTTTCTTCAGATTATTACCCTTATATAGAACAGAGTCGCAGCGCCATCGAAGCGGCCACGCAACGTGTAACAATGATCAGAGTCCTAGCGGTGACTGAATTTCGATGGCATAATTGATTTAATATTTTATCATGGCAATCAGAGAGTGATGCAAACAGTATAGAGCCGCTGGCGCTGTAATGTTTACCGTTAACGACCGCTTCCTTCAAAGTCGGGGCATCTAGAATTTAGGCATACACAGTTGGATCGTTTTAAATTTATGTAGGTATGCGAGTTCTGTGATGGGTTTTCGGACTGATCCTTTATGGGTTGACTCATTGTCGATTTACTTTTCCCTCATATGTGTGTGCACACGAGTGGTGTGCATAGGTATGATTTTTTTTTCCCAATGCGGGAGGCACTTGTCGTGAGACATTCGCCTATACTACGCCGCAATTTTTACTGCCCATTTTATTGTGGGGGCACCATATAGGCGGACAACATTACCCCCTATGAAGGGACGACACGAACGGAGGCATTTTTCGTGGCGCGACGCTAGGATTCGATCCGAGCACATTCAGCACCGAAAACCAGCGCGCTGTACCACTGGGCCGCCACAAGCCCTATAGTTATGATTTAAAGACACGAATAATGTGCGAAACTGTGATTATTATAATTGCATTGAAGTGCATTATAAAGTGATATAGATTGTAAAACAATGTTAAATAGCAAACTGTGAACATAACTAAAATAAACTATGTAAAGGATCAGTGAAGATAGAACAGTGTGAAGGTAAAGTTGGGAAAAGCAAAATTGAGACTTTAAAACAAATCTGCGCAGCTGCGGCCTCGGTGTCAAGTGTTGGGGTGTGCGAGGTCTGGTCAAGCGGATGAAGTTGCAGCTATCAGACATCGATATTTCGTGTTCCTAAAGGCGGGACGAATAATTTATAATTGAATATTTGCAGGTATACTTCAAACCTACAGGGGGGGGGGGGGCGTAAAGTCTGAAGATCCTTAAAAAGGTACGGCCTGGATCTAAAAGGGTTGAGAATCACTTGTCTAGCGGAATAATTTTAAGTGTTTAGTCTATTTCAAACTGACTGTTGGTGTAAATAAGATTAGCATGGATTCATTCATGTTAATCTGATTATCAATGAAAAACTTCCTGAAAGAAGTCTCGTGTTTCCAGACTTATAGGACATCATATGCTTTGTATATTTTCTTAATAAGTTAATTGCGCCAATGCAGAATATTATGGGTATTATAGTAATTTTGCTGATATTGAAGTTAACGAAAGTTTAAATAATGATTAATTGTTTATTAGAAATATCTGAAGTATTGAAGGCGGCGTTTAAGCAACATATTTTTCAATAACTCACAAAAGTTCAATATCTTTTGACATAATTAATCCCTTGATGACATATCATTTAAGCAGTATTTTAAGTCTATTGTTACGACTGATAACTAATGCAAATATAATTCATTTATTTTCCATCCATCAGTGCGTCGGAGAGCTGAAATTGCTCGAGCAGGTTAATTATAATTCTGAACCTGTAAGTAGCCATTTCTCGATAACTTACTACAAACTTCTGGAATCTTAAATTGACGCGACGCTAATTAATAGCAGTATCTTTGTGTAGATTAAATATCTGAAACTCGTTACTAAAGTATGAGGGGATAAACAGAAAAACAGAAAATTGCCATTTATCACATTTATCTAAGATGCTTAGGATATTTATTTAGTCATTTATGAAGTATACTGCAACATCTTAGTAAACTGATAAACATAGATGCATCATTTAAGACTTATGAAAAGTCATATTGCCATTATTTTAAGAGTTTATGACACAAAAGACAGGCGTTATGAGTGTACCATTTTTTTTTGTAAATGTTATAAACCCTGGAGAAATCATTTCAATTTTACACATTTCAATTTTGCGAACACAACTACTATATCATTCTATTGTATTCAAATTTTAATTTAGAAACTACCATAAACATTTACAGTGATTCTTATCATCAGACTCTGTTTAAAAACCTATTTCGATTTTCTTTAGGCCATATAGAACATTTAGAACCATATAGAACATTTGTCTAAATTATTATCTTGGTTCACCTTTTAACTTTAAACTGACTTTTCCCAAAATTTTCTTTAATAACTTTTAAAGCTAAAGGAAACCTAAATTAAAACCCCAAATTAACCAAATTTCTAAGTTCTAAAAACTCTTGGACGAAAAACCTTAAAATGGCGTCTCTTTTCCTTTTGAAACCAGACTCGCGTGGCGTGAGTACCTAAATTAAATACTTCTGAGCAATATCACGTCACATTTAAGTTTTAACCAATTAAACACCACTATCAAGATCTCATGACTGATGACCTCAATAAATCTATAAAAGAGCCTGTTTCATGTAAAGATTGACACTTCGGGGAAATCTGTTGTATAGTAACATGTAGTCTTCGGATAAAATAAAAGTATTGAAAGTGGCCATGTGTTCCTGTGTTCCTGTGTTCCTGGGACCTGAAGGCCAACTTGACGCCAAGTTCTTGGATACGCTTTGTGCTATAATGTTGGATGCGGGAAAATGAAAGTAGTGACATCGTGGCCGGACGACTTTCTAAAATAATTCTGCCTGACCCTCTCCTCCCGATCATGATGTTACATATATATATATATATATATATATATATATATATATATATATATAATATATATATATATATATATATAATATAATATACACACACACACTCAAACCTTTTACTGTGGGGTGGATAGGGACAACGTAAAAAATTGCACTAATAAAATCACTTAAAATAACTCAAAATTCCCCTTTAGTTAATTTCTTACTTATTTAACTTAAATTCTAACTTTTCATTACTTTTTATTCATATTATGTATTTTCATATACTAAGCAAAAGCAATCGCATAAAAAAAGACCACACAAAAACAGATTTGATTGTATACATTCCCTGGTGTTCAAATTTCAGAGAATTTTCAAATTTTGCCGATTTCTGGAGAACTAATGGATATATTTTAATGAAATTTGGTATGGATATACAGTTAGTAAAACTAATGCAATGCAACAATCATGGTACGCATTCATGATCGTCAGTTAGACACATCAGCGTAGAAATGTCCGAAACCCACGTTGCAAGATCGAACATTATATCATTCTAATATTTTCTGGATGACTATATATTTTTCCTGGATGACTGTGAGGGGGTTGGCTCCCTCTCACAGTCATCCAGCTGTCCAGCGGGATGCCATACTGAAAATGAGGCAGTTTGATTGAGTCTGTGAGATAGTCGGGTCCACTCCTGCAATAATTCAGTTTTCGGCTCCGGGATGGATCTCGAAATGGGGTGGCATGCTGCAATTCATCTCCCAAGAGAGTTTCTGACACTGGCAATAGTCTAACTGGCAATAGTCACTGGCATTATGTCTGGATATATCTCTGGTAAATCCATCCTTGGTGTATCCAACACGATGCCTGCTCAGATCATGACACCTGCGCTGCCATAGCGGTATCTTTCTCAGATTTTGGAGGAAAAAAAGGTATCGAGATCCAGAATCTCTCCAGATGAAGGTACGTCGCGAAACAGTGTCCAGACTGAATCGCGACTCGTTTCTGAACGCCCCACTCAACTCTGGTCCAAGGCTGATGTCTGCCCCATGCTAAACGACCGCACATCTCTTCATATGTTTGACAGGGGTCCCTGACTGGTGAGAGGTATAGGGATAAGATGTTACAGCCATGATCTAGACTTTTAGAGCTTCAGGTGTCCCTCGGTTCATTTTATAGACGAGAATATTCGTCCTCATAACGAACAACTAGTCGATGTTTATCTCGAAAGTGAGAATATTCGCCGAATGGTTTGGCCAGCCAGATATCCAGACCTAAACCCTATTGAATATTACTGGGACTTTCTTGGGAGAGCAATTGCAGCTCGCTATCTGTCGTAGAGTACAACGACATTGTGTCCGCGGAGTTAGAAATTGGAAGAAAGAAGGGCAAAGAATAAACTAATTGGATGAAACTAGAGTAAAATGTGGGAAAGTTAAGAAGCGCCTATTGCAAAGAGGGCTATAAAGATAATAGAAGGAGATAGAGAAGAGAGAGGCACTTACAGACAGATGGACATAAAATAAATATGCAAGAGGGCAGTTTGTGTCGAGAATAAGAAGAAAAAGGTAAAAAAGAGAAGTACAATTATGGCCGTAATAAAAGGGGAGGCCACACGCAAAAGTCTTTAGCCCCGGGCCAGATTGTAGAACGATCCAGGTCCGCAGTACGAAGAGAGAGGGGTCACGACGAGAGATACGCACACGAAGCCCAATGGATGGAGTAAATATTAAGGATAAACCGCAGGCCAATCAGATTTTAAATTGTAGAGACAATATAGCCAATAGGAAAGCAATGGAGGTGTGCCCTAGAGTTAGAAGGAGAAAGATATGGAGATGTAATAGCTGAATGAAGAGACTGAGACTTTAACTGAGACTTAGCAAGAAGTTTGTTGGGCTGATAGTCGAAGCGATTACTCAGAAAAAACGTCGAATACTTATAGATGTAGAGTCCTGTAGGAAATGAGTTGATAGATAAGAAGCAACTATATGGCTTAATAGTATCGTAGGACCATTGAAGTAAGAAACGGACAATTGTTGAATGAACCATGTCCCTCAAGATAGTTCCGCCCTGAAAGGATGGTGATGCCAGTGGAGAGAGAATTTCCCGCTTATGAAGGACCCGCCAGCCGATAATAGGTATTCGAACTAGTGAATTTATATGAACAATCCTGGTGCCTCAAGATAGTTCCGCCCTGAAAGAATGATGATGGCAGTTGAAAGAGAGGTTCCCGATTCTGAACGACCCACCAGCCGGTATTAGTCTTTCGACACCGAACTTGAGAATTTATTGAACATTCCTTGTGCCTCAAGATGATGCCATTCCCAGACGAAGGACCAACGCCCCTGCAATCTCGCATCAGCAATTAGGTACCGTGCTTTCCCTATTTTCACATTTGTGTACATAATCACTGCGTCAATCAATTGAAAATAGCGAATACTAAGAATTAAAATGGTAGGGCACGATTCCATTAAAATATATAAATGAGTTGAATTATTATTATGTCAATAAATTGAGTCAGTTAATATGAGTAATATTGATGAATTATTATGATGTCAGTAAAGTGAACCAGTTTATTGTGAGTGATATGTGTATAAGATGATATCATAACTGAATGAGTTAAATATATGTGTCGTAGATAATTAACTTAGTAGGAATGGATTTGTAAGTAGTATGTGTAGATGAAGTATGGAATATTTAGTAGGGGTGTATTGTATAGTATTATGTGTTTTAACCAATAAATTAATTTGCCATTTTAAACCAGAGTTTTATTCCATCATTTGGAGCCAAAATGGATTTTTTTCTACATGCAATGTACTAACCACATCTTTACAATCATTAATCATACATCATTAAAACTATAATCAATTAATTCCCAATCAAAATCATTATTTATTTATATACCGAAACCTATACTTTCACTGTCACACTATCCCCCTCCATGAATCATTCAGGGGCTGAAATCTGTGTTGTTGCAGGAGTTAGGCCGGCTGCCACAGGGACTCCTCAAATTGTCTCGTTCCCAGTATGGCATCGGGCTGTGAGAGCTATATGACTGTAAGAGGGGGCCATACCCCATATTAGAGTCATTTTATGTTCGACTCAACGTTACAACGTGGCTTTCGGACATTCCTGCGCTGATGAGTCAAACTGACAATCATGAGTGCTCACCATGAGTGTTGTATGGTACAATTTTTTCTCTTATATATATAATTGTGTGTCCATACCAAATTTCAATAATATATATATATATATATATATATATATATATATATATATATATATATGACAGGCGTGTGGTTTGCCTGTTCTCACATCTTAAAAACCGTCATCATCTTTATTATTGGTGGCGAGTGGCAGGCAGCCTAAATTCAGAAAACACACATAGTTCCAATTAAATCAAGTTTATTTTTCTATCTTCCAGCAACCAAAGCTCCCAAGCAGCGCGTCCATCTTTTGCTATTTTCTTTTTGGTGACGTGACAAATACACGTCCGTCCGCATTGGATTCTATCCCGCGCTCTTCTAAACCATTTGTTAAAACTTAGGCGCAAAACTTTCGCGCATGCCTTGTGATGCCTTTGAAATATTCTAGAATCCTCACCATCTCTGACATTACGTAACAGCTTCACTCCTCAAACGGGCTGCGACGGGAGAGATAGTCTCGACGGAACATGACGTTGGCCCCTATAAGCGGCAGGCGGCTGCGTAGTTAACCCTTATCGCGGCAGACAATTGCGTACTATACCACATTCAGATCTGTAGAGGCCTGGTGTGGCCTGACGTGTAACAATATATGTTCCGTAATTCGTTATATGTAAATAGTCCTTAACGTTAAAATATAATGTTCGTTGAAGTGACGCGACTCTGTCCTTTATTAAGTACTGTTTTACTCTGAGTATAGTAGTGTCTTGGGGTTGCAAGTGATTACGCGGCCCTTGGTTCTTCGAAAGTGGGCTCCCACTCGAGATCCAGATTCTACAATATATATATATATATATATATATATATATATATATATATATATATATATATATATATATATATATATATATATATATATATACATATATATATACATATATATATACATATATATATACATATATATATATATATATATATACATACATATATATATATATACATATATATATATATATATATATATATACATATATATATATATATATATACATATATATATATATATATATATATATATATATATATATATATATATATATATATATATATATATATATATGTCATGACCCTATCGCCGTGCACCCATCTAAATACACTAATTACTCTAAATGCAGTCATCAAACAGTAGGCCGGTGGAAGAACTAATACTGAATTAACTTTTAAACACCTCTTTATTAATTAACATTAATCAAATACCCAATTAATCCAGCTAAATCGCCATTTTCAATCATCTCACAGAGCTCCCGACAGACGCACGTCTTGATTCTATCAACGATTTCCCCGAACTGCGTAATTTCTTTCTCCTTCGTTATATAAGTCACATAGGCGTAGGCTATCTTCTAGAGCCCCTTTTTGCTTTAACATCCGATGCTTATGTAACATACGCGCGTATGCGAGCGAATGACCCTGAACTTCTCGCTGCGAAAGACAGTCTACTTCCTGAATTGGAGACCACACTGGGAGTTTGATAGAATTTACTGGTTAACGCTCATTAATATAATTAACTATAGCTTACGCTTTAATCATCACACATATATATATATGTATATATATATATATATATATATACATATACATATACATATATATACATATACATATATATATATATATATATATATATATATATATATATATATATATGTATATGTATATATATGTATATGTATATATATATATATATATATATATATATATATATATATATATATATATATATACATA
Source organism: Dolomedes plantarius (assembly GCA_907164885.2). Classification (NCBI taxonomy): domain Eukaryota; kingdom Metazoa; phylum Arthropoda; class Arachnida; order Araneae; family Dolomedidae; genus Dolomedes; species Dolomedes plantarius. Next base: position 209,605,528 of record OU015495.1, read on the forward strand.
TACATATATATATATATACATACATACATACATACATACATATATATATATATATATATATATATATATATATATATATATATATATATATATATATATATATACATATATATACATATATATATATATATATATATATATATATATATATATATACATATATATACATATACATATATATATATACATATACATATATATATATACATATATATATATATATATATATATATATATATATATATATATATATATATATATATATATATATATAATTTTTAAGACGAGTTTATTAAAAAATATTTATTATAAGCCATACTGAATGTATATACGTATGCATATTTCATATGTATTATTCAATAAACTATCCTTAATTGAAAACGTTCATAATTTCAGAGAAATATATACCCCAGAGAAATATATTCAGAGAAATATATACCTACTCTCATAACATATGCATACATAACGAATCTGCGTATAATTTTCTGTCTATGAATATCAAGGCTTCTGCGTTTTTATACCATACTGTTTATTTTATAGATCTTTCATTCTTTTATTATTTTAATCCATTTTGAAATCCACATGCATACAAATAGATGAATAGTATATTTTATTGCACTATTTTTTTTTAAGAGATAGTAATTGGAATTTCCATAATTTTGTCTGAACCAACTGTAAATATTCTTAAAATAAATAAAAAAAGTGAACCATTCTGTATTTTAATTTCCTGTAAATTCACTAAATTTTAGTTTCTGTAATAATATACGACAGTTTCAGCTTAAAACTTTTCAAGAATCAATCTTTTTCAGAATAGTTTTAATTCGTTATTCGGTAGAAATATTTAGCCCTGTTAGCAAGGGAATTGCATAAATAGCAAAACCATGATTCACTATTTAAATTGCAGCCTTTTTTTTATTGATTTAAGACTTTTAAAGCAGGTTTTTCGTGCTCATGAACAGAAATAGATTTTATAACTATTTAAAATTTTTACTGAATGATTAAATTTTAAGATCTTAAGATTTCATAACGTCATTGTTAAAATATAATATTTCATGTTAACTACTGTTTTAAATGCTTTCTTCTTGAGTCATTTTTGATGAGGTTATTTCTCCTTCAAAGCGGGGAAAAATAATTTTGTCAGCTTTTAGATCAATATTACGATTTTTCACAACCATCTTTTACTACATTTTGCAACGCAATTTGCCTCAAACTAGATTAAGTATATACAGGGTGTCCAGCGAAGATCCCCCGATTTCAAAATGAAAAATCTCGAAAACAAAGATCTGTAGAAGAATGCAACAAACGATAGATTTATCGTGAAAGCTGTAAGAATTTTATATACTAATTTTCGAAATAGTTACAAAAGCTGCTAACAGATGGCGCTGTTAGCCAATTTTACTGCAATTTACTGGCGCAGGCATGGATTGGTCTCCATATTCGCCGTACCTGAGTCCTTGTGACTATTTTTTGTGGAGCACATTAAAAGATACTGTCTACAGGACCCATCCCACCACACTGGGCTAGCCTCCGTTGGCGATCTGTTGGGCAGCTGAATCGATTTCTGTTGGGACACTACGAGGTGTGATGGCAAAATTTATTGTTCGTTTGCGCCACTTCCGTACAGCGAATGGTGGACATTTTCAAAAGATTGTGATGTAGTGATTGCCTAGTAGATATCCTTTCAAATTTGATTGATTGGTTCATCATATATATAGTTATATGTATAGCTCATCATATGTATGTTATAGTGTATATAAGGGAGTAATAAGTTTTTCTGGTTGAATTGTGCTGGTGTTTTAACGATGAAGTTAATATGTTGTATAATGTTCTAGGCTTCTCGTACTCTTTGAAAGTCTGCTTTCAAAGAGTCCGAGTTTATTTATGCATGCTGATACGAGTTGTAGAGCTCCATCTGTTAGCAGCTTTTGTAACTATCTCGAAAATTGTTGTATAAAATTCTTACAGCGTTCACGATAAAAATTCCGTTTGTTGCATTCTTCTACAGATCTTTTTTTTTCGAGATTTTTCATTTTGAAATCAGGGACTTCTTCGCTGGACACCCTATATTTGTGTATATCTCTTTTGGATAGCAGTAAATGAATCGATTTAAATACCTAATTTCGTAGAAACTTTAGCCTTTTTGAAATTTGTTGGGGAAGGAGAGGTGACAGATATCTACTGGCTCCTCTGCTCTAAGTTGAATATCCCCAGAGCTCGACATGTTCCTTTAGCGTAACACATCAGCATTAGCTGAATATATTGCAAGAGTTCAATTTTATTTATCGCAGATTTTTTTGAACTTATAACGTTTATGACAGGAATACTTAAAGGTGTCGTTTAACTGTTATGGCGTCCGGGACACAAAAATCTTCAAATTTTTGAAAAAAAAATTATTCCATTAAAATATTCTGATTTTTTTCCCGCTTAAAATACTGTTTAAATCATGTTTCTATATTAATGAAAACAAGATATATTAACATTTTTGTATTACTTTGTTCTAAAAATCCAGGTCTCAAGTAGTGGTATCATGGAAACGACTTCCTTTGAATTGTAAACACGCTTTTTTGCGGCACGTTTTTTCCAAAATTAATATATAATTAATAAAAATAATATATAATTAATTAATATATAATCGAGTTTTTCTCATAATTTTAGCCCTAACAACTTCAGATTTTCTTATCCTAGGCATTTCTAAAGATTTAATAAGAATTAATAAAATATTAAAATCATTTCATAATTTAATAAAATTTTGAAAGATTTCCTAAAAGAAATCTTTAGAAATGCCTAGGAAATATTTAATTAAATATAAATTCCTTTAAAATAATTTTTAAATTTTAAAGGAATTTATATTTAATTCTTGTGCTTCTTATTGTGCTTCTACTTCTTCTACAGTGAAGTATGCGGTAGATTGTTTATGTTTTGGTTTTGGTTAGCTTTCGAATAAACGCTCTGATATATCAAATTTAATATTTATTTAAGTATCTTTCCGATTTTTTAGAAAATTTTGAAAGATTTTCTAAAAGAAATCTTTAGAAATGCCTAGGAAAAGAAAATCTGAAGTTGTTAGGGCTAAAATTATGAGAAAAACTCGACGTGCACAATCAATTTGTAGTACTTCAGTTTCTATGTAAAGTGAAATTGTAAAGTGGTTAGATCAACTGAGACATTTAAACAGTACAGAAAGAAGTTTAAAATGGCAAAAAGTAAACTGAATCAGAAGTTTAAGCTACAAGAATGAGTTAATTACTCCCCTGTATGCTTTTAAAATGCATTTAAACATTCTATTAGCAGCCAATCTTTGTTTAAAGCTTTAAAAGCGTTTTTCCGCATGATGAGTTTTTTCTCAATTCCTTTAAATTTTCGTAAGTCAAGAACCATTAAAGAAAGGCCCTGATTTTCCATTAGGCTCGGTAGGCCCGGGTCTAGGGGCCCCCAAAATTGTTATTTTAAAAGAGAAAAAAGAAAAATTTCCCGATTCATTATTTAAAATTTTATGTTTTTTAATAGCAATTTTTTTATATATCCTTTCAAATTTGATTGATTGGTTCATCATATATATAGTTATATTTATAGTTCATCATATGTATGTTATAGTGTTTATAAGGGATTAATACGTTTTTCTGGTTGAATTGCGTTGGTGTTTTAACGATGAAGTTAATATGTTGTATTGCTTTTTGTTATTTGATAATGTTCTAGGCTTCTACGTTTCAAATATCCAATTCTTGGTAAAATGGTATTTTCACAATGATTCATGACTATTTTTTTGTGTGTCAATTTTGGAAATTTTACACCCACATCAGTGTTAGGTGGCCCCCTATCCCGAGTTGTGCCTATAGTCAAGAATTTTCTAAATCAGGTCCTGATAAAAGATAAATGGTTAAAACTTGGAACATGTCTTTTTCAATAATAACACTTTAATTCTGATTCAGTTAATTTGAAAAAAAAAATATTTACTTTTGAAAATATGATATTTTAAAAATAAGTTACATAATTTTTTTTTTTGAATTTTTACTTTGAACATTTTTAACTTAATTACTATTTTTAAAAATGCTGAATCAAAATTAAAATTTATATATTTCTGTTTAAATAAAGGAAAAAATTTTGAAATTCGACAAATAACATTTCGAGTTATAACGATTTTAAATTACCCCACTTTTTAAGAAAATTAAATTAAAAAATTTTTTAAAAAATTATTAGAAGTTTTATGATACGATTTTGTTTACAAATTATATGGTTAACCATCACAAAAAAATCCAAATTTCTAACTCAATAAATAAAAAAATTTAGAATGTGCCGCTGACCCCCCTTTTAACATTCTTGGAATTGAATGTTTCGTGAACCATTACCATAAATATCCCCACTCAGGGGGGATTTTGCCTGTCTCCGCGTTTCCACAAATCATTTTTCTTTTCAAAATCAGTTCTAACGCCATCCTTGCCCTGTATGAAGATCTCAAAGCTCTTTCCTGGAATGATTTTAATTTCCTCTCTGGAGATGATTTTAAATATCTCCCTAGAACTTTTATTGCCGCTATTACTAACAGAAAATCTACAACAATTATGTTCTCTACTACTACTATGAACTCCATTTTTAATGAAGATATCGCAAGATGGCTTGTCGTTCTCAGCTTCATTAAAGTTCCTGGAAATTACGTAATAATTTTCCTAAAATATTTCTGCCATCAATACACTCGGAAACTTTAACATCCCTTTTCCAAAAGTCAAAGACTTTTAACTCTGCATCATTTGTTAAAAATTTGGAACTCTAACAACCGGTTTCAATTTTTCTGGGTTCTTGGTCGTACGGAAATTGCTGAAAACGAAGGTGCTAATATTATCTCAAAAAATGCTTCTTTTAGTACATTTCTTTATGAGGTTTCTATCGAAGCTGCCATTTTAAACTCCCTCTCTGCTGATTCATCTCGCCGATCTTGTCGATCTGCTAAGTATTATCATAGTTTTAATTATTTAAATTATAGCCTCTCTTCTCACAATTTCTTTCCGCGTAAATGGTAATCGTAAATTCGACGTTCTTACCTCTAGAGTTCTTACAAATTCCTTTCCTCCAAGGCTACACGAAAGAAATTTGCAAGAAAAAAAATTGAAATAGTTTTTAAAATTTTATCTGATTTTCATTTATACGACACCTGTGATATTCCTGATTTGGTAGACCATATTCTTCTTCAGTGCATTAAATGGAGCATTGGTCACAATGAATAATATCAAACGTTTAAAACTGAATACCTATCCCACTTCTCTCACTCTTGCTTCGCTATTAGAATTCAGCTCCTCTGCATAGTTAAGATAAATACTCTTCTTTGTTTTTCAAAACTATTCGACTTCTATAAGGCGAAACGTCGCAACGTCACTGGCTACGTCAGTTTTCGTCTACTATAGATCACGTTATTAGCGGGTGGCAGAAAACAGAAGCCGTTCCTATGCTTTTGCATGTGTTTTTGGACGATACCCTCATTTTGAGTTAAATAATTTAAGTTTATATATAAAATTCCTCATATTAGTTGTATGTAACAGGTATTATAGCACTTTTTTTCAATATTTCGCAAGGTTTAAGAGAATATAATCATTCTTTCGTTGAGAAGGATTATTATTATGTTGAGATATGTATAGATATCAGGATAAGTTACTTCAGGCCGGTGTCTTGTATCGTAACTCCAGTCTTCCCCTGTCAATAAATACGGGTCACATACTGAATAAATCTTTCCGGGCTGTACCTGAATGTTTAATTTAGTGATATGCCTTTGTTTAGATACCGTATCTGAAGACTTTGCGTAATCTGAGAGCATTTTATTCCACAAGCTGTAAGAATGCTCATTGAACGCCATTTTAAATTATGCAATGTTTTGCCACTCCTCGCCAAACAAGAAGTAAAATCTGCAAGAGTTGAGATGTGACATGCTGCGAGACACTGCCCTATAGCCCCCTCTTCCTCATTAGGCTCTTCGTGTTTTTTTTTCCATTATTTCAGGCCATGTTTGCCTAAAAGTCTAGTTTTACTTATAGCAGAATGGTAGCACTTCCCTTAGCCAGTCAGTTGGATTTAATTTTAGAAAATGTCACAAAACGAATCTTTTTCATATTTCATTGTGCATACAAGGAGTCATCAAAAAGATTGCAAAACCCATTTATTATGAGTGCTGCAACATTTATATACTAGCTGTTGGCCTATTCAACAGTATAAGCAGAAACAATTTGACAAGAATGCACTCTTTCAGAACATAGAAATGGAAATTTTTGATTATTAAGAAAGTAGGTAAATTATGTATGAACAGAGCCATAAGTATAGTGGCTTGAGAGTGTGATCTGTTTATTGTTTCAAGTTCACTGTTTGTTAGTAAAACTGAGTTGTAGGATATAAAATGGTCAATGAACCTATTCATGGTCAACTTGAGGTCCTGCAAATCTGAAAGTTGAAACATCTGACATCAACATTGTCAACGTGATATAGCTGCATTATCCGGCGTAGTAATTAATAAAGGGAGTACTTGTTGTACGTTCAGTCTTATGGATTGGATTCATGCGTATATTAAATGACTAGCCCCTGCAAGATAACTTATTGCAGTAATGAATTTTATAATTGTTTTCCTTATACAGAATAATGGCAATACTCATTATGATACCCAGAGGAAAGAATTCTCTTCAAAATTCATAATATATTTCAAAGTTTGATACCTTTAAACATAAAGCTTTTTTTACGTTACGATAAATATTGAATTAATCTGTATTCAGTGGTTTGACATTTCACTCTTGAAAGAGAAATATAAAATTACAAAGAATTAATAATTTAATACAATCTAATGTATAACGAAATATTTATTTAGATAGAAAACACTGTCTTCAATTCAAACCAAAAGTTTTTTTAATTATTTGATATTTTTTAACTAACCACGTCAATATGAATCGTGATTCCTTGAACAAAACACTAAATTATTTTCAATATGCTTGTGTTTTCCCCAAATCAGCATATATTTTGCCTTAACATATGCTTAACTGTATTTTTTAATATAATAAGCTTAGACGTTTATGAAAAGAGACGATTTAAAAAGTTCTTACGATGGCAAATTTTGAGAAAAAATTGGTCATTAAAGCATAACTGGGAGATATAAACTAAAAATACGTTGAACAAAAAACTAATGCGCATATAAATTTTCCTGTCAAAGTAACTTAGATTCAAATTTTGAGAAGGTAGATTTTATCTGAAATATGTGAAAAGAACAAAAGATATTCATAGAGTGCATTATCAATACTCATTTCTTTTCGTGCGTCTTTCCCATCCATCCTGAAGTTTCACTTTTGTGAAAAATGTCATACCTAAAGAAAAGAATGCCCAATCATTAAAAAGATTCACTCTTTTCCCCATCAGCCATTCCCAGACAGCTATTACAAATCTTTACAACAGCAATTTATTTCTGAATGACTGCAGCAACTTTCAAAATGTCTGAGGCTTTAAATTAAGGACAAAAAAAGTTTTCTTGCGCACAGATATTACCACAATAGAAGCAAAAAGAAAAGTCCATTTTCTGCTGATTACATATATTTTATTTATATAAGCATTTGTTCCGTCTTTTTTTTCTTTTATTAAAAGACAGAAAAACGTTTTTTGTCTGTACTAGATGATTGCAATTTGTTTTTGCTCAATAATTGGAGTTGTTTGTTTTACACATAAAATCGTTGTATTATTTCCCATTTATATATGTATTAGTAGGTGATAGTTTTTATTTTAAGCTATGTTTATGGAAAATAAGCGCATAAGCAAATTGTCTATTTTATGAATCCCTGATTTCTTACTTATATAAATGCTTTTAATTATACACACATTACATCATTATATATATAATAGCCGTTGTCTCTGTATAACACTTCCGGGCTGTACTCATCTTTCAATTGAAGCTCTCAGTAAACAAACAGCCGGTTAGGCTTAATTTCAATTTCAGATGTGGATCATAATTTTTTCTTACCTAAAAACTAACATCTTCTCCATCAAATCACGTTTGACAGCCTATTTTTCTATAAAACATTCAGAACTAAAAAAAAATATTGGATGCTTTTAGCTGTATATTTAACAGTTTTTAAAAATCTGTTTACTTTTGCGATGAATTCTGAAAGTAAACAAACTTGAATGCGAATGAATCAAGTAGCTCAAGTATTCATATCGCGTAGTGATCTGTAAAAAACTGGATGGCAGTCTAATAAAAAATAATGAAAGGGTTTTCTTTTACAAGGTGTGGATTAAATGCAATGTTGTTAGATAATTCGGGATATTTTTTTACTTTCATATACTTTTTTTCATTATGACGTCATTATTAGTATTATGACGTCAAAATGACGGGTTGGATGGTAGTCTACTACTCCAATCGCATGAAAAACTAAATAAATAAAAAATAATGAAAGGGTTTGCTTTTACAAGGTGTAGATTAAACGCAATATTGTTAGATAATTCGGGATATTTTTTAACTTTCATGTACTTTATCCATTATGACGTCATTATTAGTATTATGACGTCAAAATGACGGATTACCTTCTAGTTTCAAATAATTTAGATCTTTTGTATAAAAATTTCAAGTTCGTAATCGTCGAAATCTTAAACACGTCCAACTGTGATAGCATAAATTGTAGTGATCTTTTATTAACGTATAGAGTAAAAATTTAATTGTACTGTTAGACTGTTTTTTTTTTCTAATGTGGAGGCACTTATCGTGAGACAGTTTTGTTGCCTACTTTATTATGGGAACATCATTTAGGTGAGCAAGTATTGCATCCGCTGACGGGACAACACGCTAACGACCAAGCCTTATTAGGGATTTGAACCCAAACCCACTGCGTGGAAGCTCCCTACCACTACATCCTTTGGACCACAACATATTGTTATACTTAAAAGACATGTTATATTTATTTTTTTAAGTGGGTAATAAATTATTTATAACAGAACAATAATAGATAAATTATGTCAAAATTAATGATTGCCATATACATTTTATTTTGCCATATACAGGGTGAACCAAAAGTCTTGCCCTGATTATAAAAATTCATTACAAAATAACCGTTTAATATAATAATGTGACTTTTGTATCGTTGGATAGGTCAGTTTTAGTAGTTTTTTTTTTTTGTGCAATAAATGACTCGAGTGCTCCTTCAAGAGGGACTCGGGGGAATATTTGAAAGGAGGACATCATTTTCGGCCGGAATGGAGTCGATTCAAGAGAAAGCCCAAAAAGCGTCACCCCTAACATTTACTTATTGCAACTTTTGCAGAAAGATGTAGCACCCCCACACTGGGGATCTTTAGTGCGTGATTTCCTAGACGAAACATATACTGTATGTACTGTAACAGAAGACATGTTAAATAACACTGGGCGGGAACTGGAGTATCGCTTCGACATTCTCCGAGCTACCAAGGGGGCACACGTTAAAATTTACTGAGGTAAATGGTCTTATAAAAAAATTTATAACACTACTTACAATATATCTAAACAAACATAGGTCTAATTATAATAGTTTGAGCACGATAAATATTTATAATCAGGGCAAGACTTTTGGTTCACCCTATACATTGCCATATACATTTTAAAATTAGTTGATTGCCATATACAACTACAAATAATTTTCTGTATCCTACTTATGTATAAAGAAGGAATTTTATAAAATGTTTATAACAAACAGAGGAAACATACAGTCTTATATACACGTAGGCTTCCGTGTGTGCGTAATAAAAAACGGTATGGTACAATAGAAATAATAAAATTTACTTTTCAACTTCAGTGTTGTTTACTATTGCTTATCATCTCGATATTAGAGAGAGTTTATTTCCTTCTATTGTTATTAAAAATCGCTATTCTCTTGAAAATTACTAAAACTGTATAAAAAAATAAATCTTTTCTGAGCTAATTTAGACGATTGAATCTGTCCATAATAAAAACAGTCTGTAATCCAGATAAATTGAGTAGTTCATTCTAGAAATGTGAATTGTTTTTTTAGAGGGAAATCTGGCTCTGCTGAACTCAGTAAATAAGAATTTTATTTAATTTATTGACATTACGAGACATTCATATTAATTTACACACCCTTTCTTAACGTACAGGATACCAAATTGATGCTTCAGGGATTTAAATACTTTTTCTGATATCAAATATTGAATGCACCATGGATTCGAATATAACCATACTATAATCGTGTTTCCTTATATTTTTCGTCACCTGAAGTATGTCACTGTTTTAGGTGCTTTGCTTATCTAAGTATTAGCGTTCATAAAGAGGGTTATGAACAAAAGGTTTGCATATAATAACAGCGAAATTACAGACTTCCACAGTATCATAATGGCTGAAATATGTAAATACCATTGCATTTCTATCTGTGTGATTAGCTATGCGTATGATATAAAGCTTCAGTATTTTTATATAAAAAAGAAATATCAGTTGATGTTAGAAAAATACGAAATTTTAAAAATCCGAAGTGGTCGATCTGGACTGTACGAAGAAAGTTCAAATAAACTGGCAAGTTTCAGTTATCAAAGATTTATTGACGTTAGCCAACGATATGGCTCATTTATTTAGGGATGCTTCCGAATGAAGCTTCCTACTCGAGCGAAAGACAAAATTCAACTGCGCAAAATACTTGTTGCAGCCAAATCATAGGCGCCAAGTAACGACGGTTACAGTTCAACCTTTAACCAGGCATAAACATACCGCCCGACTTTGAAATCCTAGTGATTTCAAGAAAATAACAATTTTACAGCCATATTTGTACAATATTCAAATTATACATAGATTAATACAATTCAAAATTTACAAACAAAATTAATATGTAGATCACAATACAGTAAAACACCATACACTTATATAATTATAAATACACTTCCATACAAATACTTCAGTAGACTATACAAATTAAAGATATAGATGAAAATTAACTCTTTTAACTTTCCATATTATTTAAAGGTAAAATGCAAATATTAGATATACTACGTTTAAAAATACCACGAGGTGTTTTTACTAAGACTACTCGTATTTTTCCATCTTTGCCTGGGATGGTGTCGTGAATTCTACCAATAGACCAAGTGCAAATTGGTAATTTGTCATCTTTTAGTAGTACTAGTGTTCCAGTGGTAATGTTATTTTTGTCAAAAAGCCATTTGCCTCTTTGCTGTAAATGATTTAAATAATCTCGTGTCCATTTTTTCCAAATAATTTGATTAAATTTAGTTATTTTTTGCCATCGAGAAAGTTTATTTTCTGGCATATCGGTTAATACAGGTTCTGGAATAGCATTGATTGGTCGACCTATTAAGAAGTGGCCAGGGGTTAGGGTTTCAAAATCATTAGGGTCCGAAGAGAGTGGAATAAGTGGCCTGCTATTCAAAATTCCTTCGATTTGATTAGTTACCGTTAAAAATTCTTCCAGAGTCAATTTTGAATTTCCCACTGTTCTCTTTAAATGATGTTTAAAAGATTTGACTCCCGCCTCCCACAATCCCTCGAAGTTCGGAGATCTGGGAGGAAGAAATTTCC
>OU015495.1:209617548-209655406 GCA_907164885.2 Dolomedes plantarius
AGGCGTAAACACGAAGTTTTTCGTAAAAGCCTTTGTATACTAAAATAAGTACAAAACTTTAAAATATTAAATTTAGAATAAAAAAATAAATGTAGAATATGTTAAGCAGAAATCTGCTTTCCATCAATTCATCTTTTAATATCATCCATCAATAATATCCATCAATTCATCTTTTCATCTTTTCTTATTCAACGTATCTTGTTTATAATGCTTAGTTTATAATTTCTTTATAGCTAACTTTAAAACGCGAGTTAAGAACTAGAGTTAACTGCAAAGATCTGTAAAAGAAAAATATGTTATCTATAAAAAGTAATACCATCACAAATGAACTCTAAACCAATGGCCTTTTCGTAACAGTTATTGCAGTTTCTGGAAGAGTAATTTATTTTTCTATAACTTCAGAAACTTTTGACTTAAATAAGTTTGTTTTTTTCTTCAACTACAGCCCCAAGAACAGCACTAATGAAAGACGAAACAGCACTTTTTTGTTTGTTTTTTTACTCAAGGCGTATAAATACATATATATTATACTCATAAGCATTTTGTTTTAGTCTCTTATTTAAAAATTGGTACTGAAGAGTAACTATTATTTGTCAGCAACAGATGTTTCAAAAACTTCTTTCATATTTTTCTTTTCTTTTGTGTATGGAGTCTAGATTTTATAGATATCGTAAATGGTATTAAATGCTTTCAGACAATAACTTCATTACATTTTCATATAAAAAGTTTTTCCTTTACTTTTGTATATTTTATGGTTCATATGTCTTGAATATGTTACAGAAAAACTGCTCTTAGAGTGCATAATAAAAGACACCATGAAATTGGAACTCGAAATAGTCTTTTTAAATCAAGAAGGAAATAAGTCATATTTTATTCATTCATATATATATATATATATATATATATATATATATATATATATATATATATATATATATATATATATATATATATATATTTATATATATATATATTTATATATATTTATATATATTATATATATATATATTTATATATATTTATATATATATATATTTATTTATATATATTTATATATATTTATTTACATATATATATATATATATATATATATATATATATATATATATATATATATATATATATATATATATATATTTATATATATATATATATATATATATATATATATATATATATATAACATAAAAAACCCCATACCATTTTAAAATCTAACATTATTCTAAATTCCCTTGGGCGTACGAGCTAAATTTCGCTTTTGATTCTAAACTCTAATAACCTCGAGAGAAAATATTAAATGGCTTCCTTTTCAAATAGGCGCGGCGTCCCCAATATTTTAGATAAGCTCTGCGCAGATTATATAAAACCACATGTGACTTATCGACAACAGCAAATCCCTAATCGCGATGATGATCACATGACAAAGTTTATATAAACCACATGAAGGGTACATGTAACGCTTTTTTGATAATGTAACGGTCCTGAGAAGACGTATTCTCCGTCTAATAAAGATGTAATTAAATTAACGTTGTGGTGTTTTATGTGTCCGAGGGTGAGATGAAAAGCGGGAAAGAAAATTAAACATATGTGATGCACGGCCGGGCGCAAGTCATCCATCTTTAACCCCAAAAGAAATACCACCTCAGGCTTCCTTCGTCGGCCCGCGCCCGTGCTATTACATATATATATATATATATATATATATATATATATAATATATATATATATATATATATATATATATATATATATATATATATATATATATATATATATATATATATATATATATATATATATTTATATATATATATATATATATATTTATATATATATATATATATATATATATATATATATATATATATATATATATATTATATTTATTTATTTATTTATTTATATATATATATATATATATATATATATATATTTATATTTATTTATTTATTTATTTATATATATATATATATATATATATTATGATGATTAAAATTCCTGATGAAGAAAGAATGCATGCAATTTGTACTCTAAACAACATACGGAATTATAAACTAGAAGAAAAAAATTAATTTTCTTTATTAAGAGATTTTACATTTAATTGTTTATTTTTCTTCAAACAATTTTCCAGTTTCAACTCGTTTGTCACTGTGTACCCACTATATTATCTTTTGATCCAGCAACCAATGTATTCCAAACAAACATGCTCGCGGTCGGCATCGTAAATCTATTTAACGGGAATCATACGTATTATTCTAGTAACAATTTGACTAGTCTTTGTATGTGCTGCCCCTAATGTTTGTGCAACATTGTGTTTTGTAGTCAGAAGAACATTTACTAATTCTAAAACTTGTTCCGATTCCGTAGCATGTCACAGAATAAAGAATCTTTGCATTCTTAAAAGCTTTGAATTTGGAAATCAGATGCACATTAATTCTATATTAAAATAGAACTGAAAGACAAATACTCTAGAACGTTGGTCAGGCACCCCATCAATTCAACATTAGTTAGTCATTCTGTAGTCAATTTTTAAAGATATGAATAAAATGCGCAAACCCATTATTCGGTTCTCAAATTCACCGGAGAAGGAAGTTTTGGGGGTGAGAAAAACAATGAATTTAAGGGAACGGTGGACCTTTATTTCAGCAAATCTCGTCATTGCAATACTGATTGCGTTATTGTAAATTATATATATATTTCTGTAGATTATTAGTACCAAAATAATTTTTTTCAAGTAAAAAATCATTTATGAAGCTTCTACAAAGTAATTTATAATGGGTAAGTCTAGTAATAAATTTTAAATATGTATTTCTCAAACCAGATTTTTCAAGGTTTTTAGATATTTTAAACGCTCCATGCTACTTAATTTTTCTTCAAAATTCATGAAATTGATAAGGAAGAATCCTGATGCCGTTTACAAAAAAAACTGGGTATCCATTTTACAATTCGACTTCATTAAGGAAATTAAATTTGATTTATAACTTTTCAAAAGACAAAATTTTGATGAAAATCGGGATGGAATTCAGAAAAAAATCTCTCAAAAATTAACTATTCAAGGGATTAAGTAATTGATACCCAGATTTGATTGTTATACGGTTTAAAGAGATTAAAATGCAAAATCGAGGAAATATCTCAAAAATTAAGTAGCAAGGAGCATTTAAATTTTTTTTTATAAATTTCAATTTTTTTTAAAAATCTTAAAATTATAATGAAATTGGAAATTTCTTTTAAGGTATTCTATTTATTTATAGTGAAATGTGTATATGTACAAAATTTCGTATCTCTATGATGAAAAGTAAAAAAAGTAAATTTTAATGTCCACCGTTCCCTTAACGAACTATGGAGAATCGCATAAGTTGTTACATGTTTCTAATGTACTATCAATTTAACCTAATTCTAATGTCATATTCAGAACCCTGTCATAGATTTTATTTGATATTGTCAGCTGCTTTTCTTTAAGTATATGTGTCTGATGTAATTCACAACGTATATTGTTAAATGAAAACTTAACTCATACAAAAGTCTTGTTAACTTTAGCAGGAAAGTAAAGCTATTAGAGTTAGTCAATTATTCTTATGGAAATAATTATTATAGTTTGAATCACTGTATAATTTTTACTCAAATTACGGATTTCGTGTGTTTCTTGCCGGAATTTTAAACGGAATCTTAAACGGAATTTTAAAAATTGTGCAGGAGATTAGTCTTAGGAATAAATGAATTATTAAGAAACCAGATTCAAACGTAACATTTCTATTTCTGCAAAACTGTTTGCTGTTAAGCTTTTACTGATGAGATTCAGAGATATCAAATTTGTGTGTTATCAAAAATGATATGAGCTCTCATAATTAAGCGATGATTTAGTCTCTAATTCCAAAGTCGAGACGTCTGTGGTAGAAACGAAACAAAGGAATTAAAAAAAGACATTAATCGTTAGAACAAAAAAAGATTTCAGGTAGTCTCTTCTAAAGAAACTATCGCGGGTTATTAACTTAGGATTACTTATCATCGCTTACCTCTTTTGTACGTATATATGTATGTATGTGTTATGCATATATGTATCAATATATATGTGCGCATGTATATATGTATAATATAGTGTGTCAAAATTTTGACGCATTTTGGTACTTTTCTGGTTAACAGTTTACTGCTTGCCCAAGCGATATAGACTGGGTTTGGCCCACTACCAAAATTATAACTCGCTACGACGGACAGTTTTAGCGTCTGAAATTTTGCTTTCTGGAGGACCGTTATGGAGGAACGTAATCCTACGTTAACATGAAAGCACCTTATTTCATACATTAGGTAGAAGTTTTGCAAGTAAAATGAAGGAGGTGAAATTTTGCCCTCCAGTCGGACATAGTGCATAATTCGCAAAGCAAACATCGAAATGGGACTACTAAACACGCTTCGTGTATGTAGAAGTTTCTCTGTAAATAACAGAAAAGAAAAAGATAACGAGCTATCTAAAGCCTTTTTTTTTAAAATTCGCCAGTCAAATTCCTTGACCCGGGGTAATTATACGGGTAATGGAATTTGAAAATTCCTTTACCCGTATATGAAAGTTTTTGAAGTTTCCTGTTATGCATTCCTTGTGCAGAACCATATGGAAGTTATAATTTGAATAAAAAATGTACAGTGATTCAAACTGTAATAATTATTTCCATAAGAACAATTGACTCACTCTATAGCTTTAATTAACAGTTAAAGTGAACAAGAATTTTGTATGAATTAAGTCTTCATTAAGCCTTCATATATACCTTATCCACAGACCGAAGATAGGAGAATTGAAAATAATGTACCTTCTTGAAAGAGAAAATCTAAACTTTGAATATACATAAAACTACGTAAGTTATTTCTTATTTCTATAGTACCTAACCAGCACTGTCTATCATCCGCAAATAATCAAAATATAAATTCCGAATTTATTCTCATTTAAGTTATTTCTTATTAAAAAATAAAAATTACTTGCCTTGGGAAAAATGAATATATTCGGTAAAATTTGCCTAAGATACTGAGGTCTGAAACATTTTCATTTTTATTTTACTGAAACTTGCTTTCTAAATTATACAAATGAACAATGTTGTATATTCATATAAATTCAAACAATAGTAAAATTATTACATTGAAAACCTAAAATTTATGTGTCTTTTATTCCCTCTGGATGGACAAACATAAATGACCCATATTCATTCACATTTGGCTTAAAAATACCCTTTTTCCAACGACACATATACCATATGAATAAATCTTCCATCATAACCCACCATTTCATATCTGAAGGGCTTTAATGCAGTATCTGACAAAATATGTGACCGTACACTCTACTACATAATCAATATCTTGTTGTTCCTGACAAATTTGATGAATGGAGATGTTGTTCTTGTTTCTTTTGTCGATGAAAATAAGGAACACGTGGAGTAAAACAAGTTAAACTGCCCCTCATTTGTGTATGTGTGAAGGGACAAGGCGTGTCCCAAAGTTAATCTGGTATAATGATTGATTGTGCTACTACTTAGTGGAAACTAACTGCTGCGTTTTTCAAGAACAAAGGACAACTTGAGGAAGTAAAAGAATGCTTATAAAAAGTGTTATTTCTTCTAATTACATAAGTTAAGCGCTAACAATGGGGCATGAACCCTTTTACCTTTGACTTCATTTATTTTAACAAATTCTTATAAATTTAGTCCATAACAAATCACTTACTCTCTCTATCTCTCTACACACACACACACATATATATATATATATATATATATATATATATATATATATATATATATATATATATATATATATATATATATATATGTATATATATATATATATATATATATATATATATATATATATATATATATATATATATATATATATATATGTATATATATATATATATATATATATATATATATATATATATATATATATATATATATATATATATATATATATATATATATATATATATATTCTTT
Organism: Dolomedes plantarius; assembly: GCA_907164885.2. Taxonomy (NCBI): domain Eukaryota; kingdom Metazoa; phylum Arthropoda; class Arachnida; order Araneae; family Dolomedidae; genus Dolomedes; species Dolomedes plantarius. The sequence continues at coordinate 209,623,524 of OU015495.1, forward strand.
TAAATTAGAAATATTTAAAAATAGATCGCATCAAATGACTATCAGTACATCGTACTGAAAAACCCAAATATATCCTCTTTCATTCCAAAATTCCCAGTTGATTTTTTTAATTCTTTTAACTATGAACATATTATAGTCTTTTGTTTGAGTAAAAAAAAAGTGTTTAGTAGTAAGCCATGCCTCTACACCTAATGCTTCTGAAATGATTTTTGTTGAGTAACCTCTTTTATGCATTTATTACTTTTTCTTCCATTGAGAGGCATTTAACCTCTATTTCAAAAGCACCATGCTTCAAAGGAAGCATTCAACTTCATTTAACTTGCATTTGAAATAATTGATTCTTAAAATGCGTTTTTATATTTTTTAGTTTTAATTAGGTGCTCGATTTACTAGACTCAGGATTTTTTTTAAAGTGGCAACAATATAAAAGAATATTTTCATTGATATGCAAACTAAAAATTACACAAAGGATGTGTCTACATCATTCACTGAACATTATGGAATTGAATATGAGAGTTACTTCTTATAAGTACTCATAACATTAATTAATAAAATATGCTCAATTACTCAATTTTGTATGAATAAATTCTGTAAAAAGAAACCCCATGGCTTTCTCTGTTTATTTACGAATGTCCAATCTTTTTTAATTGTTGCTTAAATATCAACATAGTGTTTATTTTATGAAGCTGAAAATAGGGAAATAAAAAGATAAAAATATTTTCGTGTTAGAAAGCAAAGTTTTCTAATCAGGCATTAATTATTTCTTCATTAATCATGAGAAACGTAATTTTATTGCTGTTTATTATTTGTGGAATTCTTTGAATTTCCAGGGACTTAGCTCCATAGCTTAAAATTTGTATCAAAATACACTACAGGGGAATTTGTTCTATAGTGATATACTCCTAAGGTAAATTAATTTTACTGCAACTTTGAAATTTTTTTTTCGATTCTCCCGCTGGTAATTTAATTTGCTTTATTTGGAAATATAAATTAAAATTACCTCTTTGGCCCTTTGTATTCATCGTTATAATAAATAAATTGGATTTTTAACTTGAATTTTACAGCAAAGGGGCATTTTCACTAGGGTTTATACAAAAACCTACTTTTCTAAAAACCGGTTTTCGAATTCCAGATTTCCAAAAAACCGGTTTTAACCGGTTTTCGAATTTTTGTCAAAAAAAAATAGAATAGGGAAAATATTTTATTTAATTTATATAAAACAGCAAAAAAACGAAATCAATATCAAAGTCAAAATATAAAAAAAAATTAAGGATTACAGATTACTTACACAATATATATATATATATATATATATATATATATATATATATATATATATATATATATATATATATATATATATATATATATATATATATATATATATATATATATATATATATATATATATATATATATATATATATATATATATATATATATATATATATATATATATAGTCATTCTTGGGTCCGTTTTCTTGGGGTACATGCTATCCTACCCCGTAAGAAAAGGTTAAGAGCATTCTCTCGGACAGTGTTTTACACTTTCAAGGAACAATGACTGATTTATCTTGTTTCTCTTTGACGAATGGTGTAAAATTCCTCTTCTTGACTCTCCTGAAAAACATAAAGCTATCCACAGTGGACAAACGTCTCTGTGACATACCATTATTAGAAAAGGGCAAATTCACATAGAATCCGTCAGCGTAGGCGTTAAAGATTCGTTGACGCTGATTGGTATATGACTGGTTAAAAAATTTTACCCTAACTGTCCGCATTCTGTGTGAACAGGCTCAGAAATTTGACTATTTTTGATGTATTACATACAGGAAATTCCAAATTTTGTATAATAATTGGGTAGTAATTAAAAAAAATAGTTCTAATTGATTAAACTCGCCAAATGTATGCTGATTTCTGTATGAGCGAGAAAACTAAAAGACATTATGCAAACTTATTTAGCAGCTACGTCTGGTTTTACTCTACTATTCGCGGATGAATATTGCCGCCAATATGTTTTTATAAACCATACGACGTAATTCACGCAATACATAATTCATACGAAAAAACAATGCATATCGCTGAAAATCACTTTTTCCTGTTTTTTAAATACTTGAAAGGAATTTTTTAGAAAAATATGAAGATTCGAAATCGAATACTCCGTTTTTCAATAAGTATTCCATTACTACCGATGCATTTGTAATAACCTATAACGCATAATTTGCAATATTTTTATAACCATCAAAACTACAGAGAGAATTTTAAAGATACTTATTCTCTTTTACGACTCGAAAGAAACGCACTTCAAGGGAGTTCTAGGGGGAAAAAGATAACTTTAAATAATATCGGAACCTCTTTATAAATAAAAGGTTAACTTTTTTCGCTGCAGCATTATGTATGCTAGACTGAGCTAAGCTAAAACACGAGAACTCGGACTAATTATCGTGCTTTTGTGTATACATTATCCCATTTAATAGTACCTTCTTTTATTCCATATCTGCTTTCAGGGAGTTCATTTATAATACTTTTTTACGATAAAGTATCTTTATTAAAGGCTTTCGGAGTATTTTTCTGGATGAATTTGAATGCCGCACCAGTTATCTTGTGTTTAATTAATCTGACTCAGCTTTCATGGGATTCTGTTGTGTTTTATTTTGTTGGATTCGACGTTAATTAAATTACAAGGAGCATTGAAAGGTATAATTATCTGAAAAGATTTCTGCGGTTCCCCTTTTTTCCCCTTTTCGAATAAGAGTTAACGAAAATCAGCGTAAATCGAGAGGAAAATATGCAGAAATTTGTTTCTAGGTTAATTTTTTTTTCCGGTGTAGTGTACGAATGTAATTCTAAGCATATTCAGATTCTAGTGGATAATAACACTTAATTTGAATTCCAGTTTAAAAATAAAATTTATAGTGCAAGTGATAATTAAAGTACAAGGGACATGTGTAAAATAACAAAACTTCTGTTGTTATTTTACACATGTCAATATTTAACTTTAACTTAAAACTATAAACTAGATTACAGTAATGTTCTTTTCCAGGGCAGCAGGAACATAATCTGTGGTCATACGTCGATGCATAACCGCGTTAATGTTAAGGATATGAGTGAGGTTCGCTCGACAGCGACACCTATATGGTTGCAAAATGAAATGTAAATAATATGAACAATGAAATGACCCAAAATTTTTAAGGTAAGTGAAATACTTTTCATTTTGCAGGTGCTTTTAAATAGATTGAGCAACTAAAATTTCGAAAAATTGCATGTTAGCATATATTTTCCATTGTTATTTTCTTGTACCTCAAAATTTCTCATTGATTTTGGTTCATTTTGAAGATTGTTGTTATTTATAACTAATGGCCAAAAATAATTATGATTGCTGCAATACTTTTTCTTGTAGAGTGTAAACCGTTTTGGTAAAATTTAGCTAAAATTTCCCTTAAATTACCCAATTTTTCAAAAAATGCAATACATATGGATAAAATTTTAAGCTGTTTATGCTTAAAAATTCATTGTTTAACCAAAAATAGTATAAAATGGCAAGAAATTGAATTATTTCAAAAATTTTGTTCCGAACGTAGGCAGTCACCTTAACTTAATAAAAGATTCACCCAATTAAATCTATAATTTTACCACCCACAACACAAGTTTCATGTCAACTGCAGTAAAAGATATAAACTTTAATTTGTACTTCAAAAATAAGTGTCAAGGTTATTAAATTATGAAAATTAACAATTTATCTTCACGGAATGATTTTAATCAAATTTATTTAAGTTTGGAGTGATTTCATAATTACTCTAAATTTTATACAATTTTTCAATGACTCATTCTTAACTTTAATGACAGGAAATATTTCAAAAGTAGCTTTAAATAATATGGTTGTTATTTTTTTCTTATAAAGGACAAATTTGTAATTTTTCATAATTAGTCCTATATATTTCTGAGAATCCAAATATATTATTGTATACATATTTTCAAAACTTTTCGGGACATACCCTATAAATAGTATACCTGCACTTTTTTTCGTTATTTAAAAAAGAAAGCATGAATGAAACAGCATAGCAAATCATTACTGCATTAAGCTAAAATTGTGGCTTTCTTGACGGGATGGAGGAATGCCATTTGAGAAATCAGTCTGTCTGCGCTATTGTAGGTCATCTGAATCTCCCAAAGCGACTTTCAAAATGACCTTAATGTCTTCAAGTTTTCTTTGCTGAATTGTATTATTACTTTGCAACAAAATGCATCTGAATCTTTGAAAAGTTTTTGGATGAATCTCGGAGATAATTTAAAAGGAAAAATAAAGTAGTAGAAATTTCGCGTTGAAGAAATATTAAAAATACCGAAACAATACTCTTATTGTTGTGCGACTGATGTTAAATAATGATGGCGTGTAAGTTAGAAAAAGAAATCAGCGTTCTTTGCTTATATTCTTATTTAAATCATGACTTCAAAGGGAGGAAATTTTAAATGGTATAATAATGAATTTTTAACTTGAATTAATTTAATAAATCTTAAACTTTACGAATGGTCTTCTGCCACTTATCTCGAATTTGTTGAAATGGGAATAAAAAGAAATCCTTTTCTAGTTACACAATTAAAATTTTAGAACAAGTATTGTCCTCAGACAGATATAATGACAAAGCAGTATATGATATTGTCTTTTGTATTTATTTTTTTTTTTGCTTGAATCCTTGTGTGACAGGGATCATATAGTGAGCTATTGTTAGTAAATATCACGAGAATGATTATTCATGAGTTAACAGTAATACATTGATTTATTAAACATACCGACACAGTTATATTTACAAATAAGCATATTCAAATTCATATTATACACATCAATTATCCTCATAACTCCCTAATTTCCTATCTATATCATTAAGCCATTCTTAAATTGGCAAAAGAGCATTTTCAACTGACAGGTTATATAATACAGAGTCACTCTACCTTGCGTTGGCCCTTGTCTTACTATAACCCCTTTGATGGCGCTCTAGGCCGGTACACACCCATAGTAAGTTCTTTGCACAACTTGGTGGTCGTCAGGACATGAGGTAACTCGCGGAATTCTGCGTGGTGTTGATTACTGGAGTCTTTGACGGTAGGGCTCCGGACTTAGGGTGAGCAAGACGGTGAACTCTTCGTTTTAAAACTCTTCTATCTATATCTCATTTTTAATTATTCTTCTCTCTGTATATCTCTCATCTTCGCCTCTCTGAAATATCATTCTTCCTCTTAATTAACCTTTTCCTTACGGGGTGGGATAGCGTGTATCCCAAGAATACGGGCCCAAGAATGAATATATATATATATATATATATATAAATGTATTATATATATCTTCTTAATTTAGCATTTAAAATATTCTCCAATATACTTTACCAAAGACTTCTACCCTTTGCAGAAAAAGTTATAGGAAATTACCAAAGTGGATTCAGACCTGGAAGATCCACAATTGATGAAATTCACTCTTTGAGACAGATAATTGAAAAGACCAGAGAATTCAACATAAGTGCCTTCCACTTATTTATTGATTTCAAAGCAGCATATGACAGTGTGGGAAGGGATAAGCTATTTACCGCAATGAAGGGATTTAAAGCACCACAAAAACTTATCAACCTCGTTAAAGCAACCTTAAATAATGTCAAATGTCGGGTCAAAGTGATGGGTCAACTATCAGAGCCTTTCTTCACTAAAAGGGGATTACGCCAAGGTGATGCTTTGGCATGGATACTATTTAATTTTGCCCTTGAAAAGGCAATTAGGGACTCTGGAATTGATGGAGGAAGCACTATTTGGACCAAATCACTCCAAGTACTTGCATTCGCAGACGACATTGATATAATTGGGAGGTCAAGGAGTTCTGTACGTGAAGCTTTTATTCTTTTAGAAAATGCTGCAACCGATATTGGACTTACCATCAACGAAAGCAAAACTAAATACATGGAGTTTATGACTAATAACTCAAGCAAAGAACCATTTCATATAAAAAACTACTCCTTTGAAAGAGTAGATCAATTTAAGTACCTAGGCACCATGATAAGCAATGGAAATAACTTTATTAAAACAGAAGTTAATCATAGAATAACTATGGGAAACAAATGCTTCTATGGCCTGAAAAAACAACTGAGGTCAAGGCTCCTCAATGTAAAAACCAAATTGAAGATCTACAAATCACTCATTCGGCCGGTTGTACTGTATGGAAGCGAAACATGGACACTCAATAAGGACACTGAAAACCGATTGAGTGCATTTGAAAGACGGGTCTTGCGATCTATTTTCGGACCAGTATACGACAATGGAAGATGGAGAGGACTTTTGAATTTTGAACTTGAGAGGAGATTCAAAGAACCGACAATCTCAAAAACCATTAAAATCTCTCGACTAAGATGGTTGGGGCACGTTTGGAGAGCACAGGAAAACCTACCCATGAAAATACTAACTTTCAGGGTGACAGAGGGAAAGAGAAAAAGGGGCCGCCCCCCCCCCCTCAAGGTGGCTTGATGGTGCTGAATGCGACCTCACAACGCTTGGTGTGAGGGGTTGGAAAGGTGCCGTGCTGGATAGGGAACGCTGGAGACGCATTTTAGAGACAGCCAGGGCCTGTCGCAGGCTGTAGTGCTGTAGATGCTGTATATATATATATATATATATATATATATATATATATATATATATATATATATATATATATATATATAAACCCTTAAGGGCTATATATATTCTGGCTGTTTTTACAAACGGGGTGCATGAAATTTCCCCCTCTAAAAAGAGAAACGGAAAAATAGCCCCGTAAGCTAAAGGTTAATTCCACGTCCTGAGGATCTTATTGGTTGATTCTTTTGTTTCTTTGCCCTCCCTCCGCCCTATCATTGCCTTGAGAGCATATCTAAATGATTGACTCTGCCCAATCCTTTCTCAGGGGCGTATTTCACATTTCTGCCTTCAAATTGCCATCTTGCTTTCACCACGCTACCTAATTCTCCCGTTCTCTGTTTCCGACTTTATTGACTTCTGTCGTGAACCTCTGACCTTTTGCACGTGTGGTACTCCCCCTCTTACTTAAACACCCCTCTAACCATCTTGTTGGCACTAAAATATCTTTGATTCCAGCTTTGCGTTGTAACCATTTCAAATCACTACTATAACTTTACGCGCCTTTCTCCACCTTATCAGCTGCCTTTCTATTATATTTACGAGGTGTTTCTTTCTTACATCCTGCGTTAATAACTCGTCATCGCTCTTTTAGAACGAAAATGCCACCAACTCGTGACACCCTGGTTTGTTGAAAATAGTTCACTTATCACTGGCCATTTAGAATCCCCCAGATATTTTCATGACCAAAGCAGCATTCAGTATATAAAACCAAATAATAGTTTCTAGAAAATTAGCAGGCCTTTACACAAGTCCAAAGTCCTTAGTTTGTCTAAGTGGTATTAAAATTATTTTTAAATGATTTCCCTCCCCCCGAAAAAAGGACATTTTAAATGAATTTGTCAAATTCCAGTTTCTTTGAGACCCTTTGGTCGAAAATAAGCATTAACATTGCAACTTTTTTTATAGATAAACGGCAGCTTTAGATAATGCATTTTTCAAATTAGGATCACAATGAGTGACTCACGACTGATGTAAGTTGCAACGGTACTGTGGGGTAGCATTTGGCAACGGTATCACAAAAGGCGTCATAGCTATATGTAAATGGGGTTAACGTCGATAATGCATCGTACCATTTTAAGTCTTGTTTGGGATGCCAAAAATATTAATTCAGCATCTTGTAGATTAAATAATTGATATTTTTTATAAATTTTGCTACTATTATCAATATTCTACCTTTACCCTTATTGGTACTTTGGGATTATCCAGTCGACCATTTTCGCCAAACCCGATATTATCGCCAAAAGGTAGCTTTTGCATTAATAACCGCAAATTTTATCACATTCACTGTGTAATACTTGACTACGCGAGTAAGAGCCTGTTCTCATCGGAGTCCGGTAGCGGAGCGTTAAAGGAAACATGACGTTGGGACGAAATAAACCAATCATAGGCGTTAAAAATTTCGTTGCTAATCGTTTGGAGGTTTGTCATTGGTTAAATATATTTCAATACTTCAACGCTCCGCTACCGTGTTGAAATATACTGTTTTTTTTTTTACTTCGCTGCAAAATGATTCGAATTTGGGATTTGCCTAGCACGGAAGAGAGTGCAGTGGCATATTTTCAAGAGTATGGAATCGTTTCTTCTAAGAAAATGTGCGTGAATGGCCATGATATGGTGTTGTATATAAAAACTGATAAGCAATGGCGATGCAATGTAAAGGGGTGTGATAAACGAGTAGCTATTCGAAAAGGCACGTGGTTGGAGGGTTTAAAACTCCCGTTTGTGACTGCCCTCCGGTTTATTTACTGCTGGTCGCATGAATTAACATAAATTGAATGGGGAGAAAAACAGCTGGATTTGACAGGAAAGACAATTGTTGATTGTAACAATTATATGAGGGAAGTGTGAACTCATAGCCTTCTACAACGTGATTCGAAACAAATAGGAGGTCTGAACAAAATTGTAGAGATAGATGAGAGGCTTTTTACAAAGCGCAAAAACCGGTCGTATTCTTCCAGAACAATGGATATTTGGGGGACTGTGCAGAGAGAGCAACGAGGGTTTCATTGTAGAGGTTCCCAATCGAAATGCAGCAACTCTCATGGCTGAAATTAGGAACATCATTGCAGAAGGAACTACAATTTTCTCGTGGAAAAGTTACAAAACTGATGAATTGGAAGCAGCGGGATTCAAACACTTTAAAGTGAATCACCGATATAATTTTGTGGATCCTGAAACTGGTGCACATACACAAAATATAGAACGATTGTGGGGTATGGCAAAATGGCGAAACAAGAAACACCGAGGAACTACCCGAAAACACTTGGATTCGTATTTAAACGAATTTATGCGGCGGCGACTACACAAGGATAATGACTTGTTTATCTGCGCTTTAAAAGCTATCGAGGATTTTTGGCCGCCGAAATGATTGATAATAATATATATGGTTAGATTCAAGAAAAATTCAATATGTAATTATAAAAAACATAGAGGTTATTACTTTGTTTTGATTTTTTTATTAATAATGTGTATTAAGGATGTTTTTGTATTAATAATAAATTTAAGGTGTTTAGAATATTTATTTTGGAAATTTTTTTTCATTATGATGGCGCCAAAGGATTTGCGGATTTTTGCGAGAGTTGACAGGTCGACGGAATAATCCTAAAGTACCCTTTTATTTTATGCATTCCATCTAGGTGTTCCCTTAACAAATCTGAATGTATTTTGAGCCTTTATTCTGTCACTTACTTGACCTCATTGCCATGGAAGAAAGAGCTTAAATCATTAAGTTATTCTCCTTATTTTTTTCAAACATTTCATCACCTTTTACTGCTTCCTCTTTTCACATGTACTGTAAGGTTTTAAGACCGGAGAGACATGCTACATACCGTCGGCTTTATATCAATCCCAGTTGAACTCTACTGACGCCAACTAAATTAAATTATTTCACGCCAACTGTATTTGACATATACAAGGTCTGACAATAAAGTTCGGTGAATAGTCCTGTAACATTATCGTAGATGAAATATTAACGAAAGTTACCTTACTGTCCTTCGAAATAGTCACCTCCCATAACTATGCACCGCTGACATCTGCTATACATGTTCTGGAAACTTTGCAAGAAGTCTTCTTTTGGGATGGAGTTCAAAAGCCTCGTCACGTTTCGTTGGATGTCAGGAATATCGTCAAATCTCTTTCCTTTCAAAGCGAGTTTGAGTTGTGGGAATAGGAACTCTGGAGGATTGGGATCTGGCGAGTTTGGTGGATGTTCAATTTGCACCACCCCCTTTTTTGCCAGGAACTGTTTGACGATATTGGCTGTGTGAGGGCGAGCATTGTCGTGAACAAAAAACCATGAACCTTGTTGTGCGTACTGGGGTCGTACCCTGCGTAGACGTTTCATGAAACGGGTCAAAATTTCAATGTACCCTTCAGCATTCATCGTCGTTCCCTCAGGTAGAAATTCCTTGTGGGCAATGCCTTGACTAATGCCTTGTGATCGTCATCCAAGTGATGTGGCACAAGACGGCAACACGTTTTTCTCATCCCTAAATTCTGGGTAACGATTTGTCGCTCGGAACAAACGCACTGAACAAGCACTTTGTAAAACAAGTCTACGGAAACAAGTTACACGGAATACAAACGACGCTCAACTAAACAACGGTGGGGGCAGATGGTCAACACCTGCCGATACGCAGGTGCATAGTTTTGTTTCGCCAGTGTTGTCAGATCGGCCGTTCTGACTTCATTCACCGAACTTTATTGTCAGAGGTTGTATTATTCCTTTTTATTTCCTATTTCACATTCAACAAGTCGCATTTTGAAGTATGTTGTATGGTCTTTATGCTAGGCATGTCTTTTTAAACCGCTGAGAACCCTTTTACTTGGTTTGATATCTTCCTATAATGAAAGGCCAATTCCATCTGAGAATTCAAAGAATTGTACATATTTCCCGAAATTATTGCATCTTGGCGTATCTTTTCTCTGTCCGAAAAAAATTGTGTTGTACCTTCTTTGGTAATTTCCCAAAAAGTATGATAAAAAAATCCATCCCTTTATAGCTGCTTCTCAAATAAATTTTTCTTCTTACTTTCAATGACATCTCTACATTTTCAGACCTATGATTTTCTATTGTTTACACTTTAGTAGAATAGCGTCCATACGGTATGCAATAAGATAATGAAAAACTTAACAATTGCAAGCAGAGCAAGTACAGTACCAACTTTTATTTTTAGAAGTAACAAAAAAAAAACTTTATGTATAACACAGCAACTTTTTCGTTCTCCTAATTTATTTTCGGCCACAGACTGGATAGCGTTGATAAATAAAAAAAAATACTCAAAGGAAAATGTAGCAACGTATATAGAATTCACTGAGAACTTTTTTTTTTGATATCTCAGGAAATGGTATTTGACTACATTGGAATTTTCCCCGAGTATCAAGAAAAAAGTATTTACATCAAAAGTAAGGTTTTAGATTCGAGATTAGGGGATTTTTATCCGGGAAAAAAGATAAATTATGTTTTTTTTTCTCATTTTTCTCTTCAAAATGAGATTTTGATAACACAAGAAAATTCATTTTTTTTACATGTGTATGAACTTCAGCGGTAAATGAGGTTTTCTGAAACATGGTTTTAGATTTTTTTTTTCAGAAATAAATGCTTTTTAAATGAGAAAAGGCAGAGGTCAGGTAATTTAACTCTGGGATTTTATCTTATTGTAAAAGCTTATGGTTTTTAAATCTCTCATTGAAAAATTTTTTTATGTATTATATAATAGAAATCTGGTCGAACGTAAATTTTGATGGCAATATTAATAAAACAGTAACTGAACGTAATTTAAAAAAAAATGCGATTGTATTTCTTTCAGAGTTATTTATAAGTAAAACACAATTTATGCTAGGTATTCAATTTACAGAATTGTTATTTTTTCATTTAGTAAAGAATCTTATTGTAAGACTATTTCTGTATTCATTTTGTGATGCAAGAATATAAGAATTACACTATTAGTCAATTTTATACAAACCAGCCGCTGCGCGACCAGGATGGTCGCTTTTAGTTTTATATTTTCATTTGTTAAACAACTCAACTGAAAGTAACATATGTAAAGAACGTTACCATTACCTGCCATCATAAATATAAGCTGTTAAGGGGTTGTGGGAGCTCAGCCAAAAAATTTATAATCATTGATAAATTCACTATAAGGCTGATTCTAAAACATCGTCATTAAAAAATGTGAATTTCCATTACTTCAGAATAGAGTTAAAGATAAGACTGAGAAACCCAACACCATTGATTTTATTATTTACACCCCTCTCTGTATGTACAATTTTTCAAAATTAATATATCTACACTTTATCATTACATCAAGTAAGAAATGTTGGGGAAAATTTTTTTCACTTAAAAAATGGAGTAAAAATTCAGCAAGTACTAAATATAGTGTGGATTATATCACCCTCTGTATGTACTATTGCTCACAATTCAGATATCTCCACTTAATCATATCAAGTAATAAATTGTTGAGAAAATTTCTTCCCTTATAAAATGGAGTAAAAATTTAGCAAGTGCTAAAATATAGTGTGGATTACATCACTTTCTGTATGTATTGTTTATCACGATTCAGAAAGCTCCACTTAATCATATCAAATAATAAATTGTTGGGAAAATTTCTTCACTTATAAAATGGAGTAAAAATTCAGCAAGCACTAAAATATAGTGTGGATTATATCACTCTCTGTATGTACTATTGTTCACAATTCAGATATCTCCACTTAATCATATCAAGTAATAAATTGTTGAGAAAATTTCTTCCCTTATAAAATGGAGTAAAAATTTAGCAAGTGCTAAAATATAGTGTGGATTACATCACTTTCTGTATGTATTGTTTTTCACGATTCAGAAAGCTCCACTTAATCATATCAAATAATAAATTGTTGGTAAAATTTCTTCACTTATAAAATGGAGTAAAAATTCAGCAAGTGCTAAAAGATAGTGTGGACTACAGCTATGATATTCATAAAACTTCTTGATATACACAGTTGGGTATTTCAGAAGTAGGAGATATTACAGTGACAAAATCAATAGAACGGACTCTGGATAAACCTATATATACAACTGCCCATGACTAAGCACTGGATTTGATAGGTCCGGACATATTTTGTCAAACCATCAGCGGTTGTAACAAATGTCGCCGCTGCACACACGCGGTTTTAAATTGCGGACGCCCGCTAATATTTACATCCGGTAGTTGCAGCCGTTGCCATTCTGAGTGTAGAAATATCGTCGATTTTTGCGCCGCATAAATTTCTTACGCGTTTTATATGTATAGATAGTTTTAAACAGTTCCTTTTGCACCAAAATTATTTTTAAATATTAAAATGTTTTTATATCATTTATTTTTAGGGAAAATAATGTTTCAGTGTATATGAAAAATTCCGTAAAAGGGAGGGTTATATTTTCGCTATTGATACACAGTATTTAATACTTTCTTACCTTTTTTTTTAACATGTTAATTTATGAAAAAGTAAGAACATATTGACATCCTATATTTAACCCCATCGCAATTTTCAATTGAAAATAAAGAAATAAAATGCTTTACTAAGGATTTTAACAGTGCATAATTTGACGTTTTCTCTAATACCCTCAAACCCATATGTATGGTCTGATTAGATGTCTAGTAGCGTAAGGTTGGTTGGTTCAATCTCAAGCGCTGTGGTCGCCTTTTGCGATATGAAGGCTAATTACACTGGGACCTACAGTTTAATGTCGATTTGGGCTACAGTAGCCCATACCTGCAACCAGAGTCTGGAATCCACAGACTGGTAGAGTCTGTACCAATTGCCAGAGACAAAGGGCCTGTTCACATAGGAGTCTGTTGCGTTGCGTTAAGGAAAAGATGACGTTGAGACTAAAATAAACCAATCATAGGCCTCCAAACGATTAGCAATGAAATTTTTAACGCCTATGATTGGTTTATTTTCGTCTCAACGTCATCTTTTCCTTAACGCTACGCAACGGACTCCTATGTGAACAGGCCCTTAGCAATTAAGCAATCTTCCGGAATATTGTGAACAATATTCGCACTTTAAAATTCAATCGACTCTAATACTTTTTACCCAATGTTTGATACTAGGGGAGTTTCCAGTAAATGTACGCATAAATATCACACTTTCACTAGTTAACTAAAATTGAAAAACGTACGCTTCATTATTTAAATCTTTTCGTTAAATTAAACTTTTCTGTCTGCCTCGTAAATCTTTAATGCAATTCTTTTTTAAAACTTATTTAAATTTCCTCAAAAATCTGAAAAAAGTATGGGTGAAGAAAAAAGTATCAGCCTTTGTAACGGAAAAATATCAAATTTATTGTTTTGACAATTATTAATAATCCAATAATCAGCTATAAGCAGTGCAGAATAGTTTTTAAAAACGGTTAACTAATATTGAATTATTACAGGTAGAAACAAAATGAGTTCATTAAATTAATAAATATCTATTTTTTCATTTAACTACTATGAATAACTGTCGTTTGGAATACGACATCTGTTAAATCACGTTGTGATTAAATTAAAACATAATACTTTGTTTGAATAATAAATTGATATAAAATATTACTGAAATTGAAAAAGATTATTTTATTAATACTAGTATAGATTTATTCTGCATTTTCTCATAAAACTGATTGTATATAAAAAAGGATTTCAAAATATTTAAATTAAGGAGAAAGTATTCTAACTCCTCACCAAATTACTAAATTAGGCTTCACTGTTCTAACATATCAAACAACCATAAGAAGATCGACGAAACATCTTAATTTCTTTTGAGCTATTCGTGTTGCGGTAAACAATTCCCTTGTGATAGTAGACCGAAAACGAATGTGTTTTTGTTTTAAAGAATGTTTAGCATGATAAATTAGTTTTATGAATAGTTACGAGAAAGAAATTTTTAGTCATTGCTGGAATGCAATTTAAAATTTTTAAATCAACACATACTTGAAAAATATGAGTTTCTCCCTTTGTTAATAAGTAATAAAACACTCAAATATATGTATATATCTTTATTAAAGTAATATTGATGTAAAAACTTTAGTATTTTAAAATCATTATTTCGCGCGTATCGAGGGGATAAATATAAATTAAGTAAGCATTGGAAGTATTTTTCAGTCATCAAGTCTAATCCTGCAGGTATATACTAACTAGAAATATCCATGTTTTCATGTATATTTTAAGTTTGAAATTATACATTGCCAGTTAAAAATATTTCAAAGATAAAACCTTAAAATATTTTATATCATATTAGTTATCATAAGTGAAACTTCATTAAAAATCAAAATTTTTCTTAGAAACAGAGATTTTTTTCAATAAAAGTCTGCATATTTTAGTGAATTTTGGATGTGTAGATTTAGATGAAAGTATTAAAGACGTTAGAGAAAGTAAAAAGAAATTTTAAAAGTAATAAAAGAAATTTTCCTTTCACGTTCTTGAATTCGGCGAATTCAATGTTTCACTTACATTTAAATCCGTATTTTTCAAGGGAAATATATGGTAACGAAGCTTTATGCAGAAAAATATATCAGAATAAAATTCCTAAGAGTTTCTTCATTTGTAAATTTTATTGAGTATCGATGCATATTATCTGTTTGATCTCAAATAGAAACTAAAATTTCTTTTAATCCACAAAAATATGTTTGCATACAACTTTATTTCTCTAAATTCGCATGTATACTTTAACTGCGAAAGCATTTTTGTTTTAGCTAAATATTGATAAAGCTCACATAATTTCTGATATCAGCTATTTAAGAAATAATTTCGTAATGTTCACTGGATGGGAAATAGCATATAACGATGGTTTTCAAATTTTACTCATAGTGCATGGTCAGACTTTAATTAATTCCTAGCATTTTAACACTAATAAATTTTGTGAATGTTAAAATTGTATCAATATGTCTTCCGCAGTATTAAATAATAATAATAAAGTTGAATTCACTGTGATATTCTATCTTTAATAACTTGAAATATGAACACAGAATATCATATGTAATATTATTTTATTCCTTTAAACGCTTTAACGCCTCCATATATTATTGTATTATTTTATAAACTACAAATATTGGCAGTCTTTATCCTCTCTTATGAGTTTTTACTTTCATTAGGGTGTGCAATATGTAACTTTTCACTGAGTGGATTGTTTTAATGCAAAAACGTTCTTTTAGAATTCATTGTGATATTTTTTCTTTAATAACTTAAAATATGCACACAAAATATATCATATGTAATATTATTTTATACTTTTCATTAAACGTTTTTATGCCTCCATATATTATTGCATTATTTTATAATCTACAAATATAGGCAGTCTTTATCCTCTCTTATGAGTTTTTAATTTCATTAGGGTGTGCAATATGTAACTACTCACTGAGCGAAATGTTTTAATGCAAAAATGTTCTCAACATGTAAAAGAAATCAACTTTCTCGAGCAATGCGCCAGCTCCTATGCGTAGAAGCTTATTAATGAATGCACTGGGTGACTGATTTGCAAGATGCAATAGTAAATTTTTAGATCTCAATAGCTATCGTGAAACATTTATACTTAGAAATATTAACTATTATTTGTAGAAAGTACGTAATGGGTATATATATTTTATAAATTATCTGACAACTTCAATTTTTAAGCTCACTAATGTGTGATTAAATAATTTTCTACATTTATTTTATAAAAATAATTAACGATTTTCCATGATATTATCTTCATATTATATATGCTGTCTATAGAAACGAATCTTTACCAGTGTTTTACACCTCTTTTAGCACGAAGATTTACAGCGCGTTTCGATGATCAAAGACAAATATCTAAATTATTTATTAATTTAAAGTGTATAATTCATATGTAATAGACGTGGGACTTTAAGACTAATGAACGACTAGTGATGTAAAGTAATACTCCGTTCGTTAACACACTTTCTGAGTTACATAAGCGTATATCTTAATATAAGTTCACAGAAGTGACCAGATTTACAATCATGTCATTGTTTTCAATAGAAATTTTTAAATGTTATATGAGATAATTTAATTGAATAAATCTCTCTGGTAGATACACAATTATTACACGTAAATTATATGCTATTAATGTAAAGATAGTTGTCGTTAGTGGTCTGCGAGTTTATGTATCATACATTTAAAACGGTGTAGTTTAGTGAAAAGTCAGTGCACCTTACAGACCCAAAGGTGTTATAATTATACACACATAGCGGCATACACACATAGTTTATTATGACCACCTCGCACTTTTATGCAAATGAGCTATAGCGTCACAGTGTTGCCGCTAGAGGGCGAGATATCTATAAATTCGAAATGCAGGACAAGTAAACCATCAATTCACAGTGTTGCTTGAGAAGATATGGGTAAAAAAAACTTGATTTAACTGAGTTTGAACGCGGAATGATTGTAGGCTCTCGAAGCCTCGAAACCAGTATCAACAAAAAAGAGTGGAGAAACTGAGAGTGGACTGCCAAGAGAGAGTAGTCCACTCACCAACAGAGAGTGGACTACCAAGCAGAAAACCGGGTCTCAACGTCGGGCTTGGGGTCGTCACAGGCTAATGAATGCTGTATCTGAAAGGAGACTTGTCAGAGTTTTCCAGTCCAACAGAAGAGCGGGGAATCTTAATCAAGGAGCAACTGCGAACGTCTCTGAACGAATTGTTCGCCGCAAATTACACCGTATAGGCTATGGAAGCCGACGACCTGTTCGAAAGCCTCTACTGTCTGCCTCGAACAAGAGAAGACGTCTCCAGTTCGCAAAGGAGCCCGAGGATTGGACAGTAGATGAATGGGAAAGGGTCACGTGGTCCGATGAATCGCGTTTTCATTTACACCATGCAGATGGCAATTGTGCGAATATGGAGGAAACGGCACGAAAGCGTGGACTCCAGCTGCATTGCCACAATACTTCAAGCTGGTGAATGCAATATTATGGTTTGGGGGATGTTTTCTTGACATTGTATGGGTCCTTTGATCCCAGGGAAACAACGTCTAAATGCCGAATGGTATTTAAGTGTTATTACAGATCAAGTACATCCTGTTTTGTTAATGGTGTACTTTTCTGTGTATGAATACGTCCAGCAGGGCAATTCTCCCTGTCATAAAGCTGACATAGTCCTCAGACGGTTCGAAGACCTTGACGGAGAATTTACCTTGCTTCGTCGGCATTCAAAATCGCTTTATCTCAATCCAATTGAGAATTTGAGGGATGAGATCGAGCGGGCCATCAGGCAGCTGGATCCAGTACTATCAAATCCTAAGAAATTGGACAGTGCAGTTCATTGGATATGGTCTCAATTTCCTCATACCAC
Organism: Dolomedes plantarius; assembly: GCA_907164885.2. Taxonomy (NCBI): domain Eukaryota; kingdom Metazoa; phylum Arthropoda; class Arachnida; order Araneae; family Dolomedidae; genus Dolomedes; species Dolomedes plantarius. The sequence continues at coordinate 209,641,467 of OU015495.1, forward strand.
CTACCAATATCTCATACAATCCATGTCAAGAAGAATTCATATAGTATTAAGGGCAAAAGGTGGTCCAACATTGTGTTGAGGGGGTGGTCATAATTTGGCCATTCAGTGTATACTAAATTAACATATTTTTCTTTTTGTTCTTACCCGATAATTTTCTCCTCATGTTATATTCTCGATTCTTATAAATTTGAAGTCATAAATTTCGATGGTTTTAACACTCTATATTCTCAGGCTTAAATCAGGTTTTAGTTTAAATTTTTATCCAGCTCTAAACTTATTTGGGGTATATATTTTACAGAACAGCTAAATTCTAGAAGAATTAACATTACTTATAAGGATCTGTATTTGTACTCTTCTAAACGTATTGAAAATGGCATTTAAGTCATGTCCTTACAGTCCTTCAATGTCCTCTACACCAGGGGTTCTCAACCTTTCAGGCTCTGTGCCCCCTTTGAACACTGATGTGAGGCCACGCCTCCCCCACCACCACCACTACCATATGTGGCCAATACAAATAGTGCAATCGGAATTTGAAACTGAAGCTTGTTATTAAATAAAAATATAGACTAGATAATTTCGTATACAAAATTTAATATTATTATATGTATCCTAATTTGGAACATATTATTATTAGAACATATGAAATCAAAGAATTAAATACACATCAAATATATTTGAGGTAATCGAGGATCTAGGTGAGGTTGTCATGTAATACCAGTCACTTTCACAACATTAATGAGAGGGCTAGCACTGTTTCTCCTTGACAAGTTTTTGAATATTGCGTAGTAACTGTGACAATGCATACCTCAGGTGACTTTCAACGCCCAGACGTACGACAATTATCGTGTTTTTACAATTACGACAGTTATGGTCTTCCTATGTCGAAAATACGTTATGGTTACATTGTCACCGCAAAATATGAGTACAGTAAATTATAGTTAGTTTTACTTTTTATTTTACTTTTAACTCCCGCCTCCCTTGAAATTCTTCTACGCCCCCCCAGGGGGGCGCGCCCCCCAGGTTGAGAACCGCTGCTCTACACTGTTACAAGTAAAATACAGGTGTACCAATCAGATATCAGACTCAAAATTCCCTCTTATAATTATTTCATGCAAAGAGATAAGAAATGATAAGATATAAAAAAATTGATGATATGTAAGCATAGGTTTTTTTTAATCTCAGCTTTCTGAAAATCACGTATTTTACTATAATCATATATAAGGAAGCTTAATGGAAATTCGCAACAATACTGAAAAGTTCATAACTGGTTGTCAACATGTGTTTCATTTCCTTGATTAACAGAACACCTCTCGATTCAGCAGATAAATGAAGGGAAAACGATATAGAGACGAGTAAATTATATGAAATATTGTTGAAAAGAAATAATTCATGTGTTTATGAGGAAATTTGCTAAAATTTGAATGATTCATGATTACAGTCCTAATTAATCTATATACCGGGTGTCCCATAAATAACCGACGATTTGAAAAATCAATTAAAGAAAAACGGAAGGTGATAGAAATGTACGGTTTGCTGCATTCTGCTTTGGTAACCAGGGAATTTTTTCTCACCAATTTTCAAAATTAGTTACAAAGTTCGTCAACAGATGGCGTTGCTGACTGCGAAAAACTACAGTCTGAGGACAAAATTCGTAGACGCCCGTGCAAACATTTCAGTTTGAATGTTCTGACAAGCAGCAGAGATGTATTGTTCCAGTTCATTTATATAGTTTGTGGATTGTGACGTTGCACCTGGTCTTTCAAGTACCCCCAAAGAAAAAAATCACAAGGTGTCAAATCTGGCGAATAGGGTGGCCAATTCATGCCACTTTGCGCATACTTCTTCCTTTTAAAACATTGTTTTATAGTTTTTCCCAGTCAGCAGCGCCATCTGTTGGCGAACTTTGTAACTAATTTTGAAAATTGGTGAGAACAAATTCCCTGGTTGCTTAAGCAGAATGCAGCAAACTGTACATTTCTATCACCTTCCATTTTTCTTTAATTGATTTTTCAAATCGTGGGTCAGTTTTGGGACACCAGGTATATAAAACTTACACACACACCAAAAAAAAAATTATATTAACTTCAGCATGGCTGCTAGCATGAGCAGATATTTTACAACTTTGTCATTCTTGTTCCTCATTTCCCTCCAACATGAAATATCAGGGTAAAGAGTTGCCGTTGCAGAAAGAGACGAAGACTCTTTTCTGTGACAATAGTACATGGAAATGGACAAAGGCTTTAAACAGACACTACGTGCTGGTATAAAACATTTATTTCTTACATTGACTGAAGCAGGTGAGCATATGAATATATCAAGAGAGTGTATTAGAAATTTAATAAGATTTGTAGCTGATATATGAAAGCTTAAACAGGGGGCTATAAGATGTAAGTATTTGCCTATTTTTACTTCTAATACGTATTCGAAATACTTTAAATTTTTATGTCATTATTTGCAAGATATTCGTGCGATACAATGCCATATTGTTTTTGATTCCCTATTCATGAAAAGTAATTTAGTTCCTTCAAGGTATCATGGGATGATAATCTATAAATCGTAAGAGAGTATATTTTATCATCCCAAGAACCTTTGGAATTTTGAACTATAAACTCTAGCTTAATAATTAGTTTCCTTCAATATCGGGAAACTAGTTATTAAGCTTTAAGATATTTATTTTCTCAGATTCTAGCCAAAGCTCAAATATTCCGTTCAGGAACACTCTAAATTTGGAATTCCTGGCTTCATCATTAGTTTCAGGATATACATAATTATTAAAAATATTTGTTTATTTGTTACTTAGGTAAAATGAAATTAAATACCTAAGTCGGGTACCTAAAGTGTGGTTGACTTATACATGGTATTGAAAGTCAGTAGGTTCACAAACCCCATGTTTTAAATTAGATGAAGCAATTCACTCGATCTGAACCTTACTATAGAAAAATCTTCCTTTATTACCACAATAGAATATTTAGTGTTATTTAAGAAATTCTTACAAATTAGTTTTTTAACAAGAATTAAAAAATCTTATAAGTAAAAGAAAATATTGCAGAACATATTTTGCTTGAACAAACTAATAATACTCATATAACTTCACTGAAGTCTCAAGTGTGTTAAATGTACGAATAGGTTTCCATGCAACGCAGAGGTTTCCATGACTTACCTCTTATAACGCTGAAATGCATTTTGCTGCTTTGAAAACCAAAAAAATTATGAACACATAAAATGAGATTAGCATACGGAAGAAGAAAATATTTATCATTCGTTTTAAAAATTATTTAATGAGACACCAAATCAGAGGGGAACTTATTTACTTTGTTTTACTAAGTTTATTTTAAAATTCCTTTTTATGAAAGAATTCTACATCTGATTTCTATTAAAATTTTTTTTAGTACCTTTAAGGTATTTTTGCTTATACATGTATCAAAGGTCTTGGTTTCGTCCCACGCCTCGACAGTTTTTGCAAAAAAGCATATCTGAACGAACAAAGTAAATTATTACTTACACGATTTCAATTGATATAAACAACTTTTTTCTTTCAGCGAGAGAATTGTAATTGGTGTCAGAACTCATAGAAATCTCTTGTATCACAAGTAGACGGTACCATTAAACTTTACGCAAATTCAAATTCCTAAAACTCACACAATTTAACTGACTAATCGTCATTTGGATTAGAAACTGCGCATAATTGCAACAATCGGTTTACACTTTTGTGAAAGAATCAGTTTCTCATTGCCTTTTTTATTCTCCTTGCTGAAACTTGCTGCTTACATAAAGCACGATATGCAGCTTATTTAAAGCTTATTCAACATAATCTTGTTTCCTCCAGACGGATGATGAAGAAAAATGAATGAACCGTTATCAAAGAATTTTCAAAGAATTGCAGCAGGAAAGCAAACTTGAAATTGAAATTATAAATTTCAAAAATAAAAAACATTGAAAATTATAAATTTCTAAAATAAAAAGGATTGAAAATTATAAATTTCAAAAATAAAAAACATTGAAAATTATAAATTTTAAAAATAAAAAACATTGAAAATTATAAATTTCAAAAATTAAAAAAAAAATTGAAAATTATAAATTTCAAAAATAAAAAACATTGAAAATTATAAATTTCAAAATAAAAAACATTGAAAATTATAAATTTCATTCATCTATATAAAACTAAACTAGAAAATAATCAATGAAAAGGGTGAACCTGGAATTTCGATGGTATTTGTTCAATATCTGGAGAAATATTTGAAAATGCTACTCTCATATCATCGTTATTTGGTTATTATAGCAACTAATTTCGAATATCTCTCTCGCACATATAAATAAAAGCGAATAGAAGCAACATAGCCTTGTAAGACTATTTTAACCCTATTTAACATTAGCGTACTATTGGAACACATAACAAAATTGAAATAGAAATAAAAAAAGTAAATTTAGAAAGTATGAAGCGTGTTTCTTAATTAAAGGATTCACTATGATATAAATTTATATCAGACTGTCCGAGGACCACACCCCCCTTTTTTCACAACCCCTCTCTCGGTGGTCCAAGAGTTTCCGCCCTACTGTCCTAGTATAACGAAGCACATTTATGTAATACGCTTTAGACAAAAGCTAAAATAATAAGCAGAGACTGGCTTTAATGAATATTCACGAACCCTATCTATATATACACTGGTGTTAGAAATTAGGAGAATTTGAAGACTTGGTCGATTATCTCTAGAACTACTGTACCGATGTTAATGAAATTTGATATGTACATACATTGATACAATTCAAAACAAATAACCATTCAATAATTCTAATACACACGCATGATCGTGCGTAACACTCGTTGGAGTCCGAAGGTATGAAACAGCGGTTGCAGAATAAAGAAAAGAATGGGTTAATAGGGGGTATGGTCCCCTCTTACAGATATACAGGTCTCGCAGCGTGATTTCATACTTGAAATAAGGCAGTTTATCATTTCCTGTGGCAATTGGTCCCACTCGTCCAGCAACGCTGGTTTCATTCCCTGGATGGTTCTCGAAAGAGGGTTGCGAGTTGCAATTGCCCTCCCCAGAGCGTCCCAGACATGCGCTATAGGGTTAAGGTCTGGAGATCTGGCTGGCCAATCCATCCGGCGAATATCCTAACTCTCTAGAAATTCGTCGACCAGAAGACCTCTATGTGGCCTCGCGTTATCGTCCATTAAAATGAACTCAAGTCCAACTGCACCCCTGAAAAGGCGAACATAGGACTCCAAGATCTCATCCCTATACCTCCCACCAGTCACAGTGCCTCTTTCAAAGACATGGAGAGGTGTGCGGCCATCCAACATGATGCCTGCCGAGACCATTAAACCTCCTCCGCCATAATGGTCGATTTCGCGGACATTGGAGGGTAGGTAGCGGGTCCTTGGTTCTCACCATATGAATGTACGGCGTGAATCGGTATTTAGTCTGAACCGGGACTCATCAGTGAAGAGAACGGTCGCCCATTAATCCATACTCCAATCTCTATGCTCCCTGCACCATTATAAACGGATTCTCCTGTTCGTAGAAGTGAGCGGGACGCAAACAGCAGGTCATCTTGCAAACAACCCTCACTCAAGAAGTCTTTTGGAAACAGTCACCCTTGATACACGGATTCCTGTGGTTGCATACAAGTCACGAGAGAGCCGAGAAGCTGTAGCACTCCTGTTACGCCTCGCTATAATTGACAAATGGCGATCTTCTCTGGCCGTCCGGGCTGTTGGATGACCTTGCCCAGGTTTTCTTTCGATGGATCCAGTATTCTGGAACTTTCCATAAGTTACACACGACGCTGGGCGTTAAATTGCACTCTCTACAAATTTGGACTTGAGATTGGCCTGCTTCTAGCCTCCCCACAATTCGCCACCTCATTCCATCATCTAAACGTTAGTGGTTACTCATTTTTACTGTAACAATTTGAAATTAACCGATTGCTGCAAAATAACACCAAGAAATTCGCCGAGGTGTGCTAGCAAAGGAAATGCGTCTTAACTTATGCGCGCTTATAAAGCCTGTTTCTCTATTGGCTCCTCCTACACATACGTGTACGCTCACATATTTGATGTACAAGATTTGCATTTTTGTCTAGAAGCAGTGATTTTACATCCAGTTCAGTTCTTTTCATGAAATTCGATAAAATATGCAAATTCTCTTAATTTATTTCATCAGTGTATAAAACAATTCCGAAACTGACTGACTGACATATAACGCACAGACCAAACCGCCGGACCTAAAGGGCTGAAATTTTGCACAACGATTTTTCTTATAGTGTAGGGGTGCACTAAGAAATATTTTTGAAAAATTCCTCTTAGAATTTTTAAATTAAAGTTTTAAGCTATTTTTGTAACATTCTTTAAAGTTTGCATTTAAAATAATAATCTGAAGGTTATAAAATTTATATCACTAGAAAGATCATAAAACTTTCTTTAAAATGAAATCTTTTTCGAATCTTTACCTCAATTTGCTGATTTTTGGTGAATTTTTAAAGATTATGCAGCATTATGCGTTTAGATTTATATAAAAACAAAACGTTTTGATTTTTAAGATAATAATTTTAAGCATACAAAATACGATTAGCCATGTTATTTTAACTGTGTTATATGAAATATAATTTAGGCGAATAAAATTTACAGTTAAATCAATGATTATATTTGTAGATACAGATTGACATTGTTTTTACCAAACACATTTAAATAGACATTCTAATCTCAGTTTGGGAATGATATTTCCTTTACAAATATATGATATACAGAGCTATGAAATGTTTATCCTTTATTTCACGTTGAGAAATCTCCTCTTTAATCAAATGTTACATTAAACTTCAATATTCTTCACAAAGTAACATAGTTTTATACCCTCGAAAAAACGTTTTATCAGTAAAAATGTTTATAAGTATCCTTCTCATGGTCACTCATAAATTTAATTGTCTACTTTTGAAGTGAGGTTAATTTTATAATGAGCAATTATTTTAATAATATCGCACCTTTAGTTCTTCGATTGTGCAACGTGAGATTTTTAATTTTATATTTAATGCTGCTTAATATTCAACTCCAAAAATATCGATAAATAGCACTTTAGCTCCTTTTACAGGAGATGCATGTTAATTAATAAAACATTATTTATTTTTTTACTAAAGAAATACTCCAGATGCTTGAAAAACACAAAACATTTCGTTTTCGAATCAATTTCTTCCTTTACATTTCGGGAACTAATTTGTTTTTACGTTTTTGAATCCCAGATGATGAGTTTCTTTAGTGACACTTATGGGGTCTGTGTTCCATCTGGGTGTGTTAGTAAATATATCGATAAATTTTCGAAATATGGTAATTTCTAATTTTATACTCCTCCGATCCTTTGAGCATCATTCTACAGATTAATTCGAGGAATTCGTTGGCCGAGGTATATTAATGTCGCATTTTATCACATCATAGATTACTCAGTTATAAGCCAAAACATGATCTGTATTCATTGTAGCAAGTTTTTTCGTACATAGGGAAGTATAGAATTCATTACCACCTCCGTTATGCATTTTACGAGCCTTAACATTTAAGGTATCCGACTACATTCAAAACGTCGATTTTGACGAAAATTCCGAATTTGTTTTTATTACTTTATTTTAAAGATTGTAAATTTACCTTTCTAAATCTGCTTTTATTTTTTCGATACGATCCTTAGAAATGAAATTACAGTGATTTAAAGATCAGCAGCAGTCATGAATTTCAATACAATTTGAAAACTTTAATCGTGTTTTCCGAAGAACTTGTTTTTCATCAAAAATGTAAACGACTCTTGCGATAACTCAAAATCTAACCATGATATGTCTATGAAATTTTTCACGTATGTTTTTCATAATGCTAAGAATGTAATGGACTACACATTTGGTTCTAAGTATATTATTTGTTGATTTTTAGCTGCATTTATAAAAAATCTCATTGAAAATTACTAAAATTTTACATGTAATTGCATATAATGACATGTATTTTTTTTCGGTTTTAAGACATCGAATATCTTGTAGGTCATTACAGTTAGAAGGTACTTACGTACCTATGACAAAATAAAGTTAATATTATATTCATAATATTATTATTTAGAGCTAGAAATTTGCTAAAAATTTGTAAAAATTTGCTAAATTTCGACCCAATTTCTTCAATTTTGAAAAAAGTTGCATAGTTAATGTCAATTTTTTCATCGTTTTCGAGTTTTGGTGTTATATTCCTTCGAAAAATAAGGTAGAAATTTTCTCAAGTACAGTTTTTCATAAAAAGGTATATATATATATTTAGGAAAAGGGGGAGTACTTCCCCCCTTTTCTGTATTAATGAAATCAATACAGAAAAGGGGGGTTATTACTTCCCCCTTTTCTGTATTAATTTTATTTTATGAAATACTGTATCAATCTAACTGCATTACCAATTTATTGTTTGCAGTAGCTGTTTGTTTCTGTTTGTCAAGGCCAAATCACGGATAGAATCACCAGCTAATTTAAATACTGTGATATCAATAAGATCAGGCTATATTTTATGTTTTTTTTTTCTAAACTATCGATGTTTGCTGTACTTTGAATCAATTTATACTTCCATCACAGATTCTATCGCATAACACCGGACAATGCTCGCGCGATAGGAATAAAGAGAGCTATGGTTTGCAATCTAGCCGGTCACTTTGGACCTGCAGCCTGCATGCCCTTAGACATGATAATTAATCAACATTGCTCTTGAATCTGTTTGGTATTGCGTCGTATTAATACTCTTAAACCTATAGTTTGACTCATATGGCAATTTTTCTTCACGCTGCGTGTGCTACTCATGATCAGGGCTCCAAGACATGGGTCTGTTGGAAGATTATTTATTTATTCAAAATGCACACTACAGAAAATTCTGTTGTGTCTCACACGTTCAAGGACTACATTCCAACTGAGTTTTATTTACAGAAAATATACATTTACATACAAAAGGACAAATACAGACACTTAGCACCATCTGGTGTGAAAAGTTAAAAACACTTTGTAGCATTTATATATATATACCAACACTCTCCCCCTGCGAAAAGGGGTTTTATCTTTTCAGAACATTAACAGCACATTTACATTAAACATATATTCTTCAATGAGAATAACAATTTATCAAATGTTACAGCCTTGGTTAAGAAATCAGAAATCATCTCATTAGTATTCACATATTTAGTCTTTATAGTATCATTTTCAATGAGATCTTTGACAAAATGGAATTTCAGATTCACATGTCTAGTTTTATTTGATGACTTACCACTATTTAACCAATCGATGGCTGATTGACTATCACTATATAAGACTACAGGTCTCTTAACAAAATTTTCACATTTTAATTCAGTTAACATGTTTAGAGTCCAAGTTAATTCTCTTGCAACATCGGCGATAGCTAGCAGTTCTGCTTCACATGTGGATAGTCCAACACATTTTTGTTTTCTACTTTTCCACGTAAGAAGTGAATTACCAATCATTATAACACAACCTGAAAATGATTTGCCTCCCTCAGCATTTCCCCAACTGGCATCTGCGCAACAATTTAAAAATCCATTTTCTCTGTCATAAAACAAAACTTTATTTTTTGTTGCGTTTAAATACTTCAAAACTCTTTTAGCTAATGTATAATGCCTTTTTTCCGGTCGTTTATTAAATTGTGATAAATAGCTAGTGACAAAAGCGAGATCTGGGCGAGTTCTATTAGCCAAATATAAAATCTCACCTATTATTTCCTGATATTCAGTCTGATTGACTAAATCATCCGTGGGATTAAAACATCTATCCTCACCTTTAGTTATTGGTGTATTAGCTTTCTTACAGTTTTCCAATCCATATTTATTTATCAGAGATTCAATGTAATGCGTTTGCGATAAACTAATACCATTTTCATTTTGTAGAACTTCTATACCTAAAAATTTGGAATTTTCTGTAGTTTCATTTAATTCAAAAGTTTTTCTAAGCTTAAGTATTATCTCTTCACATAATTTAGAATTATTTGAAAATATTGCCAAATCATCTACATAAATACAAATTGCGAAAAAATCAGTTTCATTACTTGTAATAAAAACACAATTGTCAGATGCAAGCTGGTTGAGGCCAATCCTTTTCAGTTCATTTTTAAGTTTAATATGCCAATTTCTACCAGATTGTGGTAAACCATATAAGCTACGCTTTAATTTACATACATTGTTCTTACCAAATTGTTCTTCATAACCTGGTGGGATTTCCATGTAAACAGTTTCTTCAATATCGCCATACAAGTAAGCTGTCTTGACATCAAAAAATCTTACAGATAAATTTAATTTTGCAGCTAATGATATCAATAATCTAAATGATTCTATATTAACAACAGGCGAAAAAGACTCTGAATAGTCTTTATTTTTAATTAAATTAAAACCTGCCGCTACGAGTCTTGCTTTATAAATTTCCTCGTCATTAATTGTTTTAACTGAATAAATCCACTTACTTTTGATTATTTTTACATTTTTAGGTCTTTCAATTATTTCAAAGACATCATGCTTATTCATTGACTCTAATTGTTTTTGCATCGCGATTTTCCACTTATTATGTTTAATGCTATTCATTGCTTGCTCATAATTTTCAGGTATTGAATTATTTTCCTCCCGAGTAGAGTTACTTAAGGCCAAATTCGCCGTTGACTTATTTTTTATACGTTCGGAACGCCTTAATTTAGGTGATAACTCATGATTTGAGTTTTCCACTCTTTGATCGTTTGCGGTTTCATTTTGTAATGATTTTGTGTCATTAATTTCACTTTGATTATCTTCACGCGGGTTAATTTCTGTTTCTGCTTCTAAATTTGAAAAATTGAACTGACTCAGATTTTCAACATTCCATAAATAGGATTCCGAATTTTTCGTTATGAATTCGCTGCCTTTTAATTTTTCGTCAAATTTAACTGATCGTTCCTCAATCACTGTATTTTTTGCGATGTCATAAATCCTATATGCTATTCTATCTCTGGAATAACCGACAAAAATTCCGCGTTTCCCTGGAACATCAAATTTATTGCGAAATTGTTTAGGAATATGATAATAAGCTACACAGCCAAAAGTTTTTAAATAACTTATTTTGGGTTCTTTACCTGTCCATATTTCCATCGGAAGTTTATTTTTATATTTGCGCGGTGTAATATTCGATACATGAGTACTGCAGGATATGGCTTCCGCCCAAAATTTTTGAGGTAGTCTACTCTCATATAGTAAGGTTCTTGCGCGTTCTACTAAAACTCCTATAGCCCTCTCGGCTTTTCCGTTTGATTCTGGGTTGTACGGTACTGTTTTTTCATGAGATATGCCAAATTTCAGTAAGAATTTAGTCATTTCCTTATTCACAAATTCTAATCCATTATCGGTTCTTAAGCGTTTGATTTTTCGGCTTGTTAGGTTTTCATACCTTTCTTTAAAATTTTTAAACACATCAAATACTTCATACTTATGTTTTATAAAATAAGAAAAATACATACCAGAATAATCATCTACAAGCATTAAAAAATATTTAGAACCACCCAATGAATCAATATTTATAGGACCAGCTAAGTCAGCATGAATTAATTCCAAAACAGAATTACTTTGATCAATATTAATTTTGCAATGTTTTTTACGAGTTAATTTACTGATATTACATGATTCACAATTTAAAATTTCAGATTCTTTAACATTTATATCAATTATATCTTTCATTTTAGACATATATTGAGGATTCAAGTGACAAAGTCTTTTATGCCATAATTCATAATTTTCTACATTTTTAACAAAGTTACACTCTAATAATTCAGATGAATTATTATCAATACAAGGTTTCATTATAATTTCTAAGCGATTATTTACTTTCTCAGCTTTTAAAACAATTTGACCAGTTTTGCTTAAAACCAAAACATAATTATCATATGATTGAATACTATAACCTCTTTCCATTAATTTAGTCATGGATAACAAATTACATCTTAAATCAGGTACATAAATCACATTATCAATAGTTAATGTATTTTCAATATTGTTTACAAATGTCTTAGCTTTAACTTTTCCTTCGCCAATAGATTTTAAAACAGAATTCTTACCTGCTAAGTTAATATGACCAACATCGGAATTAAAGTTTTAAAAAAATTTAAGGTCCTTGCACATATGTGAGCTGCTTCCAGAATCCAAAATCCAAATATCCTCACAAGTAGCGTCGGAATGTTCTGGGTCTGTCATAAGGGCAAAGTTCTGATTTTCGTTTTCAAATGCTGCGTTCGCGAATCTCATTTTTTGCTTGTTTTTGGTTTTGTCGTTAGGTAATGTTCTTATCACGTTGTCGGGTGCATTTCCACTCCTGTTTCCTGTTTTATTCCTGAAAAAACAATTTCTGGCTATGTGATTGGATTTGTTGCAGATCCAGCAAAGTTTTAAGTTTCTATTACTGTTTTTAACATGGAAAGCTCTCTCCTTTTCTGGATATGGAATTTGAGTTCATTTTTAAATGGGTATTCTCTTCTTCGCGTAAAATTTCTAATATTTCATCAATTTCTTTTTCTCTTTGCGTCTTCAATATTTCTCTTATTTTCCCGAATTTATGGTTAAGTCCACGAACTGTGTAGTAAACCAGTTCACGTTCTGAAATGTTCAAACCAAGTGCGCTACACTTCATAGAAAGTCCCCTTGCTCTGGCTATGTAGTCAGATACATTTTCGTTTTCTTGCATTTCTATATTCTTTAGCTCATTTCCAGCATCTATCTTCCGGTCTTCATTTTTTCCTGTGAAAACCCTTTTTATTTTTTCCCATAAATTTTTGGCATTGGTTTCTTCTGCAAATTGGAGACTCTGTTCATCTGAAAGTGATAGCAAAATATAGGCTACAGCGTCATCATTCTTTGTTTTCCAATCTTCTAGTAATTTTAAATCCTGTGGTCTATCTTCATAGATAACATCTATTAATCTTTTTAAAGTTAAAATTGCCTTGATTTTCATAGACCAGAGTAAATAATTTCCACTATTCAACAACGGAATGCTTTTCATGTTATCCATTTTCTTCGCTATCGTTTAAACTTTCGCTTTAGGAAATCTCACAGTTGCATTTTGAATTCATCGGCGACCGGATGTCGATGCGACTGGCTCTTCGAGGAGAAAAACAACCACGAAGCTCTGCTGCCAAATGTTGTGTCTCACACGTTCAAGGACTACATTCCAACTGAGTTTTATTTACAGAAAATATACATTTACATACAAAAGGACAAATACAGACACTTAGCACCATCTGGTGTGAAAAGTTAAAAACACTTTGTAGCATTTATATATATATATCAACAAATTCCATTTACAGTGTTGCATGAAGATACAACTTAAAACACACAGACAAAAGAAACACCAAAACAAACATACAAAGCTGCATAAACAATATATAAATATACAATACACAAACAATACATGAATTACGAATACAGAAGTTGCAAACATTTAGCCTTAAAAACAATAAAGGGCATATTAAAAATATCAAGGTCTTCTGAAAGATGGTTAAAAAATTTATAAAATTTGTACAAAGAGAAATTACCTATGTAATTAAATTTCCCGTAGACATTTACAAATAAATGCCGCTCAAGAAGACATCTGCTTGGCACAGCAAGCTGAATGCAATCGTGAATTTCAACACAATCGATAATATTATTAATGACTTTATAAAAAAATAACATACAGGAAAGATCGCGCCTGGATTTTAAACTTTGAATATCAAAAATGTTACGTAGGAAAGAAGGAGACTAATCCAAAGGACAATAGTAATTAGTTTTATAATATAAGTATCGCATAAATTTAGACTGTACCTGCTGTATGGCAGAATGGATTTTGTTTTCTAAAAAAATCTCAAAATCTGTGTTTTTCTCTTGTTAGCTGAAAAAATTGAAAAAAATTAGACTTATTTCATATTAGCATAGTTTAAATAT
>OU015495.1:209655883-209725883 GCA_907164885.2 Dolomedes plantarius
TAGTTTAAATATATCAAGACAATTTAATTTAAAAAATGCAGCTTACAGTGACAATAATAGCTGTAAAATAATTGAAGTGATATCATTCCGACCGAATCGTGATATAGCTCCATCTTATAAAACCATCCAAAATTTTGTTATCTAGTATCAATGATGGATTCAGTAATTCCATATATGAAATCTTATCAAACTTCATGATGCATTTAAATATTTTACCTCAGTCGTCTACGTGTGTAGATAGAGTTTTCCCCAAGTTTTGGGTTCAGTGAAAGTTAATTCTAGTCCAAAGTCAATCAATTCAGAAAAGGAAATAAAATCTTCTTACCTTTTCTGAAGTCGTCGAATCCCGGGCTGAAAGTTGTTTAAGCAGTAATTTTTAGAACTGGTTGTTTTTCTAAACTTTTATTGCACGCTACTACAAAAACGATAAAAACATTACTGACACACGAACACTACAAAAAAACATCTAATTAAAGGTTACATTAAAATTTAGCATGATTTTCGCACACCTAATCTGCAGCGCGTTTTGTGCGGCTTCTACCAATCAGTTTTCAATCAGTTCTGTTCGGTTCTGTTTACAAAAAAGTCTCCTCTGCATTCGCGCATGCGTTGAGAGTACATATTCCTCGACATCCTCCCACCTTTGAGTTTCTGAACTTTGAAACTCAAATATATTGACGAGGATAGTTCACAAGCCCAGTCTTTTCACTGGTTTCACAGTGCGGCCACACCTGGTCGTAGTCGGCACCTCTAATTCAAGGAGATCCGATGGCAGTTCCTGTGAGTCTGGACTATCGAGTTCTTGTTGTGAAGGTTTGGATTTACTCGGATCTCTACGTCTTTCATCATTTGAAGCAAGAACACTTTCATTTTTAAGTTCTCGACACTCTTTGTCGGGTAAAAACTTATGACACAGACTGTGTCTGGCTTCTAGAGAGATTACTAGATCATAAAGTCTCTGTACAGGACGAATTTGAGTACCCGCACTCGTCTTCAACTTTACCACCCTAACGATGCCGTCCTTCCCTGGGTAAACTTCTAAAACTCTAGCTAAAGGCCATTGAATTCGTTTTAAGTTGTCTTGGCCGATGAGTACGACATCGCCGACTGATATTGGTCTGAATTTTTTTCGATCGTTTAGTTTCTTGCCTCAAATAGCCGAGATATTCGGATCGAAACCTTTTTCTCAAATCAGACCTTAATCTTTGGATGTATTGGAATTTTTTGCACATGTCAACTCTCTCAATAGCGTCCAAGTCAGGCACTCCGGCTTCCCTTATTTCATGCAAAAACATTGCTGGTGTTAAGGGAACCAGATCGTCTGGATTTTCGGAGATATAAGTCAGTGGACGAGAGTTCATTAAATTCTCGATTTCACATAAAACAGTGCACAGTTCCTCATAGTTCAAAGAAGTCCGTCCTAGAGTTCTTAACAGAAGTTGCTTTATTATCCCTATTAGTCGTTCCCACCAACCACCCCACCAGGGAGCAGAAGGTGGAATAAACTTCCAGGTTATCTTTTTTTACAGCACACTCTGTTTCTATCTTTCCCATGTCTATCTTCTTCAGGGCATTACTTGCACCTTTAAAATTGGTGCCATTCTTCTTCAGGTCTCTTCAACCAAGATGGTCCCTCCCACCATGCTGACTCCTTCAATTTGTGAGCCGTACAACCGCGTAAGGGGAGATCAGCAGGGTTGCAAATTCCAGCAATATGATGCCAGTCTTTAGGTGCACATAACAGGCGGATCTCTTTGACTCTGTTCATGACAAAAGTTGCCCAAGGTTCTTCTTTCTTTATCCAATAAAGAGCATTGGTGGCGTCGGTCCAGAAAAATGTTTTCAAAATTTCCATCCCAAGATCTCTAATAGTTACGTGGGCCAACCTTACACCAATGTTGCATGCCAATAACTCCAATCTAGGAATACTAATGTTTTTTAATGGAGCCACTCTTGCCTTAGCTTGTATCAGTTAACAAATAACATTGTCCTGTTGTTCAATCCTCAAAAATATGCAAGTTGCATATGAGGTCTTACAAGCGTCACAAAAAATGTGAAGAGTTGCTTTTTCCGACTGCTCTAGTTCAAAACGTAGCCATCTAGGTATCTTGATGGATGCTATAGGTTCTAACTTCTTCATCCATCTGAAAAAACTATCTGATAAGTCCTTGGGCAAAACTTCGTCCCAGGCTAACTTCATCTTCCAAGTTTCTTGAAGTATTAGCTTTGGGATCAATGTTACTGGACAGGTAAATACCCAACTGGGTCAAAAATGCGACTTCCGATTGATAATAATTTTCTTTTAGTATATGGTTCGGCAACTTCTAAGTCTTTGAATGAGCAGGATAAGGTGTCTTCACTAATGTTCCATGCCATGCCTAATACATTTACTTCGGTCTCGTTTTTCTCATCTAACAAGCTACTTTGTGCGTTCGTTGTCCAGTCCCGTAAATTGAATTGTGCCGAAGACAGTAGCATGCAAGATTCAACGACAAATTTTTCCATTTCGTGGACACTTCTGAAGCTTATCACGCAGTTGTCTATGTAAAAGGATGCCTTCAACTGTTCTGCTGTGTCTCGAAGAGCTTCATGGGCTACATTCAAATGATGAGATAAAGTAGCATGGAGTAGGAATGTGCTTGCGGTGACTCCAAACACTACTCTGCAATGACGGTATTCAACAATCTTCCCATCTTCATCATACCAAAGGAATCGTAAATAGTCTCTATCTTCGTTTCTAATTCCGATTTGGAGGAAAACCTTCTCAATATCGGAAGTGATGCCTATTTTATTCTTCCTGAATCTGTTCAACAGCGTAGGAATAACTTCTACGAGATTCGGACCCTTTTCTAAGCAATCATTGAGAGACAGCATTCCCTTCCCGTGCGCCGAAGCGTCGAACACAGGCCTGATCTTTGTCGTTAAACTGCTTTCTTTCACTACAGGTCGGTAAGGCAAATAGTGGACACCTTCTTGCGAATCATCAGGATCCCTTTCTATAACGTTCTGCGTCAGCCATTCGGCAAAAATATTCCCATATTCTCGTAGAATCGCTATGTCTAACTTATTTTTCACTGCAACAAGCCTCTTCTCTGCAATGTGTCTATTGGATACGAGCGTTTCCTTTTCCCGAACCCAAGGCAGAGCCACTTCGTACCGTCCATCATGATCTCTTTTAACAGTACTTAAAAATATTCTTCAGTTTCTTTTTTCAAAGCTTCATTGGTTTTATCTACATCAATTTCCGAAATACCTATCACATCCAGCTTCCAAAGGTTCTCTATATCATTCGTCAAGATAGAAGTCACACAAAAGGTGTTGATTTCATTTTTACTATCCGTTAAAGGAATTTTCCCCATTAAAGTCCATCCCAGATTAGTATGTACTGCTACTGGCCCACTACTGCATGAATAAATTTTGCCACTTAGCAGCTTTCCTCCCACATCGGCTCCTATTTACTTTGTCAGACAGAAAAATGTCTTTCTTCTCAAGTTCATAAATCCACGGACCGATGGGAATTTTAGGAATTTCATTACAAATTCTATTTTTATCTAAGACCTCATATGTACAACGGAAAGAGTTATCAGGGCTAATAACATTTACCTGATATTTCTGGTGGGTCTCTTTTTGAGTCTGCACTCCACCAAAGAGTGTGTGTTTTATTTGTAACTCGCCATTAGACTGTAGTCCTACTTGATCAATTAATTTTTTCGTAACATAAGATTTCTGCGATTCGGAATCAATTAACGCTCTAACGGACATCTCTTTGCCATCGTTATTTACTTTGACAATCAAGGTCTGCAATACTACATTCATGGGGCGCGTCTGATTAGATAGAACACTGTTCTGTATGGTTTGGTTTTGCGGGATGTCCTCTAATTTATCAGAATTGTCGTTAATTTTCCCCGCGCACATAATTCTAAAATGACCCTTTCCACACAACGAGCAGCTGACTTTCGCATTACAGAAGCGAGAAACATGCCTTAGCTTCAAACATTTAAAACATGCTCCCCGCTTTATCAACATCTCTCTCTTTTTATCGTATGTCAAACTTATAGCCTGTTTACATTCTGGCCTGGAGTGAAATTTATTGTAGAATACGCAAGTTATTCGTGAATCATTTGTTTTGCTTTCAGCTGAATTAAACAGATCAGCGGCGGGGGGATAGATTCTCTCTCGCCGGATTGACGTCATTTTGTTTTGACTATCCCAACCAAACCTGCTCTTTGCTAGTTTCACTTTCTCTTCGCTTTGAATTTCGAGACGCAAGAATTTCATGAGGCTTTCTAATTTATTGTCACTCTCCTTATTTTTCTCTTTTGAGCTAAGGGATAATGAAATTAAATTTCTCTCCCATATTCTTAGAATATCAGTCGGGAGACATGACTCCACAAGTGGATATAATATAGACGCATAATTATTGCTCGCGACTCCTAATATTTTTAACGATCTGAGATATGTTTCGATTCGGTCGTAAAGTTTAAAAAGAGGAAGTTTTCGGCCTTTACCCATTGTATTATTCATCATAAGACCTAGTATTTCTCGGATATAAATTTCAATTAAGATGTCGGTTCTTGCAAAACGCGATTTCAGACATTCTATAGCCTGCCCGTAATTCTCTGCAGTTGGTGGGAACGACTCAACTATATCTCGTGCACGAGATCCCTTTTGGGTTGCCTGAATGAGATACTGATATTTATCTTCACGTACAATATCCGCATCATTATGAATTTTCTCAAACTGACCCCAAAACGTAAGCCCTTCTTTGATATCGCCGTTAAATTGTTTTAGTTCAAGTTTAGGTAATTTAAACTTTCGTTTTGAAGGTGTACTATCGGTTGAATTATTAAGAGTTTTGTTTAGTCCTTCCAAACTATTCAAGTGTCGATCTAGCTTGATTTTCAGGTCTAAATATTTATCCTTATACTCATCAATTGATTCGTATTCTTCATCAAATCTTTGTTGAGAACAATCTTTAACACTTGTTAAAAGATTCAATATTTGAGTATCAATTGATTCAATATTCTTATGTTTTTCCTCAAGTTTAACAATTAAACCAGCTATAGTGTCAGCATCATCGACTTTCGTATTCAATGCCTCATTTATTTGAGTAGCAAGTCGAGTAAAACTAGCTCTAATCGGCGTTCTTAACTTTTTCAAGTTTTCCATATTTATGGAATCTAACTTTCAATCCCGGCAGGGATGCCTGATTTTGGGTTCAGTGAAAGTTAATTCTAGTCCAAAGTCAATCAATTCAAAAAAGGAAATAAAATCTTCTTACCTTTTCTGAAGTCGTCGAATCCCGGACTGAAAGTTGTTTAAGCAGTAATTTTTTGAGCTGGTTGTTTTTCTAAACTTTTATTGCACGCTACTACAAAAACGATAAAAACATTACTGACACACGAACACTACAAAAAACATCTAATTAAAGGTTACATTAAAATTTAGCATGATTTCTGCACCAAGTTAACAGAATCAAATCAAAAGACACAAGTTCTCTGAAATCTGAAACCGTAAAGGTTCGGTTGACGGACCTTAAATAGATATCACCAAAACTGTCACACCTGAGTACCTAAAACACGCCTGGTAAAAGACATAATAGAAGAACACGTTATAGACGATACAAAGTACGCATAAAAGAAATCTTCAGATTATTAATTTCGAGGTCAATGATCAAATGGATTAAACCTGAGGACAATTAAATAAAATAACTTTAACTTCAATTAATCATAGATATTGCGGTGTGTAAAATCTGATTTCTATTTCCTTATCGATTTTGATAAATAATACCTTTTTTTTAAAAAAAAGAGGGTTTTTTACTGCAATCTTGGTATTTTACATGCAATGGGAATTTATTACATTATTCTCGCTAGGAACTTTGATCACGGCGGCATTATAGAGGGACTATGTGTCATGGAATCATGAAAAGTGTGTAAATGATAGGCTTAATATCCTATCAATTATACCTTTCTTACTATCTTTTTATTTCTTCAAAAATCAAAACATTTTATTAAAATATCCCCTTAGATAATTCCTACACAAAATGGACAGACGACTGTAATAAGAGTATATATAATTTCTCCGGTACCAGATAATGCATGTTATTATAGTAAATTTATTTGCTTATTCACTAAATAGTAATAAAAGAATATTTTCCTTTCTCTTCCAAATAAAAGTAAAATTTAGCCTTCATATAAAGCGATTTCACGCCAAATACTACAAACATTCCACGACTTCCTGAAAAGTTATCTCGCAAGGCTCTAGGAAAATGATGTTAAATTGCGCCAAATTGAACCATACGTCGCAGTCAGACAAAACCACCTTATCATTCAAAAGGAAGCTCTTTGTTAGATTTGAAATAATTTAATCAGGAATAGTACTTATTTTCGTCTGACTAGGAAACCGTATAAGTGGATACACTAATAAAAACTCCAAATGAGTATCTGAGAAATTAATTTATTTATATCATTAATCATAAAGGCTTTATATAGAATTGTAAATATTCCCGGAGGAATAATTATAGAATTACAGCAGCAGTTATATTTTCAATGTAACTGCTTTATTTATATATATAAAACAGTTCCGTAACTGACTGACTCACTGACTGACATACTACGCACAGACCAAACCGCTGGACCTAAAGGGCTGAAATTTTGCATGGCGATTCTTCTTATAGTGTAGGGGTGCACTAAGAAAGATTTTTGAAAAATTCTTCTTAGATTTTTTAAATTTTAAGCTGTTTTTAACTTTTTTTAAGTTTGCATTTAAAATAATTATTTGAGATTTATAAAATTCATATCACGAGAAATATCGTAAAAGTTCCTTTAAAATGAAATATTTTCGAATCTTTACCTCCATATTCTGACTTTTGGTGAATTTTAAAGATTCATTTTTAGAATTTAATTTATTAAATGCTGATCAAGTGATTTCTTTTTCTGATACTTTAAATAAATTTATTGTCACGTGAATAACAACTAAATAAACAGATTTTTTTTCTTCCTAATGTGGCAGACGGTTGTACATTATTCAAAAAAATATTAAAATATAATGAAAGATATTATGTTCCTCAAACTGTACTATATTAACTGTACTATATTCTTTAGTATTTCCTATTACATTTAATTTGAATATTTTCTTCTACGTCATTTTGTCTATAAAAATATCCCTTACAATTTTTTAAAAATATTTTTTCTACGTCATTTGCATACATTGATCGTAGTATTTATTATAAATATGCATATATATATATATATATATATATATATATATATATATACTAGGGGCTTCGCCCCTAGGCTCGCTACACTCGCTCCTCTGTTAGGGTCAAAGTCAAGGTATATTGTGTTTGTTGGAATGCCATGGTGTTACGACTTTACCTCCAGTAGCAAGATATGTACATCAGAAAATATGTGCTCAGCAGTAAAATAAAAATTAAGCCATCTTCAGATAAGTAAAATAAAAAATATAATAAGAATTAAAAGAATAAAATTCAAATATTTAGAATAATTAGTAAAAATTAGCGTCCACCGGGATAGAATCGGGGACTATCGCATACGAGCAGCGCGCTCAAGCACAGAGCCAATCATGGCACAGCAAGTTGAAGGAATAAGTTGCTAGTAGCGAGATACATAATGGTGATTCTCGGGCAATGCAACAGCTTCCGTCCATTTACTGTTGAAGGGAAATCACTGCGGAGGGGAATAACTGTTTCAGATTTAAAATTCAATTAAAAATCGAAATTTTAATATAGAAACTTGAAATGAGGTTCATATGAATGAGAAAGCTTTCATCTTCCATATGATGTAAATATTTTATTTGTAAGATAAAGACTCGAGGAGCATCGATATTACATCCACATATGTGACGATATTTCTCGTAAAAGTGGGTTTAATATTTTGATGAAAATATTAGTCTGTTTTAAATTATTTTCAAACAAATGAGGTCTTGGTTGAAGGATAAATGTCTGTAGTCTTAGATTGTAAAAAGATCAACATTCTACGATTAATGTTTGGCGAGTTATCGTAATATGAACATGAAAAAGTCAATATTTTTCCACAAAACATAAAATAAAAAAAACTTAATGTCTGGCGAAGATGAGCCATGTCTTACTGTCTTCCCCACATTTTTCTGCATCTATTGGTATCAGTCTCTACCATACCCCCAGCGGTTTCGGAGGCGATAGCGTGACAAGCTTTTGACAGCGGCGGCGGCGGCGGCGCCAGTTACATTTTTTTAGAATATATATATATATATATATATATATATATATATATATTAGTATTAATTGCATACATTAACCGTTGTATTTAATTTCAATATGTACTCCGTAGCGAAGTGCGGGTTTTCAGCTAGTTTTAACTTAAATCACGGCTACATTAATGTCAGTCGATTGCAAGCTTCGCAACAGGATGGAAACTGTTGTACCTAATTTTATTTAACGAGCTGATAAATTCCTTTATCTCCAGCGAAATCATCTCTGTAAATCTTAAAAAATTTCCATATCAAGAAATTTCCATACCAAATTTCCATATTTAATAGAGGTCAGGAAAAATCTAATATCAGTGAGGCATTTTTGAATTCTACCTCAAAGCGGCTATGCATGCTGGTAGATGGTTTAATAACTTGATTTATTGTAAGCTATAGATAAAAATATGGTAATAAAAAAAGTAATAAAAGTAATGAAAATTGATTAATGTATTTACTTATTTACCTGTATTACCAACATGTACTATAAAAATTCACTAGGAAAATATCATTTATAAAATGCATTTTGATGTTATAAGAGATATTTACAAAGACATTTGTATAATTATTTATTCTCAAGTCCGGATTAAAAATAAAATGTTTCTGTAAATTAAATGATATACGTCGTTTAAAAATAATCATTACTCATCTTAAATTCAGAAAAGGTCTGTTTAATTCATTATATGCGTTAGTCACATTATACATTCTATCGTTGTAGCTCTGAGTTTAATTATTTCCGTGGTTGAAAAGATTTCAATGAACTTAACACTCACTGTCAAACAGGGGCAGATGTTCCGAAGACAGACACAAGAGGTATTGTTACAATGTAAGCGCAAGTCTTTTCTCTCTTATTGAAATTTATGCCATGCAGAAAGGTCGAAAATGTTAGAAAGACGAAAAGAAGTTGGTACTAATGTATGTTGTGTAAGCATGATGTTCAAAAATAAGTTTAATTTATAAATTTTTAATTTGTTGTTTTTATTTCTTAGCCTTCATTTGCATGAAATCTTTTTTTGCGCTTCTGGATCAATAAGTCGATTTTTATTGTATTTGAATTTTCATTCTTAAGAATCAGACGCTTCAAGTTCTCATAGTAGCTTTCAAATTTGATGGCTCATTCTTCCTATGTAGTAATAGTGAATTTTTATTTATAACATTAGGCAAAGATGTCTAACTAACGAGTTAATCAGCAACTGGCAAAAACCCAACTTATGCTAATTGATGCTATAAACTCATTTAGTATTTTTTATGTTTTCCGAATTGAAAAGAAACATTAAATTGTTAATTTCTGTATATATATATATATATATATATATATATATATATGTATATATATATATATATATATATATATATATATATATATATATATATATATATATATATATATATATATATATATATATATATATATATATATATAACATAAATGTATGGGCAGTATGGGTTTGGAAAAAGAGTATTCCTCCAACATATTCGATGACAAAAGTCAATATAATATAAGTATTTCTAGTACCTGAATGTAAGTACATTATTCCGTAAATTTTTCAATTGCGATTTCTAATATTTGCATAATCATTTTGCCGAAAATTCCCTTCGAAGCTAAATTAAGAGCACCTGCAATTTAATGATAACTGATCATAACATTCCTTATTATGACTTCTAACTTATCCATTTTTTGTGATATTTTTAAGACCAAATGTTATTTGAAAGAATATTCTATACTATCCTAAAGATAAATCTAGACTAACAGTAAAACAGTGCAGTAATCGGGTAATAATTCAAGCTTTTAATGACGTTTGCAATAGGTCCATCAAAGATAATACTTATGCTTGACATCATTTTGATACGTTAATACTTTTAAGTAAATATTAAGTCAATTTGTTGGACAGTATGGGGAAATTTCATATAGGAAAACAGTGGTAATTCATTTTGACAATGATCCTCGAACCAACGTATTAATGTTGTCTTTGAAATGTAATCTAGCTGAATAACCTCGAACACTGAATAATAGTTTAATGCACTATTTGTATTATGTTCAATGAGCCACTAATTATGATAATATGCTTAAATAATCATCGAAATTATATTACATGTTAGAATTATTATATGGCATGCAGTTCCGGTAAAAAAGAAATAAAGAATACCTCCCTTGATATTTTGCCTGAATCGCAAAAGTACTGATCGACGCTAATATAAGATTTTACGATTTAAGTTTGCCCTAATCGAAAATTAAATGATTATTACTCAATAGAATTTATTCAAGCATTTTAGACGTAAAGTATTTAAAGAAATCAAAGAAGAAAATAACATGTAAAACGTTCATTTTGAATTACATACAGTGGAACTTTCCTTTATTTGAACATACACATTTTTTTTTTCACTAACGACAAACTCAAAATAATTTCAAATTGCAACAAAATAACGATTCATTGGGATTCTAGGAAGGAACAAAGGAATAAAAAATGCATGATATATTTTATGAAATTATTCTTTTTTTTCAAATATTTTGCAGAAAAATCAATTTGTCGTAGTTCCATTTTTTTTTTAAACTTTTGATATAAGACGTTGATTTGTTGATTTGTATATTCGGTTGTTTTGGGTTATAGAAGGTTAGGAGTTCAGACTAACTCCTTAAATTAACTTAAATTAAAATAAATAAAAAAGAAATGTATTTTTTTCTTACGCAATAAACAAAATATTCTTAACATTATTAATAAATAAAGTTTTTTAATGATATTTATGGCAGAGGTTTTGTGGTTCATGTATTACTCAAACTCGTGTAATACCCAGTTTTCTGGTTCTGGAAAGACTTGAGAACTGAAATCCGGTTCTGAATTTTTAGGACTGACAATCATTTCAATTCTATATCAGGTGCTACTCTTCGAAAGTCCTTTTTATGTAGAATATTTATCTAATAATTTAATCTAATCCTTAATTCCTGGAAACGAACCACCATAGGCAGTTTTAAACCAAACAAGACTTAGGCCGTCCGCACACGGAGCAACTCAAAAGAAACTGATAACCGACTCCAATCACAAACCAGTCCGTGATGAGTCGTAACCTGTGTAATTGAATGGAGCCACGCACACGGAGCAACTGGTTACAAACCCGTGTCGAGTCGCTAGCAACTTCAGTCGCCAGTTTCTCTTGCGTTGTGCGTGTTATTACACAATATATGTTACAGCCGCTCTTTTGGCAAGCTGCCAAATGACGAACACGAGTCACGTGACTTCTACCTAGCGATGAAATGAAATTTTAACGTTTTTTTGTTGTATGGAATATGTGCGCCCATATATACAGTCCATTTTTAAACGATTGATCAAAGACAATCTATTATGACGATATTTAAAAAAAATAAATTTCTGATAATAATTTAACTAAAAATAATGTCCGGAATAATGATGTTCTTCCTTCCATGACAGGTCGCAAACTATTGATTTGAATCACTTTTGAGTTGACCCGTGTGCGGAGCTGCATCACTAACGAGTTTGCAACCGACAAGCAATTTCAGTCGCTAACCAGTTGAGTTTCCTTTGAGTCGCTCCGTGTGCGGACGGCCTTATAAGCTTAAAAACTCTAAGGTATGTCGCTTACATCCTGACATCTGGAAAATATCTATTTAATGAATTTGGAATATAACATTTTGACTTCTTTGTGGTTCGTACGGCAGAGGACCAGTACCTAAAATACTATAAGATGCACATAATCTAAAATCTTAGGTTATTTAACTCGTCGTTGGTCGCACCAATTTGTGTAATGCGCGTGAGAGTTTCGCGCGTGAGAGTTTTTCTCACACTACCCTTTCCCGCTGTTTTAAGTTGTCTACCCAATAATAACACTTCAAAATTGTTTCTTTTCAAGGAATTACATTAATATTTAGCAATCACGAACAAGGAAATTACAATTAAAATAATTATTTTACAGCTATTATTCGGGAACATTAATAGCGAAAGTCAAATAAAAAAATCATACCTACTTTATGAATCAAATTTATAAAAAGCATATTATTTATACTTTATTAGAACATCAACTACAAGTCTTATAAATTAGACCACATGGACCTGGTAAATAAAATATTATACTAGAAGTCTTTATTAACACAGCTTTCAGGGCCCACGTAAGTTGAATGTTCGGTACAAATAGGTCGCGCACGGGTAACACAACCCTTTTTTGACAACCCTATTTTTTCTTTGAGGACATAATGCACAAAATACGGCGGTTTCAACATTTCGTTTGATTCTTGCGGAGCCTTTAACTCCTGTTATTTGGCTAATTGCACTTCGCAATGCGGGTGACAAGTTTGGAACTGAATATCGGGTCATCAGGTGTGTAAGGTATACACAAGATTCGATTCACAAGAATCGAACTTTTGAGTGAATGAATTAAAGAAGTTGCTTGGGATATGCTAATTTCGGCATACGCGCTTAGTATAAATACCATGCAGCGTCATTAATAAAAAAGAAGGTGGTTAGGGTTGAAGAAGGTTGTTAAAATTGATAGATAAGCGATAGGGAGCTACGAGGTATGCACCTCCAGTACTATCCTGAGCTAGTGCTTAGGGGTCTCAAAGTTTACGTGGCAGAATTGCTGGTTTGACTTACTGTTTGTGAGTATTGAAAATATATTGTTCTTGAAAGCTGTATTTATATATTCCGTACAAGTAGTACGTATGCTTATTACTGTAAAAGCAAATTATATATGTGCAACGAACTCAATAAACATTGCTTCATGTATAAACTGTGTTTGTATAAAATTCAAATAGAGTGCCACTTCAAATTATATACACCCAAGTCTGGGTAGAAGTGAGCTATATTCTCTATAGGTGGTTTCATGAGTTCCAATGCTAATTCCTCCAAGAAGGCTTGTCTAACCATCGTATTGTTTGCATTTGCAGTATATATAATTTGGCTGCTGATACGACCAATGTTCATAATCGAAAATAATAATGTCAATGGCCATCTGCGACTAAGGGCCTGTTCACATAGGAGTCCGTTACGAAGCGTTAAAGTATTGAAATATATTTAACCAATGACAAACCTCCAAACCATTAGCAATGAAATTTTTAACGCCTATGATTGGTTTATTTTCGTCTCAACGTCATCTTTCCCTTAACGCTACGCAACGGACTCCTATGTGAACAGGCCCTTATTCTCGTAACAGAGTACTCATCTTTGAGTTCGTCGACTACGTCGACACCACCCTTAGTGAGATTATAAAAAGTAATAATCTCTGGTTTAGAGAGGACGCCAGAATCTTCATCTATTTTGTTATCATTGTGCAAAGAGGAATAAAGAAGAACATTTTTGCCTTTCTTTGGAATAAAGACAATAAAGTGCCAGTTGACGAAAACGCAAACATACTGCTTCGTTCGTTCCTACATTTTGTACTCACAAAGATAGGTGCACTTCTTTTTTTATTTTTTGTTTGTTAGCGCTGCTAACAAACAAATTTTGCAAATAAAATTAGGCGATAAACGCACTCATATCATCGCATTATCTATAAAAATAACACAAACGCTGGTGGTCTCTTGGTGAGAAAAGCTCTCACGTGATGCAAACGCCAGTGGTGGCGCGATGAGAGAAATGCTCACACAAAAGACACCTAAGCAAATAGCAGGCTGTTTGAAGGTCAAACACACCCTGATTCTTATCGGAACTGATAACAGATTGTTGAGAGGATTCTAAAAGTCATCTAGACAGGGGGTGGTGTCCCCAGGGTCACTTTCAAATAAGGGGTACCATTTATATGACATGCGTGAGAGAAACGCTCATAGCGCGACCAATGACGGGTTAAGATATTATATGGCTACCTTATGATATTTATCATCATTTAAGGCAGGCATGTCAAACTCGCGGCTCTAAACGATTATTTGTGCTGCCCAGGCCCAACCAATATAACGGTATGTAAATATCGTGTCACCTTATGCGTCTTCCGCACAGGCGCACCATTCCCCCCCCCTCCACACACACACACACACACACACTAGCTATGACTATTTTAGCAGCCGACTATATATGCCACATCACTAGTCTGAACAATAAGTAGTCTTGTTCGAAGTGATTTGTTTGGTAGGTTTAAAGCAGGCATGAAGCTAAAGAAAGTAGCTTCATGAAAGCAGGTTATATTTCGCTTTCGGAGAACATTTATTAATTTGTGTAATTATTCAGTGTCTGGTAAGTTAATGTTCAAGCACAAAAAGTTTCAAGAAAAAAACATTATTATTATTGTTATTTTTTTTACACTAAACTTTTTGAAATAAACCCAGCGGTTCTACGTAAATTGATTTTGAAGTTTTCTCTCTTTTTTTGCGGCCCACATATATTTAAACCTCGTTTATTTGGCCCATGTTAGCCTTTGAGTTTGACACTCTTGATTTAAGGTGTTATTCTTTAACTCATTTTCTGTAGTAAATGTCCGGAACCGTCGTTCTTTTAGTTAAACAGTTTCCTTTCCTTTAATTTTGATTGTATTATCTTGCGTAAAAGGAAGAAATCAAATATGAATAAATAAAACAGTAATGAATAATGCACAGTACGAATAATGAATAGTACGAAGAATGAACATTAAATTCTAAATCTTATGATAAATATTAATGACAGGATGAGCTGTTTCATTTGATGTTACTATTTTTATTAATGGTACTGCATTTTTTCCTACCATCTTCAGCATAAAATTTCCTTTTACAGTCAAAGGAGAGCAGTCGGTGAAACATATATAGCACCGTTTATTCACGTTTATGTTTACTTTGGGGGCGTATTATTAGGTTACATTAGGCACTCGAAAAAAGATTCGAGATTTCTAAGGTAAGACTTTTGAACATATGCCTAAAAAATTCCTCAGTTTTCTTCACTCATTTTTTATTTCTAAACTTTCTTATTATCTTCTTTTTGAAAGTGCTAAATTATTGTTTGATCGGAAGTGTTTTGTTTCTCGAGTAGTTCCTTCAATAACTTTTACATTTTTCAAAATATCATATTACACATAGAAATGTTTTAATATTTCAAAAAAATTTTAATTTTTCAAAATTAAGGAACTATAATTTTTATTTTGAAACTCCTGTTAGAATACATTTAAAATGATCAACTATATCTCACCTTAGTGAATACTAACTAGGTATCCTAATTTGCCCTTTTCATACGTTTATCCAATTAAAATGCCTAGATTGTTAGTGACTGCTAGTTCTCAAAATGTTTTATTCAATTTAAATTACTCCCTATACAATCTTCGCATTTTCATTTCTACTATAAAATTTTATTATACTTTAGGAATTCTCGTCTTCCAAGTAGGCTTACCATCGTTAATAGGATGGAGCGTAAATCCCTTATTCTTTACATCTATGCCTTTCATGACCTAAAGGTGGAACTCAGGATTTGCATATTCTACTGCAGAGAGAATATTATATTTTACGTTTCCTAGACCATTGTTTTCTTTAGGTGTAACATGGATAATATTTTGCTGTTTCTATTGATACGAAGATAATTTTTTTTATGAAGTTTTTATGAAACAACTCCATTATCGTTTCTTTCATGAATAAAAAAAAGATGAGAATATAAACACAAATGTGTTATACTTTGAGATAATATGTATAAAAAATTATTTTATGCCTGTCAACAATTCTTCAAGTTCATAATGTTAGAAGAGGGATAAAAATGAATCGACAAATTCGTTTTACAAAACGCTGTTGGGAGCATTGTCGCGCAGTATGTGGGCGAACGTTGTCTTGCTGATAAATGGCACCTGGGCTACTTGATACCATAGGCAGTACAACTGGCATTAAAATCTCATCTGCGTAACTGCGTGCCGTCAAAGTGCGTTCAAGGACGACTACAGCTGATCGTGTGTCCCAACAAGTCACTCCCCACAGTGTCACACCTTGTGTAATCGCCGTATGCATCTCGACAACAAATGCCGGATCGGACCGGTGGCCTGGCCGCCTCCACACGCGTATGCGGTTCTCATCAGCATTGAGATTGAACAGGAATTCATCGCTAAATATCACATGCCTCCAGTCGGTCACACTCCAGCTTGCCCGAGGTCGGCAAAAATGCAATCGACGCTGCCTATGATGTGGGATCAGTGGTCGGCGTTATAATGGACATCGGCTCATACCTCCATCGGCCAGTCGTCTCCGAATGGTTTCCTTTGATACCACCGGATGTCTGGAAGGTGGTAAATGGCGTCGAACCGATTCTAGCGACGTTGTTGGCGCGGACGTGGCCGTTCTTCTGATTGTGCGATCCTCGTGCGCATTTGTGTTCCTGGAACGCCCTGACCCTCCGCGACGGTAGACTTTCATTTCCGTTATCCATTGTTGCCAACACCGAGCAACTACCATATCACTCTAAACAAGGGGGTGGCCGATACGCCTGTTCGACCAACTGTTTCTATGAGGCCTACTGTACGTCCTCTCTCAACGTCTGACAATTGTTCGTACTGACGTCACACGCTCTCTATGACGTCACACGCATCTGAGCCAACTTCTTCTGCGCGATGCAAAAATATCCTCGGCGCGCGTGTGACGTCATAGAGAGCGTGAAGCAGCATTCTCACTTATTTCTTAATTGGAAGGGAACCGTATGACGCCATCCGTAATCTAGTTCCAACAATAGCTATGCAACAAATTCCGTTGCAGACACGAGTCATACGTTAAATGAAAGAGGTATTTTTCAAGTTTGTGTGAGCGAAAGCTTACATGCACACTCCAACACACTCCTGGACGAGCGCCGGGAAATTCTGGTGAATTCCATTTCCCAGTTAGATGGAGCTCCTCCACATGTTGCAGCATTCGGACGGAAATTTCTTAACGAAACAGTTCCTCAGCGATGTGTCGGACGAGAGGGGTGAATTGTCTGTTCCCCATGGTCTCCAAACCTTACCTCCATGGATTTATATTTTTGGGGTTATGTAAAAACACGAGTGAATTCCATTCATGTCTGAATTCTGGACCATTCAAAAGAAACGATCACTGAAGCTGTTTCGTCTATCACGCCGTGTATTATCTGCCGTGTATGAGAAGATAGTGACTATTGTCTTGACGTCTGCAGGACAACTAGGGCAGCACTCATCTAAGTCCGCTGAACAGATAAGAAACTTGGAGATTTTCTCTTCAATTTGACGCATATTTCATCTCTCTACAATGCTTTGTTCCGAAGCTAGAACCATTTAAATCCCCACCATTATTTTGGGGACACACGGTATATGCCTCGGTGGGTTGGAGTTACTATCTCTTAACTATAAACAGTATAAAGGTGGACGTAATTGCTGCCATTGAATATATGGACTTACAAGTATATTATAGAAGTTTTAATTAATTTTAAAATATAATAAATGTTTTTGTATGACTTAGTAACTAATTAACTAATTAATGTAAAGTTCTTAAATTTGTTTTAGATGTGATCAGTTACATACTCTCGATGAAATTGTGGGTTCCTTTGTCTATAATATCCATCTCAGTATACCTCGTTTCTTACCCGATTCAGCTTTTTTATTCTGGAAACCTAAAAACCACTACTGATATCCATAGAAAGATAACAGTAAAATGATTTTTTTTAACATACGCACTGAATAGTTCATTTCGCTTAAACCATATTGCATCACGGAAAACAAAAATACATGACTGCTGAAAGGGTTAGTTGACAGAAAACTACTATAAACGAATGTGTACCTCATAATTTCTAAGTGGGAAATATCAATAAATAAGAATTACTCATGCTGTTTCATGGATCATTAACGTTAATCATCGTTCAGTTACATTCACGATAACTATAAAAGCATTAGCAGATTCAGTATAAAACAGATTATATATAAAAACTCCGCTGGAGATACAATTCTTCCATTATCGATAAGGCTCTTTCTGAGTAATCAAAATTGACAGTGTTATCTTTTTATCCTTTATATGATATAAATTTTCAAAATTGCTGTCTCAGATTAATCTTCAGGTTGTTATGTAACTTGTCAATAAATTGCATTTTCCTGTCTTGAAAGATCCTATAGCGTTATATAATTGTGATAGTTATTTTATTTCTCAAGATAGTAGTCTTGGCTGAATCAGCTAAACTAGGATGGCTTTTACGTTTCTGCTTTTAAAAAGCAAAAGAAGTATGTTTGAAAGGATAGAATCCCAAAGTAATTTGATGATTTCCATTCTCGAAACGCAGATAATCTGTCCAGTTTTTTTAAAAAAATTCAGTTCAATTTCTTAATTGGGCTGTTTTGAAAATATTTTTTCAACTATCAGAGCTTAGGTTAATGATGGCATTTCAGTTTTCTATATTCCTTGAACTCGAAAAGTTATTTCATACTAGTTTTTGCTTTATAATTTTATTCATTTTTTTATATTTCGTTCATTCCCTAAGCTGTTTCCTTTCCTTGATTCTCCATGTTTCTTTTCCCCCATCATCTACGTTCTTTTTCTGTTTCTTCGCTTGGAAATTCTTAGCCTTCAGATTTATTCTGTTAGGTGAATGGCAACATTTCTTTGTTTGCTCTTTTCTGTCACTATTACTTACAATTTACTTTTCAGCTGTTGAAGAAGTCCGGTATTCTCTTTTAAGTTTATCTGTTTTAGAGTGAATCTACAAAGTGTTTTTTTAACCCTATCTATATTCACAAGTTTTTGTGGTATACTTTACAACCGAAGATACTGAAGGTTGAACCTAACTAACGAATATATAATCCTGTAAAAAGAAATACTGAAATTAATTATCTTTCTTTTTTCTCTAGTTATTATGCTTCCCGATAGCTTAACTCATAATTCAGTAAACGTCATACTGTTTCCGTATTAATAGATTTAATCGCCAATATCTGAACCTGAATTCTAAGAATCTACTTTGTCCAAAAGGTTGTAGATATTAAAAGGTAATAGTTATTTTTCACATTTTGTCTTTATTTACTCTCCACGTTTTCTGCAAATCGAAAGAGAGGTAATGAACCTATAGACAATGCTATGATGTGTCTAGTCAGTTTCAGTGTGTATTAATGATTTAGATTAACGATTTTCATTTAAGAATAAGGAAATTTTCATAATACAACTCAGCAAGAAGGATTAGCTCTCAAACAAGAGGTTCGAGGTCCTCTTAGTATATCGCAGTTGGGGTTCTCGCAAATAGAACAGATGCAAGATAGGTGGAAAGTAATGTGAGAAGAGTATATGAGAAACAGGCAGTGAATGGTGACCAGCTGGATTTAATGAAATGGTCAGGTGAAAATGGAGACGAGGATGTGCGAAGTGGAAATGAAAATAGAAGATAAGGGATTTATGATAGTGACCTCGTTAGGAGAACAGCAGGATGTCGAAGAGGAGCGTCAGAGTTTGGGGAACCCCAGAAGAGAGGGCGTCAGAAACAGGGACGGGCGCCCCCTTCAATTTAGATTGGAAGAAGAAAAAATATAGAATATATGTGTATAATAAAGGTCCAAATTGGCCCATTGGTTAGAAGTTGGCCACCAATGGAAGCCCAGAGTGAAGGAGTTGAAGTCAAGTTCAGGGAGAGAGAAAGTTTTTTTAGCAGATTGAGTTTAGAAATCGAGAGATGTAGGCAGAATCAAGAGCTGAATAGGCCGCAGTTGACTGAGCATTGTGAGCAGAGAACCCAATCGTTAGTAATGAAGAAAGTTAGAGCTACCGTAATCACGTATAATTTGAGTCTGAGTAAGCGATAGAGACTGAGTTCGCAAGTAGCAGAAAGATTTGATGGGCATTCGCTAATGAAGAAGGTTAGAGCTGCAATTATCACGTATACTTTGCGTCTGATTAAGCAATAGAGATTGAGCTCACAAGTAGCAGCCATCTTTGATGTACAGTCACTAATGAAGACGGTTAGAGCTGCAGTTATCACGTATAATTTGAGTCTGCTTAAGTGACAGAGACTGAGTTAGCAAATAGCAAACGATTTGATGGACAGCACCTCATAAAAGGTAGATGTCGTAGTGAGACACTACACGTTCTCAGAAAAGAGGGAAAGGAAGATCGCAGGTGCAGAAAACGACATTAAGAGACAGTAGAGAATTGTAACTTGAGGAAAACAGGCAACGAAATGCCTTGTCCAGGTGGATTTAATGGTCTGCGTAGGCGAAAGGGGAAGACGAGTGATGACAAGTTGGGAGTTAAAAACAAAAAAAGGGTCACCAGCTGTGGATAACGAACTGGGGAAAGTGAAGATTGAATGCGAAGAGGGGGCTAAGTTGATATAAGAAAGGGATTTAGGAAGTTTTACGACCTTGACTTCATTAGAAGCACGGCAGGAGGTCGAAAGAAGCGTGAGAATGTGGATGTGTGAAAAAGCCCCAGAAAGCCCTAAAAGGGTGCACGGGCCAAAGCCCCCTTCAATTTATATTGGAGTAAAAATAGTAGTATTAAAATGTGGGGGCAGCCAATATTAGAGACCTAGTTTAACTCATTGGTCAGGGAATAGCTACCAATAGAGGCCTGAATAAGAAATCATCAAAGTTTAGCTCGGTATGAAAAGAGGTAGAAAAAAGTCAGATTATTTTCAGAACTCGAAAAAGACGCAGGCAACAGATTGTTTTGAGAACTCGAAAAGCGCAGGCAGCATTAAGACCAGCTGAAAGGGCCGTAGTGATTGCGCCCGGCGGAGATTAAGGCCCAGAGCTAGTCAGGGAAATAGAGATGCCGAGTTGCCGACGGACGCACCATAGTAAAGACAGGCCGTCGTAAACACCGTATATCTACGAGATAGATAGTGGGAGCTCGATATATGAGTGGAGGAGCAGATGCGATCCTCCCTGTTCCAGTGAATGATGCAAGCCAGCCATTGGAAATGTCATTGAATTTATAATGGAGGAGTAGTTGCAGGCCCCGTGTAACAAAAGTGTATAACCGAAAGCTTCCCGTTCCGACAACAGGAGAGGAAATGACCAAGCGAAGTCTGACCAACACCCAACCGTAACGAGTTTGGATCAACGGGTAGCGTCCCCTGAGCTACGCCGCAGTTGCAATTAGAGGGTCCCGCTACGCATTACCTTTGATGTCTGATAAGCTGACTCAACCAATGAGAACGAGGCACCGAGCCATTGTGTGAATCCCAGACGGAGAACATCCATTGTTAAAAGGGAGCGGAGTCTATTGTTGTGACGGCGAATCTTCAAAACAAGATAAGGGAGTTTTGGTTTGCTTTTCTGCCAATGCCCAGTGAGTAATAGGGAAAGAGTTAGTTAAGTGGGATTAGTAATGTTGATTGATGATAGTAACTAGATATATATCACAGGGTAGCGTTAATTGAAATGTTAATTTGCATGAAATCTTAATCAATATGAAATATATATATATATATATATATATATATATATATATATATATATATATATATATGTGTGTGTGTGTGTGTGTGTGTATTGTGTAATGTTTAATAAATTTATTTGTTATGGTACATGTGAGTAATCACTATCTGTTGTTCCAAGTACTACCACGAATTATGAACCACTATAACTTACGGTTACAGTAGATCCGCGATGCCGATGCGGAGTATGAAGGAGAGAGAAAAGTCAAGCCGATAGTTCATCCAAAGTGTGTCCCATCCGCGAGCCAATTCACCACACGCACCGACTCCCGCCCCGCCGTACCATAGAGAATATGCAAGCCGCCCGCCAAACAGATCCGAGGGATTACGTCCGCAATAACCCTTGAAAGGAATCCAGTTTATCAAGAAGTGAAGCTTGACCATGCCGAACCCCCCCCCCTTTTCGATCGCGTGTCGCCAGCGAAGAGAGCATACCCCGGTAACAAGTTTGACGAATAGGAGAGAGGCACGATCCAGGCAGCTCAGCTTTTGTCCTCAACAGAGAACCCCCTGTAGTAAGGAGAGCGCCTGCACAGATGTTCGAGAGAAAAATTGCCCCAGGTATGGGATTTTTATGTACCTTGTAATTCCATGTCATTTGCTCACTGGATAATGCTAATTTAGGTGATCGCAAAGAATAATGATATAGGAAATTATAGTTAATATTAACATACAGGTGGATATCAAAATAATGGAAACACCTATCAATAATAGTGGTGTTTATGAATGTACTTCGTATTCCTTAAAAAACAAGTCTGGCCACTCGTATTTTTTTTATATAATATAGTGTATGCAATATTCTACTGTCAGGTAGCAGTAATGAAGCTAAGGGCATCGTGCTTTTGGGGGGAGCAGCGTAAAATGTCAAACCCTGCAGACCTTGGAAAAAGGGTAAATTGTTGGAGCGCTTGTAAACTGGAGTATCTGTTACTGCAACCCCCAGGCTAATGGGTGTTTTTCGAGCTATGGTATCGAAAGTCATGATAGCATACAGAGTTTACGGAAAAACATCCTTTGCCAAACAGAATAGTGGACGAAAGGGAGAGCCGAGTGAAAGAGACGGACGAGGTATTGAAGCGGATTGTGACATGAGGAACGAAAACAACTGCAACCAAAATGACCGAAGAGCTCAATAGGCATCTGCATGTTCCGGTATCAACCATTAGAGGTAGAAGAGAACTTCACAAACAAAGCATTTACGGAAGAGTGGTTATTCCCAGGCCACTTGTAATAGAAGCCAATACAAAATATCGTCCACAATGGTGCCACGAGCGAAAATCCTGGTCGAGTAATATATCGAAAAACGGAATTTGGTCCGACGAATCATTGTTCACATTGTTCTTCGCTACAGAGCGTGCGTATGTCAGGAGAACACCTACGCAAGCGTAAAATTCTGGCTGTCTCATCTCAACTGCCAATAGTGGAGGCAAATCTATCAGGGTGTGGGATGGCATCTCATGGTTTTCTTAAGGCCCTATTGTAACCATCAAAGGGAGATTGAATGGGAAGGACTATGTCGAAATTTTAGCTCACTAGTACATCCTATGGTGAAACATTGTTACTTGCAGAGATGGGGTTCTCTGGTATGATAATCCCCCTATACGTACAGCTAAATCTCTCTAGTATTGGTTTGAAGAGCATGAGAAAGAAGTCAAATATCGTATCTTGTCCTGCACAACCCCCCCGACTATAAATAATTCAACCACTATGATCTGTATAAGAGGATAGATAAAGGCATCGATATCCACCACAACATCTTTACAGGAACTTTCATGATTTTTCCCTGAAGAATGGTAATATATATTCTTAACCACTATTTTTGACTTGAGTAATCCAATTCCAAGGTGAATGATGTGGTATTCATGGCAAAGGGCATCCTACCCAGTATAAATGAAGGTTTTCATGATGTTCCTTAGTGTTTCCATTATTTTGGTAACCACCTGTATATTGCCATAGATATATATCACGTAGAATTGTTGAGTATTAAATTAGCATATTTTGTATTATTAATCACCTGATATCTCATGAAGTGTATAAGTATATGTATATATATTGTTTTTATGTTTCATAAACTGATTTGTGTATGTACATATGAGTAATCACTCTTAGTCATATAAAGAAAGTGCTAACCACAAATAATAACCAACGGTCATATAGTACATGAATCAGAAGCAGGTAGAGCTTTATATTTTGTAATATTACTTGAAGAGAAAAGTTAAAAGACTGTTTTAACACTAGAACCGCGGGACTTTCGATATACCTAGAACCGCGGAGCGGGTCATTTTGACCCTAGATTGTAAACTTATAAAATATGCACAAGAGCTTAATTTATTTAACTAAAACATTTTATTTTTTAAATTATAATCAATATTTCTCAGAATTTACATTAAATAATTTATATAAATCAAGAGAAATTAACTTAATTTTTACAAAATCGCATTATTTAAAATTTTATGTCCTTGAGTATAATAACATGTCTCTTTAACAAAATATAACATAAATTTCTTAATTTCAATGGAAAAACAGAGTATCGCTTTTCAATATGTTTAGAAAAATTTTTAAAAAATTAAAAATTAAAATTTTTTTCAGTTACTAAAAATTTTATCAGTACTTAGTTTTACAGATTTTAAAATCCAATTTACTGTATGCATTTTGTACAAAACTGAGTAATAAGTTTGGTACATTTTCCACAGATGGGTGCTTTACATTTTGAACAGATATCTAGAGTTTTATTTTCACATTTCGAAATATGGAATGGGACTCGTTTACGCTTAATTTGTGGTTGTCCATCGTTTTCATTGGTTGCTTCACATGCTCTTTGTGCCGCCTTTTTATGTCGGAAGAGAACAAACTTTTCTCGCAATTCTCCAACCATGTCTTGAATGAATTTCCGTGTACTAATAGATTTTCCAGTTACAGCTTTATATAAAACCCAGGCATTGATTGTAACAGGTCCAAAATATTACAAAAAAACCTGCCCCGGCCACCTACATGAAGCAGACTTGACTGTATATTTCCTTGCCATTTGTTCAATCACGTCCACACCGTATTTAGTTGCGTTGTAGAAAGCGATTATATCAGGTAGTTTTTTTTTTTAGGTTATCTGCAATTTCTACGTTTGGATGGAGACTACTTAGCAACAAAACGTTTTTATCTTTTTTACCTCGATAAACAGTTAGACTCATGTCTTTATGAGTTAGTACCATAGTTGAATACAATGTGGATTTTAACATTTTTACAGAGACTATTATTTCTCTTCTTGAGCATTTTACAGTTCCTACAAAGCTGGTGTTTTTGGATTTCAATGCCTCTGCAAGCTTCAGTGTTGTGAAAAAGTTGTTCGTAGTGACATTTCTACCTTTGTTCTCATATGGACTTCACAGCAATACATGTTCAGATATAGAAACATAGGATGGACTTAGGTTATATTTTCCAAGATACGGGAATCCATTTATCAGATATTTTGAGTCAACGTCTGCAGTCAACCAGAACTTGATTCCACACTTATCTGGTTTATTTGGCATGTATTGGATAAACCTACACCTAGCTTTTGTAGGAAATAACTATTCATCTGCAGTTATATTAGGACCTGGTGTATAGTTAGTCTTGCAATTTTCCATGAAACGATTCCAGATATCCGAAATAAGGGCAAATTTGTCTGTCTCTAGACGCTTTGATCTTGTTGATTTTACGTCGAAGCGTAAAAATCCCATTATTTCATGAAATTGGTCTCTTGACATTGTATTTAGGAAAAATGGTGGTCCTCAGTCTTTTGACCACAAGCTATCCAGTTCAAGTCATTTTGCATAATATATACCATGTGCATACAAAATTTATATTAAAGCATCTATTTCTTCTAATGTTATATTCCCTTCTCCTTCACGAATCTGCCGGTGAGCATCATCTTCAGTACATTTCTTTATGTGTTTCAATATCCATTCATCTATAAAAAGTCTCCAAGCACTTGAAGGACTGTTGTCGATAACATTGCTTTTAGCATGTGGCGTTGGGTCCCCCAACTTCTTTCAAAATATTACACTTTGATTTTCTTCCACTATCGTTTGTTCCTAATTGAGCGACATTCCAAATTATCCCATCTTTGTCATCTTCATTATTTCCAACTTTGAATGTTATTGTCGATTTGTCTATTGAATTTCTTTGCATGTGTGTATATTTTCTTGGAATGTTTGATTTTTATTTTTATCACATAAATTATCGTCAGTATTGCGATAAGAAGGACCAGCGATTGTTAGAGCATTGCCAGAGTCATCTTCACTTTCATTTTCTTCATCCGAATCCAAATTGCCTTCATTAGTAGGCAGGTATTCATCCTCACTACTCAAAATCGAATTTTGAGAAACCTTTTTTCGAACCTTCTCAATCGTTTTCAGATAATTGTTTAAATATTCTAAAGCTTCCTGAACAGCAAGATTACGACGTCGTGACATAGTTTTTATACATATACTAATTACAGAATAAAAACAACTTCAAAAAGTCTAAATATTCGCAGTAATGTTTTACTGCATTCGAACGTAGTTCGTGCTTCAAACATAATATAATGACCTTGACTGAAAAACCTTCACTATTCCCCCTTCTGGTACAGTCCATTTAAGGAAATTCTAGGGTGGAGTAGAAGTATTTTACAGTTACAGTTCGAGAAAATGCACCTGTTTTTCGTTATTTGTGTATTAACATTTCTTACGGGTCAAATTGACCCTCTCCGCGGTTCTAGGTATAAGTGTTAATAATCGGAAAATTATTTATGTTACGAATTTTTAAATTTGGTAAATTGTTGTTCACCTTAAAATATTAAAAGTCATAAAAGGAATATTTTTTTCAATCGATACTTTTCGCGTGGTGATAAATTAAACATCGTTTTGGGTCAAATTGACCCGCTCTGCGGTTCTAGTGTTAAAGCTGTACACATTTCTAAGTGGAATTAAAGGTCTGTGTCATTTAGGTATAACATGAACCCATTTTGAGCATTTTCGGTTGTAAACTCCTTGATTTAGAAGGTTGATTTTATATAAGTCCTATATATTCGCATAAGTAATTAATGTGTATGTGTAGACAGAGATTTTTAGAGAATGTCATTTTTTCTTTCAACTCTGGATGGTCAGTAACTTTTCTTGTCATCTATCTCTTCCTGCCAATTCTTCCTTTTATATTTTCAGGTTTCATTCAGTTGATTCTGTTTGCCAGTCTATACAAAATGTAAAGTAAGGGTCACTGCGTGCGACGTTAGAAATGACCAGATGCATTTATAGCTACGTTGCATATACGCAAATGCTTATATGTAAATATGTAAAGAAGTATAAATCATTTGCTGTGTATATCCATTTATATAATTCAGTTAAAAAGAGTAAAATATCTTTCATGTATAATAACAAGAAAATGGAGGCATTATTACTTTAACACTTTTGATCTCTTTCAGATATATCAGTACTTCAGAGACCTATGTGCCTTCTATTTCTAGCATTGGTTATATTGACTGAATCGACA
Source organism: Dolomedes plantarius (assembly GCA_907164885.2). Lineage (NCBI taxonomy): Eukaryota > Metazoa > Arthropoda > Arachnida > Araneae > Dolomedidae > Dolomedes > Dolomedes plantarius. Next base: position 209,682,931 of record OU015495.1, read on the forward strand.
TTTTGTTGCTTTACAAAAGCTGGTTTTCCTAAAGAGAGATAATGTCGTGGCAGATAGAGAGAAAAAATAAATGCAAAGGAGATTGGTTCTTATGAAAATCGTGTAAACCAGGGGTTCCCAACCTTTTTATAGTACCGTACATGTAGGTTGTAAAAAATTTGATGACCTACCGGTAGACCAAAAATTTTGAAATGGGGAATAAAATGCAATGGAGAACATTTGTAATAAAGACAAGTAACTTGGGATATATTTTTATCGCTAAACATATACATAAAATATAATAATCACTTTAAAGATATATATAATTAGTGAGAAGGTTGGGCCTGTTTATTATTAAACAAAGAAGTAATATCGGGCTCAATGTTTGTCAGCTTAAGGCGAAGATTCGATTCAATGTGCAGCAAAGCTCTACAGAGGCTGTTCGCACATTTTTTTGACGATTTTTGTAAGCGGTAATAAAAAATCGTTTGCTGCAAAAGAAATAATAGCAATTGTACTATGTTTTTAAAAGTCAAAATTATCGTCTGCGGCTTGAAAGTTTTGTTTCTATTCAAAATGGCGTTTTTAACAAAGCAGTGATTCGAAGGCTACATTTATGCTCTTTCCGAAGAGAAATATGCATACTCCGTTATCCAAAAACGATGTGAGAGTCATGGTTTTGTGATATCTAAAGCGTCGATAGGTAATATCGTCAACAAGAAAGGAAAAAAAACGTCAAATTGGAGCCTCAAGGGGGACAAAAATTCCAAACAAGTATCCAAGGAAAAAACGGACATCTTCGACTATTGCAAAGGTACGTTGTTTAATGTTAAAAGAAAATCCCCCTAGTCAAAGGGCAGTTGCAAAATCATTCAAATGATCGGTGTCCACTGTAAACAAAATGATAAACGTTGATTTAAATCTTAAGAAAGCGAAAAAACGCAATGTGCATCGTCTTCTTCCAAATCGTATCGCTGAACGCAGGACACGCTGCAGATTTCTATATGAGAAACACTTATCGAAAGAAAAATGGAAAACAATTGTCACAATAGATGAATCATGGGTGTATTTAAATGATTGCAACAAAAAAAGAGTCATTTATTATCATAAAAGAGGGAGAAAAAAATTTAAGTACATGGTTCAAAGAATCGAAAGAAAGTTTTTCTATGGGATTCATGATTGTTGCTGGTTTTTCTTATAATGGCAAGTTAAAAATAAAGAGAGCTGAAAAAAATGTCAAGGTTAACTCCAAATACTATCAGGAACATATTTTATCGCCAATTTTTCTGACTGAAATACCATCTCTTTACCCACAGTGCCATCAATCTGTGAGACTCCATCAGGACAAAGCTAGCTGTCACACATAAAAATCCACTGTAAATTTCCTAAAAGAAATGGAATAAAAAACTAGTATAAAGGCCATACCCTTCACTGATATCCCTACTAAATCTCCCGATGTATCACCTATGGATTTTTGTGCTTTCGGACTTTTAAAATCTGCATTATCTAAACGTCGTCCCAAAACCCTTACAGGATTCTGGAAAGCTGTTCAGGAGGAATGGGATAGAATACCTCTTCTGACACTTCAAAAGGCATTATTATCCTGGAAATTGCGGTGCCGAAAGATAGTTCAGTATAAGGGATGTCAAGAAGAACATTTAAAACACAAGAATTGTATGTAATTTAGTTTGTGAATACAATATACATCGTCTAAAAAATGTGTGAACAGCCTCTGTATATTTGGTTTTCATCGCAGTCATTGCAGAAAATCCCTTTTCACATAAATATGTGGTAGCAAATGGCATAAAAAATTGTACTGTTTGGCAAGAAACTTCTCAGGCGCAGTTACAATTCTCAAACTCAGTTATAATTCGCAGGCGAGTGCCAAATTTTTATAGGGAGGTCATAGACAACACATTCAGGTGTAGACTTTATCTTTTGAGAATAGGTAAATCCCATTAAAGTATTACAATACAAACAATGGATAAGAAATTCCAAACTAAAATATTAAAACCTATGAATTATTAGTTATTATAGTCATTTCTTTTCTTTTTTTGTAATACAGATTTTTAATAGATTTTTGTTTTAAATTGCAAAATCATTGGCGTACCGGTAGCTGCTTGTCCGCGTACCGGTACTGGTACGCGTACCCAAGGTTCGGAACCACTGGTGTAAACCATAATATTGAAAATAATGCAAATTCAGTCATCTTCGAAAACAATTAAAATTTAAAAAATATGAATTAAATTATTATCGCACGCATTTGCGCTATGTATTATATTAAAATATAAATGTTATTTCTTTATAACACGCCGCCTTTTTTCAGTATCCTTTATCTTACACCTCATGAAAAATGTACAACAACATTTTGCTCAGTTTTGAATCGTAAATTAAATTTCAAAAAGACTTGTATTGTTGATAAAAATGTAACGCAATTTCCAACAGTTTTACAGTGCCTAGAGCTATGAAAAATATTGTTCAAATTTTGAAGAAAGTGGTTTAATCTATGTAACGTAATTTATCAGAAACTTTTAAAAAGTTTTGATGTACTTAAATAATTACTAGAGAAATTTCCACAACTGCTCTAAAATTTGATAAAAGGATTTTTTCTTCCCGAATTAAATAGATAGAATTCATCCATCATACTTCATTTATGAACATATGTTTTTATAAATAATTTCATTCAAAAGCATACAAATTTATAAATTGGTAATTTTAGGAAGAATTACTAATACGCACAAACATATTAGGTATATTTACAGGTAAAATAGTTTTGTATACAAAAACTTTCTCTCTCTCGCCCTTTTTCTTTCAAAACACACATACAGGGTGTCCATAATTAAACTTCCCTCCTTTAAAGTTGTCTACAGTCGAAACAATTGTTCAGAAAGTTATGAAATATTGTGTAGGACATATTGAAGGGATGGAAATTTGTTTGAGCGAATAAAAAAATTAGTTCAAAATTTCACCACTAGAGGACTTTTTTGATGAATTACACATTTAGCCAACATATACTATAGTTAAAGAAATTCACTACAACAAGACATGTACAACATGACGGCCATCATGTTCAGCTACCATTTGAAATCGTAAGATAGCATGGTCTAGAGCTGACCGCAGTGTGTCCGCGGAAATGCCGAGAACATGTCGTGAAATGCTGTCTTTTAGATCAGGTATAATTCTTGGTTTATCAAGACTGACTAGATGTTTCACATGCCCCCAAAGCCAAAAGTCGCATGGGTTGAAGTCTGGGGATCGGGGACTCCACAAATTAGGAAAGTGGCGGCTGATGACACGTTCTTCTGTAAAGGGATTTTTTAGAACGTTCTTAACACGAAGGCTATTGTGTGGAGGAGCTCCATCTTGCATAAAAATTGTGCATGAAAGGCACTCACGTGATTGCAGATTCGGAAAAATTTTATTCAGCAACAAGGATGCATATCGCTCCCCGGTGACCGAGCATGTTGCTGGACAAATGTTACTGGACCAATAGCAAGCACGCTGAAAACAAAATCTCCATGAAAGTTTCTAGGTTTTATAACAGCTTCTGCTCTACGTCGATAAAAATTAATTTGCATATTTGTTTCTTCTTCGTTCCTTCAAATCTTTTGTCCGAAAATTAGTTATCGAACAAGTTTCCGATATACTTTGCAATCAATTTAAAGATTGTAAAATTTAATGAGTATGTGTTATTGTGTTAGGGTGACCTATGGATAAAAATATGGTGAAATCATAAGTAAAAAACCAGTCGTAAATGTGTAAAACATTAAAAAACCACCTCTGTTAGTGAAATTTTGAATTAATACTTTTATTCGTTGAAACAAATTCCCATCCCTTCAATATGTCCTGTACAAAATTTCATAACTTTCTGAACAATAGTTTCGACTGTAACCAACTTTAATGTAGGGAAGAAAAGTAGGGATCTAAAGTAGGGAAGTTTAATTATGGAAGCCAGTACATTATATATATATATATATATATATATATATATATATATATATATATATATGTGTGTGTGTTGGATTTAGATTTTCTACTTTTTCGTTTTTCTACTGAAGTTTAACTCTTACCATTGTCAACAGATGGCGATACTTCTGAAGTTTGCCATCGCTCTCACTTCCCGCGAGGTAAACCAGTTGCATGTAGTCTTGGAGGAGGGACGTGTCTTTTTGCTCGGTTTTCTATTTGTATTGCATTATAGTGCACTGTGAGCGCACATTTAATGTCAGTTTCTGTGGAAATGTATCTACAAGTTTGAAATATAGACATGCCGACATTCTTCCGCGTGAGTATCTAAATATTGCCTTATACTCGGCTAATTTTCACCTTTCAATAAAGTCAGTTCTACAACATGCTTGTCATCATTTGAAAGTTATCAACCTGCTGATCTTTTACATTCTTCGTGTCCAGAATAGAGTCATAGGAAAAACTCAGCGACCGTCTTAGCTGTCATTGAATCTTTTATCCCATATTTGCTGTGTGGGTCAGTTATTTTCTACCAGTAAGAATTCTGTAATTCTGTTTAACTTTAAGTGAACTAAACTTACACAACCAACACACACACACACACACACACATATATATATATATATATTATATATATATATATATATATATATATATATATATATATATATATATATATATATATATACGAGGGTCATTTTTAAAGTAAGAACCGTTTTGTAATGGAGTAAGAGAAACTTTAGTTATGAACGTAAATTGTATCACAAGCTAAAATATGAACATTTTTTCACTTTTCAACATAGTCACCATTAACATTTTAAACATTTGTCAAGTCGTGTCGCCAGCTTTTGCATCCCATCATCCAAGAACTCTGCCGCCGGACCGTTAAACCAGTTAGTAACAGTTTCTTTCAACATGTCATCATTTTCCATGCGCTTTCCACCAAGAAATTCCTTAAGCTTTGGAAACAGATGAAAGTCTGATGGTGCTAAGTCAGGGCTGTATGGTGGATGATCCAGTAATTCCCAATGAAAATTGTTCCCAATGCAAATTGTCAAAATCGACGGCGCAGACTGCACTCTAGCGGCGCCGTTCTGCTTCACGACGAAGCTCAGCCTCACGTTGCGGCAAGAACAAAGACGCAACTGGAAAATTTTCATTGAGAATTAATGGATCATCCACCAAATAACATAATCCACCAAATATCAATTTAAAAATAACATAATCCTGCGTAGCCATATCCGTGGCAACAGACCCTCTACTTGAAGGTCTAAAACAAATTAAATTTTCGAGCTGGCCGGTCCCGGTTCCTGTCGACTTTTTCCTTTCTGTATTTATTTCTGATTACAAGCAAAGTTAAATAGCAATACATCAACGAACACCTCGACAGGGATTTATCGGGGGCGCATCTGCCCTCTCCTGGTCATTGCGCAGCGGTCAGAGGATTTGCCACAGCTCGCGACCATCGAATCTCGTCCTTCAACCTCAGGTCTCGTCGCCGATTCCCTCGGAAAAACTCGGGGTTCATTTTTCCCCTTTTCGTATTGTCCCCTCCCCAGGCTGGTCTTCCCCGTAAATTGATTGTTCTGTTCCATGCATTTTATTCGTGGGCAGGATGATACGACATCCCCACGATTGACTCACGCGGTATTTTTATTTTCGTGAAAGTTGGTAGGGCCCTTGTATCTTCGTGGAATTTTGCTTCCTCTCTATCCAAGTGCCTGTGCACACTTGCGGCAAAAGTACTCGGGACTCTGCGTTATTTTCAATCTGCGTTCCAGTGCACACTTTCGCGGTGATAGGCGTCAGCGGCAGTCTCTCTTTTGCCACCAACCGAGATGGATCGTACGCGCGCCCAATTATTTAAGAAGAAAAGTTGTTTTTTCTTACTTAGTCTACAAGCATGTTAATCGTGAAAATAGAATTAGAAAAAGGAAGCACTGGATCCGTCCATACAACAGCGAGGGGTACTTGAAGGGAGCGCTTAATGTATGCTTGATGGATCTCAGGGAAGATGGTGAAAAGTTTTTTAATTATTTTCGGACGACCCACTTAAAATAAACTTAAATTCTTGACCATCTAAAAGTTTTGTTATCTAATGTTCTTATTTTAATAAAAGTTGTAAAAAATTATACTTACCGGTTGCATTTTTTTCATTCTCCGTTTTTTGGCTGAAGTTCTCAATAATGGTTTCACAAATATTTTCCCAAGCAGACTGTTTCTGTATTCGGTCTTTATAGTCATCATGACTAACATCCCAAATTATCGGGCGAGATTTTACTTCGTCGATGAAAAGTTCGACATCCACATTTTCATCAGACATCGTGTAAAGAGACTTCACGAGCTGGATAGGAGATAAAACCCTGCGGCAGATGTGCACTGCCCAGTAGACGAATGAGTACTACCAGCTATCGGGTTACAGGAATGTGCCGCGTGTTCCACAGGAACCTGCGGCGACCTGGGAGTGGCGCCGGTGGCACGTGTGAATCCCAACAGTAGTTGCTCTGCATTTCTTCTTATCGGATTGAAAATAACGCAGCGTCCCGAGTACTTTTGCCGCAAGTGTGGAGCGGCACTAAGAAATTACGGGGTGCGTTGATTCCTAGAAAATGATGGCTCTACTCCTTCGGAGCAGGTGCTTGACCGGTCCCTTCCAATATGGCCGTTTTACGACCCATAAATGTGTTGACGGAAAAAAATGGCGATATCACATACTGTTGGAAGGAGTCAAAATATCCCAATTGCGAATCCTTCACAACATAATACTTCGGAGAAATTTATCGTTGAACATTAGAAGAATTTTGCTTAATATCTATATATTTAAGTTTCTAGGCCGACTTTTTGGGCAGTCCGAGAGAGAAAACTGCTGCATCCATTTACTTCATTTTGGTCTGAAACGAAAGATTGTAATCTGTTGATTTGTCAAATGTGGTTTTTGTAACCGCGATTTCTAATAATTAGCGATAATTTACAATTAAAAATTTTGTTTCTGCGCATGCTCAGTGGCATGTTTAAGTCTGTCTTTAGAAACTCACTGTTTCTGCGCATGCTCAGTGACTTGTTTTAATGATAAACAAATTCATTCCGATGAGTCTCTCTAGATCTCTCTGCCATTTTTATTTTTATGATAATTATGTTTGTGAAATATAACATTAAACCCGACGGAAAATGTTTATTTAGCGCTGTTTAACTAGCGATAATTTAAAATAAAAAAAATTGGTTTCTGCGCATGCTCAGTGTCATTTTTAAACCTGGCTTTAGATACTCACTTAGCACGAGGCCGCTAAAACACATTAATGTGTTTCTGCGCATTATTATGATTTTCAACATTTAGCAGTGACGTGTTGAGTATAATTTGTGTATTAGTACATTTATTTACTATCTAGCCGTCATGTTTTGACGGGTACCAACTAGTCAGATATAAACATACAATTGTTAAATACGTAAAATAAAGTAAATGTAAGAGATAGACGTAAAATTGCTAATTGAATTTATTCTCCCCTCTCAGTTCAAAACGATCTTTTTGCTTCTTAAATATACCGTCTTCTGATTCCAGGATACAGCGTAGTGTAGGGGATCGATTAATTCCCTTTAAAGAAATTCATCCTTGAACTTCTAGAGAATTTTGCTTAATATCAGAGACAAACGTAAAATTGCTAAATGAATTTATTTTCCTATCTCATTTCAAAACAATCTTTCTGCTTCGTAAATATACTCTCCTTCTGATTCCAGGATAGTCTCTAATGACCCATGAATTCATTCTTTTCAAAGAGTCCTTCAGCCAGAAGAAGAAAAAAAACGCCTCACTGATTCTGCGGTTAAAATACTCAGGAGTCTTCTATTCAATTTTTTTTCGTCAGTTCTGAATGAGATTTTTGAATCGATGAAGAAACGGACCAAATGTGATTGTTCTATTTTCTAAAAGAACGCTGTTGCTGGTGGCGCAGTTTAACTTAAAAAAAACCATTTTTTGGGGGAAACAAAGTTTGTTTTTAAAAAATAATCCAGCATAAAATTTTTTCTCAGAAGATTAATGGTTATAGTTGTCGCATCATATAGTTCGAATAGCATGATGTTCATGATCAAAAGAACTAAAGTTTATTCATGTCTTTTCTTCTCCCTTTTAGATAAGGTTAGAGTAGCGGGGATCTAGTTTAGTTTTGGAAGAAAGTTTTCATTATGCAATGGCATAATATTTGATGTTATCCATTGGCGAATAGCAATAAGGGTGATAAATGGCGACATATATTGTGTGTGCGCTTCTAGGATATAAACTATAATCTCATTTTTGTAGCTTTTTGACAGTCTAGATGATATTTATTTCTTACACAAACATGTGAAATAAAAACAGAAAGTGAATCAAAAAGAACTTTCCAGAATTTTACTCTTTTTACTTATATTTGGAAAGAAAATTCATCTTAGACTGGAGGTTTACCAAGTAATGACTTCTTAGTAAACCTCTTAGCTGTAAATGATCTAAACTCTTTTCACTCACGGTAAAACTCTTTAATCAAACAAGTCGTCAACTAACTCTCATAATTACACGTCTAAATTTGCATATGTCTCAAACATGCATTTAGTTATCGTTAACTATTACTCATAGCAGAAAATGTTTACTAAATGCAGAGCGATGGCCATAAATATATAACTTAAATTTTTAATATAAGAGTAACAGATTTTCGATATTTGCAGTATGTATGGATTATTTCTCTATGGGATTTACCGCGCATAAGAATGTAAGAAAACCATTGAATTTGAAAACAAAGCTGTTTATTGTTGATAATCAGCTAGAAATCCTGTATCTTTAGCAATATATCTATATCTCATTTTATGTAATTATTTTTCTACGTTCTTATTTTTTCGTTTCAGAGCGATGACGTCACGCACAATGAGAGTATGAGTTTAGAAGAGCTTTTTAGTCTTTTTAGCCGAGCATTAGAGATTTAGAACTTTTTAGGCTAATCTCTTGAGCAGAGCCTTCACTTTTGAGGAATGATTTGGCCGAGAGTTTTTGCTACAGGCGAGTTGCAACTTAGAGTACTTGCGAAAGCAGAGATTCAAGATGAGTGCGCTGAATTTCTTCATAACGTACCGGTCAGCTTAAGAGTTGAAAAAATACGTACCCACGCGAACTGCTCGTTAAAGTAGCTCCTCGGTTAAGGACGTAGAAGGGGGGAAATGATTTACTCACCGTTAATGGATCTAAAGGTGCTATTCTTTTGGAAAAGTGCTTGCTTACTTAAACAATTTGGTTTCTCTTCATCAATCAGAAAATATTGTAAATGCACAAATGTAGTTCGCTTCTACAGAACAATTCTCAATTTGACATTCATCTTTCAACTTATCACCTATTATTCTGAATCTCTTGTAGTTTCACCGATGAAAGTGGAAAAAAATGCTGAAACAGTGTCAAAACCACGCTATCCGTTTGGCAACTGGAGGTAAAAAATCAACGCCCATAGACGATATGCTGCTCTGCCCTGAAAATAGGACAATTCAATCAATTTTTGAGGAGATGGCTTTACTTCTATGGGAAAAAATACTTCGAACACCGCGTTATCTCTCTGTTTGGAACTGCAAAGACCACAACAGCGAGACCTCCAAAAAAGAATTTTCGCAGAGAGCACTCGAGCTGAAAGAACTTTTCGATCTAATCCTTTTTTCCTGGGCAACTGCAGTTGTCTCGCAATTCCATTAATCTAAAACAGCTTAACGTCTGTCCTTAATCTAAAACTAACGTGCTTAGGTAGTTTTATTTTTATTTATAATGACAAGTAATAAATACAAGCAAGAAAAAAAGGTACAACAAAACAAACAAAATAAAGTAAAACGAAAAAGGAAACAGGAGCGTATCAATTCTTCAATTCTCCATGCTTAAGAAATTTACCAGTCCAATAGTGTAAATGTCATTGTCATACGAAACAGTTAACACATTTTACCCCGAACAGATTGGCTCCGGGTTTTTACTGGTGGTTTTCAAATGGACAACTCCAAGAACTCTAGTGCTGGTGCATTTCGTGAACTTTTCTGTACTTATGTCTCGGCTGGGTGGCATGGTACCGCTTTTGACAGATAGCTTGAGGCACATTCATACCTGAATCCTAGACTGCATCAGTTTTCGAGGACTCTCATCCTTTGTGATTACAAAGCCACACTACCGGCCATCCATTCCTCAGCCACTCCACAATCAAATGATACCATCATTCAATGGCAGTTAAGCCTCAGTTAGTTTATCTGATAGATGCAAATTGATAGTTCTCTAATGGATCCCTGGTCACTACGCAATGATTTATCTCCCCATAATTTGCGTTACAATTCTATGGAACTTATTAAACGGAAGAATCTCAAAGATAGACTTGACGGCCTGTTTTTGGAACGAAACACCTCAAAACCATGCTGAAATCAAATTTGTAACAACCGGAAGCATTCAAGAGTTATGGTTGTGGCCCTATTTCGTCTCAAAACTGACTGGCAAGCCATCTACAGCAGATTAAAATTTATTTTACATATGAAATTTTACATATGAATTTTACATATGAAGTATTTTACATATGAAACGCCTTATCTAATTTGTAGAATTGGGAATTTTCTTAATGTTTTACCTTGAAACCTGTAAGGTTTGCATAAGAATCGATTCACGAGAATCGAACTTTTAATTGAATAAATTAAAGAAGCCGCTTGAGATATGCTAATTTCAAGGCATACGCGGTTGGTATAAATACCAAGCAGATAGATTAAAGAAGAAAAGTGAGAGGGAGGCCAATGTAAGGTTTACGTAACATTCGATTCACAAGAATCGAACTTTTAAGTGAATAAATTAAAGAAGCCGCTTGAAATATGCTAATTTCAAGACATACGCGGTTGGTATAAATACCAAGCAGCTAGATTAAAGAAGAAAAGTGAGAGGGAGGCCAATGTAAGGTTTACATAAGATTCGATTCGCAAAAATCGAACTTTTAAGCGAATAAATTAAAGAAGCCGCTTGAGATATACTAATTTCAAGGCATACGCGGTTGGTATAAATATCAAGCAGCTAGATTAAAGAAAAAAAGTGAGAGGGAGCTACGAAGTGAAAGGAAGTGAAAGGAGTTTGCGAGGACTCGAGTTCTCTTTAGGCCCAAAGTTTACGTAGCAGCACTGCTGGATCGACTTTCTAGTTTGTGAGTATTGCAAAGTGTATTTTTCTTGAACGCTAATATATATCTCGTACTAGTAGTACGTATGCTTATTGTTTAAAAGCAAAATCTATATGTGCGAATATTTAAATAAACATGTTTATCAATTTAGATCTGTGTTTGAATCTATTTCATTTAGAGTGCCACTTCAAATTATATACACCCAAGTCTGGGTAGAGGTAGGTATTCTCTATAAAACTTATGTAGGTTGCAACTAGAATAGGATTTACCCGTATTATATCGGAAAACTTTTTTTCCCGAGTCCATTTGCACAGGATATCATTTGATACTACATGAGAATCTCCAGTTCAAATCTCTTACTAAAAGGCCTATGTCTTACTGAAGGCTCTGCTTTCAATTCACGATTGAAGTCTGTTAACTTGCAGCTGTCATTTGAAAGGATAGTAGTTTGCGTATTTATAGACACTGACGTATTGCATACAAGAATCCTATAAATCGCATTCGTAGCATACAGATATGAAATGAGCGTTGTATGAGGAGTTGAATAAAGTGTTAAAATGTATGAAGTGTTAAAATATGTGTTGTCACTCCGCCCAACTTTCAAATTAAATATTTCGAAGTGACACCGAACTTATAGGGTAAGCAAAATTCCTACCTCCATTGTCCCGCGGGAGCTCCTTTACATGAAACAGATCCTGTGATGTTATTCTTTAGGTACTCATATAATATCGAGAAATATTATGATGTTTAATTCAGATTACTAATGACACACAAACAACTTTATATATATATATTAATTTAGACCAAAGTTACATACTTCCCGCCGTAAAAAACGGGACCGAAAAATATATTCTTTAACAGGCGCCGTATCTTAACATAACAATAATAAAAGAAAAAAATAAAACTCAAAATTTAATTGCGTGTTGCCAAGCATCAAAAAGTTATCTCGCGAAATGTGGCAGGAGTCAACAAAGGTAAATCAAACAACGAGTGAAAACCATGGTAAACCATGGAGTCTGCGACAATATGAAAAAATGCTGTTAACAAATGTAAAACACCTTCACTGTCCCCCTAGTGTGTACTTTAGATTATAATATGCCGTTTGCAAATAGATTTATATCTTTCAATTGCTGATAAGGAGAGTAATATTTGTGATTCTTTGGAAATAATTTGCACATTTGTTATTTAATAGTACAGAAAAATCTGCAATCAAATAAAAATCGTATGGTTATTTGAATGGTCAGAACAATCTATATTTACTAGTTGTTCAGCATTTTTACACCTCATGTGTTGTTTTGCGTTGTATCATTTATTCGATTTATGAATAAAACTTTTGGCATGAAGAAAGTATCATTGTGATTTGTGTTTATATACAAAGAAACAGTATATATATATATATATATATATATATATATATATATATATATATATATATATATATATATATATATATATATATATGTAGTATTTGCATGAAATTTTCTTCTAACGACTACATTTCAATGCTGCGAGCTGAAGTAGAATTTTTAGGGGAAATATCATCATTCTCCAAAGATAAAGATATCACTTTGAGAATTATACATCAGAAATTTTTTCGAACAGATAAATATTTATGATCCTAGCGGCAAATGGTTCGAATCGTATGCTTTTTACTACCAGTAGATTCGAAAAGTACACGCATAGCTCTCACTAAATAAGATTATATCTGAACAAAACACATTTTGTCAGGAATAAAATCCTTGCTCTTATCTTAAAGTATCCCATGGGATATTACCATGATTTCTTTTGGATATATTAAATAATATTTTCTTACTTGAATTCTTTCCCTTAGAAAAATATTTCATTTTCTTCCCCGTGTTTTAAAGATAACTGACTTTTTTTTCTATTGTACATGTTTATAAGAGAATATGTTTTGTACCTATTAGTAAGAATTTATTAAGAACTACTTTCCAATATTTTTTAAAATTTGAACCTCCTTTTTACAATATTTCTTGAGACTCAAAACTCTTTTGATCATAACTTCTGAATCCATTCTATGACCTGTAAAAATTCGAGTGTGTTCATCATCAATAAAAAATAGCCTTAATTGTAGAACTTTTTGCGAATTTTTACACGTAACTGCCACTTTGTAGTTCATGAATATTTTTTTCACTTTATTACAAATATTTGAATATGATTCTCACTTTGGCGGAAAAAAAATTCAAACAAATAAATAAAACAAATAAAATAAAAAAATGTACACATGTATTCGCAGTTTCCTTTTTCATTGTTACAAAAACGTTAATTCATTTTGACCTTCAAATCACCCATCGTATATTTCTCACTCATGTCACTTGATCAGTGACATGAGTGACGCAGGTAACGCTTATGCAACGCAGGTTCGCTGTATGCGTAACATCACGTTTTAGTATTCATCCAGTGGTTTCTGATACTATGGCCATAGCACGTGATGAGTGAATGGGCATATTTTAGCAATGTACGTTCATCTATTTTTCAGATCTTTTCCCAGATACCTTAGGTAAATGTTAGTACTTGTCTATTTAATGCGTATATCAGAATTGTAAATATTTCTTATGTTCCTGCTGTTCATTTAACGTTTTATAGGTTGATAAAAATATGATTTTAAGCAGTCATTTATCTCCTTTTATGATTTACTCTGCTAAACTAGTAGTAACATTTTCTAGGTTAGGACAATATCAATGACTCGTGCCTTGCAGCGAAAGAGGCGCAGGGTCAAGTTTCCCAGCATGTGTTCCGCATTAAAGCTAATGTTTCAGCTCCAATAAGTTGCACATATGATAAACTCGATTGTTAAACAAAATACTGAATATGAGAAAACTAGCTGAAAACCCGCACTTCGCTACGGAGTACATTCAAATTAAATACAACGGTCAATGTATGCAATTAATGCCAGAAAAAAAAATAAATAAATAAATTTATATATATTTATAATAAATACGACGATCAATATATACAATTGATGTAGAAAAAAAATATATATTTATAAAAGAATCGTAAGGCATATTTTTATAGACAAATTAATGTCCAATCGTCTGCCTCATTAGCAAGAAAAAAATTTTTTTGTCTATTTAGTTGTTATGCACGTGACGAAATTTTTTTTTAAAGTACCAGAAAAGGAAATCACGTGATCGGCATTTAATAAATTAAATTCTAAAAATGAATCTTTAAAAATTCCCCAAATATCAGAAAAAGGAGGTATAGATTCGAAGAATATTTCATTTTAAAGGAATTTTTAGGATCTTTCTCGTGATATAAATTTTATAACCCTCAAATTATTATTTTAAATGGAAACTTAAAAAAAGTTACAAAAACAGCTTAAAAATTTAATTTTAAAAAAATCTAAGAAGAATTTTTCAAAAATCTTTCTTAGCGCACCCATACACTAAACGAAGAATCGCCATGCAAAATGTCAGCCCTTTAGGTCCAGCGGTTTGATCTGTGAGTTGTATGCCAGTCAGTCAGTCAGTCAGTGAGTCAGTTACGGAACTGTTTTATATATATAGATTATTTAAAAAGGAGAGTAATTTTAATGCTTTTTACTGAGGTAGTTAGATAATGTACCGGGTGGCCATAATTAAACTGACAGTGCTCACAGTGTTCTGTAGCGCGATCTATTTGCGAGAATGACTCCACATTTTGTAGGAAGATTAAACAAGACGGGGGACGAAGGATTCTGCTAAAAAATAAATTAGTTCCAAAAGTCACAGCTAGGGGAATATTTGGCGCTGTGTAATAGAAAATAGAGTGTTCTAGCAAGAAAGTTGAGAGCAAAAGTCAATCGCTTATCATGGTCGGGGTACAGTAACTCCTGCACACGGCTGATCTTGTACGGATAGAAGTTGATAATCTTTCGTAAGTTTTTCCATACCGTACTGTAAGGCATATCCATATTCCGAGCTAATCCACGAGCGCTAGAGGTGGCAGCAATATTGTCTGGTCCTCTGTCGACAATCGCCGTGGCAACTGCTTCGATTGTATCCTGTGGTACAGGTTTTCGTCCTCTGCCTGACTGAACCTTCAGAGAACCTGTTTTCTCAAACGTCGCAACCATTGCTTTTAGCCCATTAACTGACACAGGACCGTTACCTTTACGCATTTTTTTGTGCGTTCTAAAAGCACGAAGAGCGGCTGACGCGTTGCACTGGTTGAGGTAAAAGAATTTGACCAGTAACGCACGCTCGACTAAAGAAGGAGACATTGCACATAAAATTTCAATCCGATTGATTCGAAACGTAACACATTGCCTTTTAAAACCCAAGCAGCTGGCACTGTGCCAATGGATGTAACGTGAAATTTGAATGAAGAACTTCTTCTTCTGCTCAGCGTACGTGATATTGCAGATCACGAGACTTTATCGGTGTTTATGTAGATTTTACGCTTTTTTAAAAGTGTTGCCATATTGCACTTGAACTAAATAAGAAAATGTGCAAAATAAAAGGTAATTTTATTCCGTATTAATTTGCATTTGTTAACACTGTATTTTCTATTCCACAGCGCCAAATATTCCCCTAGCGGTGACTTTTGGAACTAATTTATTTTTTTCGCGGAATCCTTCGTCCCCCGTCTTGTTTAATCTTCCTACAAAATGTGGCATCATTCTCGCAAATAGATCGCGCTACAGAACACTGTGAGTACTGTCAGTTTAATTATGGCCACCCGGTACTTTTTGTTGTTTGTAAACCCCTTGGACCAGCCCAAAAGACTATTCTCTGAAAGTTGTCGGCGATCAAATTTTGTTCGTTTTAAATAATGTACTTAATACAGGATAAGGTAAAATTTAAATTTGTCGCCAAAATGACTAAACGGCGTTCCTGGATTTCTGCGGATTAAGCCCCAGTTTCATCCTCACCGACAAAATCTGGGAACCGCCGCCTTCTCCCTCATAAAGATGTCTATCAGGGTCGTCAGTCAGAGTATTCTGACGTTATAGAATCAATATGTTCCCATAAAAATATCACCGAATCCAAGACTGCCAACAAGCACGGAATTCCTCGTTATCTCCCTCTGAAATTCCGCAATTTTCTAAGAACTGGCTGCCACCGGTGAACACTTCAAAACTGGGTATATATGCGAGACTCTGTTTTTTTCGAGAGAGCCCATGTAACATCTGGGCTATTGCGGCTGCGCAGATTTCTGCTCTCTCAACGACTGAGTTTTGCTGCTGTTAAAATCTTTTGCACCAGTCTGGTGAAATTGTAACTTTCTCGAACCAACATCTTACTTGTTATGTTTGTATCATTAAAGTTAAGGTTTTCGTTACTTCTGGCCTGCTATTTTAGACCACTCGGATACCACGCCAGTTGAACACGTTATATGGTTCTGTTTCTTATTTACCCTGAGAATCCTCTAACGGTCCAGGCACACTATAAAGTAAGAGGCATAAATATAAATAATTCCTTTATTTTCTACGTACAGGTAGACTAGCATAGACCGACTTGGGGCTTCAAATAATAACACAACAGTATCGCAACCTGCGGTACTAAGAAACTGAACTTTAAAGTCGTAACGAACCCTTTCAGGCAGAATATACGTTCACTAACAATACCCGTAACCATCGGGCTCTGAAATAACTATCGAACTCGTGCAGCCACCTAGGCTAAATACTAATACGTGCTCTGTCAGTTAAATACCGCTATCACCTTCAATCTAACTTTTCTCGACTCTTTCGTATCTCTACTAATAGCGTAACGCACTACCGTACAAATCTCCACTCCCTTCTTGGGCTCTTGCCAACTCAGCATGTGGCACTTAAATACACCAGACACCTGCTCCGAACTCACTTCGACTGGCCTGCACTGCGCAGCTACCAGAAATTTGCATCTGAGCAACACGCGAACCCTACTACGTTTCCGTATCAGTATGCTACAGGAGGGAGACAGGAGAGTCGAACGGCTGGGGCGCTGGCTATCGATTCAGATCCTGAGGATTCGACTCCCACTTTTGCCATGGATTTTGTAGCTATTCGGAATCAACTTTAAACTGTAGGTCCTTATCTAATTAGCCCTTGCGCAGCAAACGTTAACTTTAGTGCTCTCGACTAACTAAGGGAGGGACTTACTCTTAAATACTCCAGTTTTTAAAGAACAAATACTTTATGTAAACATATTAAAAGCATTTAAGGGGACAGTGGACCTTCAAACCTAACTTTTTTGTATTGAATGGATTTGCTTGAAATTTGAATATGTGATTAGTTCCATAGATATGCAAATGTGGTTAAAATTTAATGATGAAATATCAATAATTTATGAATTAGGAATTATTAATTATATAAAAAAAATCCCTAATTAAAAATGTTCCATGCGCATTTCTTTTGCATTTAACATGGTAATTTTTATTTACAGGATACCTTATAGAAATAACAATGTAACTCATTGCTTATTTTAAGCATTCATTAAAAATATAAAGAGAAAAAATAATAATAGTGAAAACACCCTTTTTATGACGCAAAGTACCTATAAATCATCTTTTGAAGTACAAAATTTAGGAATTCTGAGCTACAAAGCATAATTATTTTCAATAAGATTTATTTGATATACAGTTAAGTATATAAAACTTAAATTTCAAAGCAATGCGATCATTAGAAATGCACCTGGAGCGGTTTGAATATTCGTATGACATAAAAATTTTTATTTTGAGAAAAACACATTTAAAGTTATTGCTATTAGTAACCACATAATAGCTACATTAAATACAAATGCATATAACTAGGAAAGTAATCACAGAAATTAAAAATTATTTTTGCAACACATTCCTACTCGTCCGTAGTTTCACAATTCAATAAATAAAAAAAAATCGAATTTTTGGACAAATTTCAAAATTTTGAAAGTCCACTGACCCCTTAAGCATAGATATTGTCAGAAACGGTTTTGTGGGAAGAGAATATATCTAAACAATGGTTAACCGAAAAAATATATTTATCTTACATAACTGACATACAACACTGTAAACATTATTTTATAGAACAAAACTCCACACTCTACACTTGGCTATTCATTAAAACCATCATTTTTCATATTTTATATGCTTGAATAAGCAAAATAATTCTGCAAGGAGAAATGTTGTTTCTGTGTATCGATTCCCTGAAAAACTTTGATCATTATCTTTTTTTATCATTGCTTTCAAAGAAAAAACAGAATGTGTGTTGAAAATGGAGCCTCGATGACAACAAATGAATATTGATCAGAAAAACGCGTTGTGTATAATGTACTCCAAGATCTTATTTTCCATTTTAAGCATTATTATTCTGTCTTTTTTTGTTGGATATATTCATTGCAGGACTAAAATCATTTCTATAAGTAGCCTTTTGAGATCCCTGTAAAGTGTGTAATTTAAAATTTTTCAACTGTGGTAAAAATAAATTACGAAGATTTTGGAAGTTTGTACTCTTGGATAAAACCCTTTTAGTAATTTTAAGCTTTAAAAGTAAAAGGGTAGCAGGTATTTTCCATTTGTTTCCATTTGTTTTCACCTTTACTCACCACCGTATAATACAGGAATTTTGGCTAGACTGTATAAGACGGTCAGGTAGATTTTTCGCCAATTTGGAGACAATTTGGCGAGAGTTTTTGGTTGCCAAGCTTGGACGATTATGGCGCCAAGGTTGTTTCTACTGCAAATTTTTGACGTATATGCCATGTGATTATTTCGTGACGGGTGTATCACATGATTTTGACAAGTGATTTATTTCGACCAATTAGATAGGTGAGTTTCAATTTTGTGTATTATTCGATGGTATTTGTTGACGTTAGTTTTTAAATTTTATAATCGATAATAAGCAGACTGTAATTCTACTTTTAAAATTTTCAATTTTTAAACCATTACTTCTTCTAAGAATGGTTTACTTCTACTATTAATTTTAGGTTATTCTAACTGAGAAAATTTGTAACATGGATAATTATCCATTAAACATGGATAAATATATATATATATATAGAAACTGTCGCCCGTAAAAGCTGAATAACAAACGCCGAAAAAGTGCAAAATTTTCCCGGTAGATCTCATAGAAATGTCCATACAACAGGAGCTCATTTCATGTGACCTTTCTTGACGACGTCTGATATATATATATATATATATATATATATATATATATATATATATATATATATATATATAAATATATATATATATATATATATATATATATATATATATATATATATATATATATATATATATATATATATATATATAAATTTTATTTGTTAGATTTTGTAACATGTTTGTTGTGTTTATGCGTTGTTTTATTTTATGAGGTTTGTTTTTCCTTTCTAGCATACCCTGAAACGCGCCAATCCTTTGGCGAGTTTTTCTTTACGGAAAGTAATAAAATGCGCCAAGTCTTTAGCGAAAAAAATTCTTGCCAAATGTCGCCAAATGTGACCGTCTTATACAGTCTTACCGGAATTTTGTATTAAAAGACATGTAAAAAAATATGCAGAATTATCTTAAAATGCTTGTTTTCAATTTTCTCCGCTTTTATCCCATGTTTTTGTTCATACCAGAAATGCAGTGGTGGCGACAGGATTCTAGATTAATACTGGTAGCAGCTTTATTTACAAAGAGTCTACGGTAACAGAAAATACATACATAAAACCTATTAAAGAAAGTAGTGCAGAAAACAAATTTCAAATACTCTCTATAAAAAAAACAAAGAAAAGCTGATACGACGTGGCTTAAGATGTATGGGTTTTTACTTTTTCAGTTGCTGTGGAGATAGTTATGTATCAGGTTTGGATATACGGTTTAAATTCTAAAGTGATTATATTAATAGTTTTCTTTTCTATGTATTACGCTTTTTCGGTAAACACTGCTCGGTTTTATGTTATTATTCAAAGCCTATTTGTTCTTTATAAAAGTGCACCAAGAGAAACAAATTTCATGAGACCTAAAAATTTTGTTTCGATAACTAAGCAGAACCTATGTATGGGTAAGATACTTTTTACTGAAAAAGTAAAAACCCATACATCTTAAAGATATCATAACTGAATATCTTTAAAATATATATAAAGTATTTCCTAATGCTATGGAAATAAGCAGGGGGCGTTACTACCTGTTTTTCTACTGTTTCCTGATCTTATATATATATATATATATATACACAAGATATGTCCCAGAAGAAATGAGAAAAAGTGTTCTGCGAATATCCGGTAAATCGCCAAGGAAATCAGGTGGTCCAGAAATGTGGATTGGAATGTTAGCGACGTATTTCAACAGTCGCTGCTTCTACTTCACAGCGCCTGCCCAGTGGTCTAAGAATGAATCGTTGTGAAAGTGGCTCGTTGCGCTTAAGATGCAGTGATCTATTGAGCAACGCTATGGATTAAAGCTTTGCGCTAAACTCGGTAAAAGTGGTAGTGAAAGCTTGCAATGTTAAGGTATCCTACCAAGTTTAAATCATCATTTTCGTCAAAAAAATTCCAAATTGCTTTATTGTCTCATATTAAAAATAGAATTTTTAGCTTTCAAAAACCGTTTACAGTTTGTTTCTAGGGTAACTAGAAGCTGAGATACAGTTGTTTAATTGTCAGCTGTTAAACCGTAAGTGCGTATTTAAAAAAGCGGAAGTTGGTAGTTTTAAAAAGAAAAAAATAGTAAACAGCTATTATTCCTCTAAATTTCATAAAAACGGTACAATATTACTGAGCTCAAAGAAGGTGTATGCTACAAAGCTGGTGAATTTTAGGCAACTGTTGAGTTTTTAAGGTTGTAATATTTTGTAGTTAAAACTTTAAATTGAATTTCTGGAAAACTGAATTTTTTGGTATATTGTTATAGTACAATAATGATAACGACTATAATAATGTTCAGAATTTAATGAAATTTTATATGTATGTTTGTTTTGATGTTATGGATGCAATGAACCAAAACCTTTACAATATCTTACCTAGAGATAAATTATTGGCACACTTTATCAGAAATTTCACTTTTTTTCTTATTTTTCTTATTTTTTTTTGTATTAAATTGCTCGATTGGCTGATACTCAGTTATACTTAAGAGAAACATCATTATTTTGCTTCATTGCATGCGTAATCAATGTATCTCTTCATTTATACAAGAAAATTATGATATGTTTCACATATTTTAATTATGAGCGTTATCGAAAGCTAAAAAAAAAGGTTAATTTTTTTCAATTTTCCCAAAATTTCATGAAAAAAAATTTATTTTTCTTCCAAATTTTGATATTTTTCTAAGTTTTATAACCCGCTATCAGTTTAACTGAAAAATTTTTTTTATATAAAACCAAATTTAAAGATTTTGGTTTTGAACATGGTCGGATACCGGTCAGATACGAAATGAAAGGTATTAATTATATTCATCCGTCAAGTTTGAGCACAAAACAATATTTTCTAAACATTTAGTACATAGAAGGCCTATTTTTCTTAAATTTATATTTCCTTTATTTTTAGAATTTTTAAACAAATGTATTGAATATTATATCATAGAACAATAATTTGTTGAACATGACTTCAAGATTTGAAATAACTGTTTCAAATAACGATAATACAGAATATAGAAAAGTGGAAGAACTATTAGATCAAAACACAGAACCTAAGGTTGCATTGTTAAATATTATAAAAAATCGTTATAAGAATATGTAGTACATTGTTGAATAATAATGATAATTTATTAAATAAAAATTTAATATTTCAAAAATATAAAATACTGAGTGGATATATATATATAAATACATACATATATACATATATATATATATATATATATATATATATATATATATATATATATATATATATATACCTTTCAGTTCTTCAAATACTTATTAATTATATAGACTGAGTTTCTAGACAACAATAACGAAATTAAATAACGAAAACCTATATCAGCAAATTTTATAATCCTTCTTCTTTCTAATAAAGTTGGATCTTATTTTGGGAGCTTACAGAACTTGCAAGTAAACTGTGTTTCTCAAATAAGTTATAACTATAATATATAACTTTACTATAATAAGGTAAATTAAACTTGTGTAGAGACTTCCTAGAATTCTGTGATAAGAAATTTAAACTATAAACCCAAAATATCATACAGGGAGTATTAATTTCTTAGCTTTAACGTATAAGCTAAACAATCAATATTTAAAAAAAAGTAGCAATAACTATCAAATACAACTTCTCATTGCACAGTTCCTTAGGAAGGGATAAATAATAACACTAAGGTTCTTCGAAATTAAATAACGTTATTTATTTCGTTATTTAACTTAATCTGTATATATATATATATATATATATATATATATATATATATATATATATATATATATATATATATATATATATATAAGTTACCAATATGAATATCATTCACATTTGTGTTATATACCATACAGCACATTGTCGATATTAGCGACTTAAGGTCGACTGTATGTTATTTATTCAGTTTCCAAGAAAAATAATATTTTAGGTTATGCTTGTCTAAGTTTGAAAATTCCACGTGAACATCAGTTAACATGGAGTTCTCCAAAACACCCTCCTATCGTATATTCCTTCAAAATCAGATCTGAGCAAGCGTGGCTCTGTGAGAACATGCAGCAAGTGCGATCCTGCGTCGTGACGTGTTGATTTCTTATTCGCTTGTTCCTGGTGGCGCGTGTTTTGAGAATATTTCTTTTCGTTTCTTGAATACTCATTTTGAGTAAATGACTGCTGCAACCAAAAGTGTCGATGAGAAATATTGTTACGGCTATGCTGCATGAGTCATTCATGTGTCCAAGGAGATTGGTGTAGGATCAAAATGATATCAACGATCTTCCAGGTTACTTTGGGATTCATGGCCAATTTCTCCAGGTTAATGGTATTGTTCAATTTATTTGGCAACAAAATCTTTAAAATATCGTATCTACAAAACATATTATTAGTGTTCTCGGAGTCTAGAACATTTGTGAAATAACTTTTGCAAAATTTTTGGTACGATATAATTTTGTTTTGCGAGATATTATTTGCTTATTGTGATAAATTGCATTTAAACATTGAAATATTGGGTTTTATTGTGTAGGTCGAAAATGGCGAGGAATAAACCTTTAAATATGGCTTCATTCCGTACTGATTGCTTATTTAAAGAACCCTATAACACTTATATATATATATATATATATATATATATATATATATATATATATATATATATATATATATATATATATTATATATATATATATATATATTTATATACATATATATATATATATACATATATATACATATATACATACATACTATATATATAATACAGTGGAATCTCGATCGATCGTTCTCCGAATCATCGTTTTTTCGTATGTGTCGTTTAAATTATCCAGTCCCGACTATCATATTGCTTTGTTATGTTCCCCCTCTTCTATCGTTTTCCCGCATTGATCATTCAATTCAGTCGGTCCCTTGAAAAACGATAGATCGAGATTCCACTGTATATACCTTTCAGTTCTTCAAATTTTTATTATTTATATAGACTGAGTTTCTAGACAACAATAACGAACTTAAATAACGAAAACCTATATCAGCAAATTTTATAATCCTTCTTATTTCTAATAAAATCGGAAATCTCGGGGTCAGGGTTCGAACTGACACCACAAATGTTTATTAATTGCTTGTGCATCTGTAAAAGTTAGCACATACTATCATAACATTCTTCAACATGTGCTCATTTTAAGGAATTATTTCCCAGAATGGCAACTGAAAGTACGGTGAAAGTAAGCAGGCTAGGCCAAATACTGTGTTATCACATAGAAGGGAACTTGTAGAAACTAAAAATACTGTTTAAAATAACG
Source organism: Dolomedes plantarius (assembly GCA_907164885.2). NCBI lineage: Eukaryota > Metazoa > Arthropoda > Arachnida > Araneae > Dolomedidae > Dolomedes > Dolomedes plantarius. Next base: position 209,706,814 of record OU015495.1, read on the forward strand.
ATAATATATACATTTTTAAATGTTCACTTAAATAGAAATTTACGTAAGAAATTTTGTCTACCTCAGGAGAGAAAAACATATTGAAGTTCAAAACTTTATTTTTTTTAATTACTTTTATGTGCTGATATTTATTCAGTTTGAAAAAAAAATTCTCTTTTGAAGTACAGAATGATAATTAAGATATACATCTAAAAAATTAATTACATTTTAGTTTTTAAATAAAATCTAAAATATTATTTTAAACTTGAAAAACCGTGTATAATGTAATTTTCTATATTAAAAAATTGTAGAATATACAGTATCTGTAGATAAATTTATGTTTTTAATTATAAGATTAATAATTTTTTAATAAATGATCTATGCAGACTTAAGCATAATGAGGGAATAAAAAGTGCATCACATCGTTGACTTAGATTAATTAATGCGTTAATAATTAAGTTTTTAATTACTGGATGCTACGGATATTTATAAAGTGCAGCTATCTGCAATTTTCCATTATTTCCTGATTAGGCGATAATTTTCAAAAAAACAACCCTTAAAAGAGAGAAATTTGAGAAATTTCAAACTTTTTTCTAGACAGGATTTGAGATTTAAAAGAAGATTTACCTGCAAAATCTCTATTTAATAAAATGGTAATTCGCGGATCGATATGGTTCTGTTTTATCCTTTTCTCAGCATAAAAATTTCATTTAACTGAAAAAATAGTAGATAATGTTTCGCATTCAAGTTATTCGAAACGTTAGTATCATCTTTCAAGCACATAAAGTAACCTTAAATAAATCTTAACTTGCTGCATATTTGAAAAATCAAGAATCATTAGAGAGTTTAAGTTGTTATCCGATTTTCATGTTATAATTTTTAAAAAAAGCTACTTTTAAATAGGATGAATGTGCTACTGATATGCGAAGCATAGTTTACAGTATTATTTTAAAAGTATAAACAAAACAGAACGAAATGGAAAAAAAAATTCAAGTAACCTCTTCTAACGAAAACACCGCGGGTTATTAATGTAGGATTACGTATCGTCGCTTACCTCTTTTATATATACACTGCTCAAAACAATTAGGGGAGCACATGGTTTTAACGAAATTATGCAAATACTTACATCGATAAGTAACATAAAATAAATCATCCATAATTTAAAGCCTAGCAGGAAACAGAAGAAGAAAACTTCATACGCAAATCAATGTTCATGACGTCAAAAACCTGAAAAAGAATATAAGGGTGGAAATCGGTATGTTGCAGAAACGTCTGTTTTGCCTTAACTGTGAAATTCGATTGCTCAGTTATTCTTTTTCAGAAAAAGGTAACTTGAAAATGTCTCAACAACGTGATTTACCGGAATCCATGGCATGGCGTATTATAGGCAGACTTGAATCCGGGCAAACACAACGTAGTGTCGCGGACGATGTTGGAGTCGCCAGAAGTGTCGTTGCAAGGCTGTGGAATCGATTCCAAGAAACAGGGAATGTTAGACGTCGACCAGGGCAAGGTCGGCCACGCGCCAATACAGCAACTGATGAACGGTATATACTGTTAAAAGCTCGTCGAAACAGAACAGACAATGCTACTCAGCTGCAAAGACAGTTGCTCTTGGCAACTGTCTTTGCAGTCCTTGGGTGTCCAGCCAAACAGTACGTAATAGGCTTCATCAGGGAGGTCTTTATGCACGTAGGCCAATGGTCTGCATTCCGTTGACCTCACGCCACCGTGCGGCCCGAAGAAGATGGGCTGCTGAACATCGATATTGAGAGCAACATGATTGGAGCCAAGTGCTGTTTACAGACGAGTTCCTTTTCAGTCTGGAGTGTGATACCCGACGTGTTTCGGTATAGAGGGAAAGGGGCACTCGAAATAACCCCACATTCGTTCGTGAAAGGTCACAATACAGACGAGCTGGTTTTATGGTATGGGGTGGAATCGGCATAAGTGGACGTACGGACCTGCATATCATTTGGAATGGTACTTTGACGGCCCGAAGTTATGCAGACGAGATACTGAGACCTCATGTCATACCATACGCTGCAGCCATTGGAGATTCCTTTATTTTCCAGCATGATAATGCCAGACCGCATACAGTTCGTCTTGTGGAGAACATGCTTGAAGCTGAAACAATACAGCGTATGGAATGACCAGCGTGCTATCCTGACCTGAATCCAATGGAGCATGTTTGGGACATGCTCGGACGACGCATTCTTGCGAGACCAAGGCCACCTTTTACTCTCCGAGACTTGGAGATTGCACTTCTTGAGGAGTGGAACAGTGTTCGCCAAACTCTTATCGACAATATCATCGCATCCATGGAAAACAGGTGTGCAGCAGTCTTAGCTGTTCGAGGAGACCACATGCCATATTAAAAATCTTACATCATTTCTAAACAATACTTTTTTTATCGTTTACATGTAATCAAATTGTTGTCATAAATCATATTTTCAAGTTTTTTCCATATTTTCAAAGAATTAAAGCTTAATTACAATTGTTTTACGTCTTTTTTTTCTGTATTGCGTATTGATACCGCGTGTACTATCCATTTTATGCCAATACGTGGCTGTCTCGCACGGTTTTCTTAATTTCTTTTCTTGCTCCCCTAATCTTTTTGAGCAGTGTATATATGTATATATGTATCTATATACACTGGAATCTCGATCAATCGTTCCCCGAATCATCGTTTTCCCGTATAATTAGATTGTGTCATCTAATCCCGACGATTCTTGTTCATTGTTATGTTCCCGCATGTATCGTTTTGCAGCGTTGATTGTTCAATTCAGTCAGTCCTCTGAGAAATGATAGATCGAGATTCCACTGTATATGTACGTATGTGTATATATATATATATATATATATATATATATATATATATATATATATATATATATATATATATATATATATATGTATATATATATATATATGTATATATATATATATATATATATATATGTATATATATATATATGTATATATATATATGTATATATATATATATGTATATATATATATGTATATATATATATATATATATATATATATATATATAAATATATATATATATATATATATATATATATATATATATATATATATATATATATATATATATATATATATATAATATGTCAAAATTTTGACGCATTTTCGTATTTTTCTGTTTAACTGTTTACTGTTTGCCCAAGCGACACACACTGGGTTTGGGGCACTGCCAAAATTATAATTCGCGACAACGAACGGTTTTAGCGCCTGAAATTTTGCCGTTATGGAGGAATGTAATATCATACCAAATTCTAAAATAAGTTCATATTTTATGTAAATTTGTACGTATTTTGTTTACGTATCTTATGTATGCGCTTTGTTTATGTATCTTATGTATGTGTTTTGTTTATGTATCTTATGTATTCGTTTTGTTTATGTATCTTATATGTGCATCTTGTTAACCGTCATTCTGAATAAAAATTGTCCTTTTTATCAACTGTTATACTTCGCTCAAAACTAAAAATTGTAGCGTTAAACATTACTCTGTTTGAGAAAAATTGTCATTAAATGATAAATAAATGGTAAGTAAATAATAGTGTAAAATTAATTTTATCTTAAAGTTTAATAAAATACTGTAACTAGTGCCGTTTACATGTGCCAAGAACCCGGGTAAAAGCAGGGTCGTTTCTTACTTTTTCCCTACGATAGGGAAAAATGCAGGGTGGATTTTCGACCCTGCTTCGACCCAGGATAAAACCCGCTAATTACCCATGATGCATTTCGAAGCTGGGAGTAAATAACATGGCGGGTTTGAACTTGTGTGAATCCATGAAAATGCAGACAAATGATCGATGGAAGGATCTGGAACCCCTTAACGATCGCATAATTTTCAAGAAAACAGTAGAAAAGTGCCTATTTTTTTCCGGAGGATTTCATTTATTTCTTGATCTGCCTATCTAGTTTAAAAAAAAAAAATCCATGCCCAATTACATTATAAATCGAATGGTACTGTCATCTGGTATGTAAAATAAGAAATAAAATTTCATTTCAATAAAATTTCAATAACATTTTCACCAAAACAGAGCTTCCAAACAGAGCCACCAAACAGAGCTTCGTAATTTTGCCCACATTCTTTGTTGTGGAAAAACTAAATTTAGCGATGAAGCCATAGATCGTACAATTATATCTAATATCCGCATCAATCTTCTAGTTCTTATATTCCTTTTTTCTTATCTATTTTCTAAATTTATTTTTAAAAACAACAGAAAACAATCGTAAACGTTCTATAATTATCAACAGCGACTGACATGTGCTGCATTTATATAACAAATAGACGCCGACGTTAATTGTGTTTTAGAAGAGTGCATTGGTCGTGTCGACTTTATTTCCTGTAAGCAAGATATATGTAATCAAGGTGGGAGTGCTCAGTAGTTAAAATTTTAAGTAATGAATTAAAGTATTAAGGTAAGAATAACGAGGGTAAAAGAAAGAAAAATTAATAGTAAAGTTAAATTAAAACAAAAAAGTTAATTTTAACATAAAAAATATAGAGTTACAAGTTAAGAAAATTTAGAAGAAAAATTAGATAAGACTAATGATCCACGGAAAACAAAAAAGTAATAATATTAAGAGGCCCAGAAAAGCAGATAGCATAAGAATAAAAAAAATATTTTTGTAAGTTTTTCAATCTTTTTGAATTTTTAAAGTTTTATGATTTTTTTGTTGTTGTTATTTTTAAAATTTAAGAACAGCAATTGGAAAAAAAAAGTCCTTCCCCAGGACCATACACTTCGTAACGAGATAAATGAGGAGTTCGAAGATGGAAAGCTAAAAATAGCAGTACAGTGAATTTGGAAAAGTATGACACCGGCTGGGATCGAACCCATAACGTGATTTACAAGGAATGATGGTGTATGAGGATCACATCCGCCGAATCATGTGACGGCCTTTACTTCCGGTAAGACGGGTAAAAGCAGGGTGAAAATGTGGTCCCGTGTAAACGGACTTCGAAGGTTTTCCCTATTAGCGGGTAAATCCCGGGTATTATTGTTGTCCATGTAAACGCAGCTACTATTACTTTCTGTTTTCAAATTTTCTCACTCCACTGAATTTCTTGATTTTTTTTCACCGCAACGCCCAGCGTCCTCAAATGAGGACGGGCTATAATTTTAAATCACAAATTGATCTAATTTTAAATTTAAGAAGGAAAGTTGTTTTTTCTTACTTAGTCTACAAGCATGTTAATCGTGAAAATAGAATTAGAAAAAGGAAGCACTGGATCCATCCATACAACAGCGAGGGGTACGAGATAAATGAGGAGTTCGAAGATGGAAAGCTAAAAATAGCTAAATTATTGATATAAAAGATTAGACCAATTTTAGATTTTTTGTACTCAGGGGATCGTTATTACATAGATTTGAGAAAATGATGAAAATATTTCGAGCAGAAATAATTCGGGCATTAATGGGTTAAAATGAGACTTCATCGAAGAACTTATATTAATAAATGCTAATCAACATAAAACTATAAAAATCATATTATGCTAAATGAACTAATTCGTGAAGTTCCAGAGTTGAATGACAAAAGACTTTTACCTTAGCATTTGATAAAATAGGAGGGAAGTTAAAATGTACTTTCTTTTTTTTTTGAGTAAATATGTATTTAAATGAAAGCTAAAATATGTTCAAAAGCAAACCTCAACTCAAACACTTAACAAGGCGTTCGTTTTGGTCTTCCATCTGTCTCAATCTCCTAAAGTCAATATGTCAACCTGAAGCCCAAGATATAGTGTTTGGCGGTAAAAGCTTTTTTTTTCCCTACTTTTATCCCTACTTTTTCCCTACTTTTATTTAGGGATGTGGAGTGTGAGTTATTTAATGCGAAAATAAACAAATTGTCAGGCATTCAAAAGTATAGAAGACTGAATGTTTAATGTGTAGGAGAAGAAAATATCTTAAAAGATAAATCACTTTAAACATATTGAAAAGAAAACGCACCTACCTCTACCGGAGTGTCTTAGCGCTGGCCTTGAACTAGCAAAACTTATTTAAAAGAATGGTATTATAATTTTAAATTTGGCTCACGGAAATAGGCTCCACGGAATAACAAAACACAAACTCGTGGAGAATATACAGCAAAGATGCATTTTGATGCTAGAAATTTCCTCTTCGGTCGTTTTTACCATGTTTTTATTAACTCGCTTTCTTGTTTGTTTGTGTATTTGTTCCGTACAAATCTTGCAATCGATCTTTAACTAACTTCCCGACTAGCTAGGCATTTGAAACTTTTAGAATAGCTCAGAACACGATGACAATGCCTTATTTTAATACTTTTAGCCATCTTTAAGCAGATTTGAATAAATTTTCAGTTAATTTTGTTTTGTATGGAAAGTTAGAACGGAAAAAAATCCACAAGGTGGCGATTCGATCGAATTCAATGCTTGGACGTTTGCGTAACGGCGTTTGACGATTTTTAAAACAAAATACATGTGAATTTAGCTTGCTTAAAAAAATATTGTGTGAAAAATTTAGAAAAATTATAAAAGTTAGCAGTTTATAAAGTCTGTGGATAGTGAAGACGACTATAAAGGGATTAAAATTAAATAAAAGAAAGTGAAAAAGAATAATTAAGTGAAGGTTTGCGCAATTAGTTTATATGATTCAACAGAAAATTTAAAAACGTGGTATATAAAAAGATCCTTTTATCTTGTAATAATTTTTATGTTCGATCGGTCTCTCAAAATAGGTCTCTAAGTATAAAATAAAAACCTCATTGAACTAATAGATAGATGAAGTATTTATCTAATACTTTTAGCCATCTTTAAGGAGAATTAAATTCATTTTCAGTTATTTTCAGTTAATTTTGTTTTGTAGACTGCTGCAGCCATCTATTGACCGGGACGGAAACGAAAAGTTAAACGCAAGTTAACTTCCAATTAACTTCATTTTCTTTCAAGTTGATAGGATAATTCATCAAAAAAAATTTAAAAAAATATTTACTAATACATAGAATTGTCAGGTTTATATGATTCAACAGAAATTTTAAAAACATGGTATATGAAAAGTTATTTTTATCTTGTAATTATTCACTCATTTGTTTTCGACAAGGGCTTCGTACATATGATACCACATTCTCATCATCGTACCATACTGTCGAGCATTTTATATTTACTATATTTTAGTGGGTACGCCATATTTCTCTGTCTCATAATGATTCATAATGGCGATTTTGGGTCCCATTTATTTTTTTGGGTCCCCTATCATGCGTAAAATGAGGTCCAAATAAATAAATTATTTTAAAATTATACATGATAGCGTTACTTAGTTATTATTATGTTGCAGTTAATGCATTAGTTATAGTATTTCAGGATTGATTTTTCGTTTATAGATATGAATTAAAAAGAGAGCTATTTTTCAGACCAGCAGCTTGGGGCGTCATATTGCTGAGTAATAGCATATCCAACTGTAATGCAGATCTTTGAATTCAAATGTATCTTCATATACTTATACTAGCTGAAAACCCGCGCTTCGCTACGGAGTACGTTCAAATTAAATACAACGGTCAATGTATGCAACTTATGCCAAAAAATAAATATATATATTTATAATAAATGCGATGATCAATGTATACAATTGATGTAAAATATATATCTATCTATATATATATATTTATAAAAAAATCGTAAGGGATATGCATTTTTTTTGGATAATATCCAATCGCCTGCTCCATTAGAAAGAGAAAAAAATATTTTTTTTTGTCTATTTAGTTGTTACGCACGTGACGATAAATTTATTGAAAGTACCAGAAAAAGAAATCACGTGATCGGCATTTAATAAATTAAATTCTAAAAATTAATCTTTAAAATTTTACGAAAAATCAGGAAATGGAGGTAGAAATTCGAAAAAAACTTCATTTTGAAGGACTTTTTATGATCTTTCTCGTGATATAAATTTTATAACCCTCAATGTATTATTTTAAATGCAAACGTAAAAAAAAGTTTAAAAAACAGCTTAAAAATTTAATTTAAAAAATCTAAGAATAATTTTTCAAAAATCTTTCTTAGTGCACTCGTACACTATAAGAAGAATCGCCATGCAAAATTTCAGCCCTTTTGGTCCGGCGGTTTGGTCTGTGCGTTGTATGTCAGTCAGTGAGTCAGTTACGGAACTGTTTTATATATATAGATAAACTAGCTGAAGTACCCGACGATGCCCGGGATTTTAAGAATGTTTCTTGTTAACCAAAATCAATTTAAAAATTAACACAGTATAAATAACATAAAAAATATATGTGAAATGTTATACACGTCTCAGAATTTCAGCCTTTCATCATTTTAATACTAAAATCTGAAAAGTAAAAATGTCAAATTCTCTAATGTTTGTTAACCAAAATTAATTTAAAACTAAGCACAGTATAAATAACATAGAAAAAAAACCTTGTGAAATCTATAAATATATAAATTTATAATAAACTCCTCAGAATTCAGCTAGAATTAGCCTTTCATCATTGGGGTAAAAAAAAGCTGCAATTACAGGTTCAGCAGAAATTTCCAATAGAACAATGATATGACTGCAGCGTTGCCTCTTAAAAAAATGAAGTGTTTGATTGAGGGCTGCAAACCATTCAACTCCTCTCCACATTTAACTCCTATAAACATCCTCTACATATTAAATTCCTTTTCTCTCCATAATAAACTCCTCAGAATTTTGGTATATTCAGCCTTTCATCATAGTACCACTAAAATCTGAAACATCCTCTCCAGAAATATAAATTTATTAATTTCAATAATTAAACATACACAAATATATAAATTGCGCAAAAGTTTTTTAACCAACATTTGAATAATTCGTAAATGAAAAAGCATATGAAAATAAAGATAAGAACTTCCGGAATCGAAATTAATTACCCTTAATTTTTAATTAATAAAAAACCAACATAATATGAATAACAACGATAGTTGCTTAAAACCATATGAAAATAAAGCTATTATAAAGATGATAATAATAAAAAAAGCATAAGAAAATAATGCTCGCGCATGAAGTTAACGTTACGATATAAAGATAGTAATAATAATATAAACCGCGTGCATAAAATATTTAGCTTTTCAAGCGAAATAAATTGATTTTTAGAAAAAAACTACTTTTAATCGAGAAATTAAAATACATTGCACAAAATTTTAATTTTACCAACTTTCCACCCTACAATTTACACCCTACTTCTTTTAAATAGGATGTAAATATAAAGTTTTAACAGCCAATTGAATGCCAGTTAAAAATAATGTGTGCGCATGAAGTTAACGTTACGATATAGAGATAGTAATAAAAATCTATATATATATAAAACAGTTCCGTAACTGACTAACTGACTGATTGACTGACTGACATACAAAGTACAGACCAAACCGTTGAACCTAAAGGACTGAAATTTTGCATGGCGATTCTTCTTATAATGTAGGGGTGCACTAAGAAAGATTTTTGAAAAATTCTTCTTAGATTTTTTTAAATTAAATTTTTAATCTGTTTTTGTAACTTTTTTCAAGTTTGCATTTAAAATAATAATTTGAGGGTTGTAAAATTTATATCACGAAAAACATTCAAAAAATATTACATTCAAAAAATATCATCTGTAGATAGAAAGGGGAGAGAAAATTTAAAGAAATGTAAATTTATAATGTACTCAGGGAATGTATTATTGTGGTTCTATATCAGAAAAATAATAAAATACATATATCATAAAATAAAAAATATACATTAGCATATTGGGCACGAAGTTGCGTATCTTTCATGTAACATCAAACTCCCTTATTTTAATTCAAATGTTTAAAAAAATTTTAAAATAATAACATTTGAAAATTTCGCATAAGTTCATTTTGAAAAATTCATGTATTTCATATATATCTTATTTATTCTGCACTTTGTAAAAAAATAGAAATATGCCTGTCAAAAAACAGTAGTCAACTGCCCCAGAGCGCGCGTTGCAACGCTCTCATGTGTACATAGCCTAAAGGACTGAAATTTTGCATGGCGATTCTTCTTATAATGTAGGGGTGCACTAAGAAAGATTTTTTAAAAATTCTTCTTAGATTTTTTTAAATTAAATTTTTAATCTGTTTTTTGTAACTTTTTTCAAGTTTGCATTTAAAATAATAATTTGAGGGTTGTAAAATTTATATCACGAAAAAGATCATAAAAATTCCTTTAAAATGAAATTCTTTTCGCATCTTTACCTCCATTTTCTAATTTTTGGTGAATTTTTAAAGATTAATTTTTACAATTTAATTTATTAAACGCTGATCATGTGATTTCTTTATCTGGTACTTTAAATAAATTTATCGTCACATAACAACGAAATAGACACACAAAAAATTAAAATAGTGGCGCCATCTACTGTACGCTTGTGAATCGAGAGTTGTTGGTTATTTATTAATTAAAAATATTGGAAAGTTCTTGTGGATCTATAAATATACATGTGACAACAGTTTTAAAATTTATAAATTATCAACCTACACAGGTGATAATTTATCCGGCGTTGCCCGGGATTTTAAGAATGTTTGTTAACCAAAATCAATTTAAAAACTAAACACAGTATAAATATCATAGAATAAAAAGCATGTGAAATGTTATACACATGAATAAAAAGAAAACCCAACATAAAAAACCATAAATTTACAATAATATCTTCAGAATTCAGCTAGATTTAGCGTTTCATCATTGGAGCAAAAAAACCCTGAAAAGTAAAGCATAAAATATATACATTTATAATAAACCACTAAAAGCTGAAAAGGAGAAATGTCAAATTGTCTTTAGGAAAGTAAAGCTGAAAAGTAAAAATGTCAAAATGTCGAATGTTTGTTAACCAAAATCAATTTAAAAACTAAATACAGTATAAATAACATAGAAAAGATTTAGCCTTTATCATTGGAGCAAAAATTCCTGAAAAGTAAAACATAAAATACATAAATTTATAATAAACCTACCAAAATCCATTAAAAAAATAAACACAGTATAAATAACATAGAAAAAAAAGTATACGAAATGTTATACACATTAATAATATGAAAAATAAAATAAAATAAAAATAATAATTTTTTAAAATAATAAAATAAAATAAAAATAATTAAAAAAATAATAAATAAAAATAATAATAATAATAATTTAAAAAATAATAAAATAAAAGCTGAAACAAAAAAGCCTCCATAAAAAAGCTGAAAATACAGGTTTAGCAAAATCTGTACGATCCGTATTCGAACCCGCGTCGTGTTGTATAGTAAATTAACGCTCTTACCGAATGCGCCACAATAACATGCTGGTGTATTGTGTAAATAGGAGAATATTTGTATTAAAATTACTGGAAAGTTGCTATGGGTTGGTGAATATACATGTATTTATGGAGTAAGAGGAGTTTTAAGTTAGAAATAAGTTAGCAGGATAGAAGCTTAGTCTTTAACTCTTCAATAGACACAAAGACATAAGCGAGGGGGGTTGCAGTAGCGATTAAAAATGATCTTGTGACACTTAGCGTGGTTGATTCGAATTTTCCATCGCGTGTGATAGTGTCAATATGCCGTTGGATCCGATTTATTTTAGAGTATAAAATCTGACTTGAAAGATTATTATTTTCATTTATTATTCTGGTTTAACATATAACTTGAAACTTTTTGATTTTATTTATTTTTATCTTTTCGCTCGCTGTTTGCCAGCTAAGCCTAACGTGGACGCCATATTCAGAGTGGTGATTCCACAAAGTGTAACATCTTACATTTAGTTTCAAAATTTTTGGTTTTTTATTAATTAAAAATCAACGGTAATTAATTTCGATTTTTGAAGTTCTTCAGACCCTCGGCTGTTTTTAAAGACGCCTGTATGTAAAATTTCACGATCGTTGCTCCTAAACTGTGGATTTCTATACAATTACAGAGATACAAACATTCATTTTTATATATTAGATGAATACAACAAAAGTATTTATAAACAGATAGCTATTATGAAAAGAAAAGATAAAATCTTTGTGCTCGAGGAATAAACAGGAAATGAAATCCAACTTAAATAAAGCCCAAATAACAGTAAGATGCAATTATTTTGCATACGGCCGTTTCGAAGCGACAAAGGAGCTTCTTCATCAGTGCAACGAACAATAAAAGCAGAAGACTAAACGACCAGACACGTGCACATGCACTTAAATACCCACACGTGTCGAGCACCCAAAGACGTGAAGTAACGGAGAGACCGAAAAAGGTAAGCAGCGCCATCTAGAAGCAAAAAGAGGGACAAATTGAAAGAACAGGCCAACACAGCTATTAGTATTGTTATCTCGATTTTGAGTCAGTTAAATTGGAGATTTTAGAAATGTTTGATCAAAGAAATACTAAAGTTTTTTTGTTTGTTTGTTTTTGTATTTCTAAAGTGGAAGCACTTTGTTGCGAGACATTGGCCTTTTGTAATTCACCTCCGTCTTGCTGGCGACTTTATAATAGGAGCACCATTCAGGTATGCCAGCATTGGGCCCTATGAGGAGGCAACACGGTTACGACTAAGCCTTATTCGGGATTCGAACCCAAACCCACAGCGCGGAAAAGCACGACACTAACCACTATGATATGTGATCAGCAGGAATCCAATAGTCTTCTAAACATATTATCGATTAAGACACTATATCTATTGAAGCAAATAAAAGAGATTTGCATTTCTAACAGGACTTCCTGGGTCCTTTAAATATATCTTCTGCGAGATAGATCACATATTGCAATTTGCAATCATTTGATCATTTTTGTTTTTACTCTTCAACTGTTCAATCGTCTAATAAAATTCGCCGTCACCTCGTATTACCGTCTCTTTTCAACAGAAATGAACACTTACTTCTCGAAACGCTGTTCCAACACAATCGCATATCGTTTGACGACTTTGGAAAGGAAATCAAAGTGAAAGAAAAATGAAGCGACCGGGAAAGGTGATGATCGTTATTACAGGTGTAACTTATGTTCGCCTCTTCATTCCGCGGGGGTGCGAAATATTTTATGCTGCACTTAGGAGTTGATTTCCGGTCTTGCATTGTGCCATTTCTTTTTCGCTCTCAGAAATGTTGTTGCAGTTTATGCGGCGAGAGTTCTTTTGGGCGGAACAGCACTCTTGGTACGATAGAGTGTTGAAAAGTAATGAAATTGTAGATAAAGTGGAAGAGGAAGTAGCATGAAAGAAAGACATGGAAAAATAAGGAGTTAGGAAAGGGAAATTCATTGAATTGGGGGACTATTAAGGTGAAGAGATTGATAGGCATATAAGGTTTTCGTGTTTTGATTTACTACTAATAGAAAAAAATAATTACAATGTAAATGCATTAATGAAAAATATCTATGAAACTTTTAGCATAATTAGATATGTTTATCAATACACACACACACACACACACACACACATATATATATATATATATATATATATATATATATATTCACTGCTGGACACCCAAATTGCAACACCAAGAAAGACAAGAGATATCACAACAAAATTTATTTTGTAGATAACATGTTGACCAAGTATCAAATGATTAAATTTATAGACTTGTGATTCCTGCCAAAATCAGTAGCCAGAGTAGCCGCCATTGTTGGAGATCACCGCTGCCACACGCCTCGGCATTGATTCAAAGAGACTTTGGATGAGTTCTTGGGGTACAGCAGACCAAGCAGCTTCCACACGTTGCCAAAGTTGATCTGCTGTGGCAGCTGGGGATGGAATCTGGGACAATCGTAGAAAAACCATGGACCACATGTTTTCTATCGGCGAAAGATCCGGAGAGCGAGGCGGCCAGGGAAGCAGTTCAATCTTAATAAAATCATCGCGTTATACCCAAGCATTTTTGAATGAAATTTAGAATTTTGAAAGGGTTTTGGGGTTTTATAATTTATATATATATATATATATATATATATATATATATATATATATATATATATATATATATATATATATAATATATATATATATATATATATATATATATATATATATACTATATATATATATATATATATTTATATACCATATATATATATATATATATATATATATATATATACTAGATAGTGCCCGTCAAAACTTGACGGTAAATAATTGAACAGTTCCAATAAAAAAAAGGTTCATAACCCTGTTAAAATATTAGAAATATTTAGAGAATATTAGCTGTTTTTCTATCCGATGTTATAATCAAAATTGTTGTAAAAATCCGAGTTTATAATTTAAAAAAACGTCTTGGAAAAAAAAGCATGCTTACCGCTGATTTTTCAATCCGACTTGCACAAACTAACTAATATGCTATAAATATGCTATGTATAAATAAATTAAGCAAAAATAAAATATATAAACTAAAGAAATTTAGATTAAAAAATCTTACAACTTACTCACGTGCAAAAAATTTTTGCAGTCTATTTAAGCAGCACTGCAATCGCGTTTCAGAATTTTCTTATTTTCACGAATTTTAAAGCTGTATACATGTGCATTAAATGACAATTAACTTAACCTACAAATTTGTTAAACAAACGATTTTGGTGTTTTTAATTTCTGTTTATTATTGTATTTTTGCACGTGAGATTAATATAGGCTGATATATTTGTGATGCGGTCGCTCCGGAAGCGTTACTTGACAGAGGCATACACAGAACACGGCAACTATTAGGGGAATATATTTATTTATTTATTTATTTATGTAATATATCCATTACATCCTTAAATTCCAATCTGAAAGAGAAACCAGCTCATATTTAAATGGCTGGAGCTAGACTCAGCCTGAAAGGAATAAAATTAAAATCGGAAGCAGTCGGATCGAATCGTTTATTAGAGCGACAAAAGTGCATCCGTCCATTTCAGAAGACAGCTCGGAAGCAAATATCACCTTTCAACAGTAAACGCGAGAGGCGATAAAAACATGTGGCTATTATTTTGCAGGATCAACAGATATCGGGGCTCGCGATGCGAACCCACGCCTGAATTCTAACATGTACACATGTAGAAATGCAAAGGCATGCGATTTATGGGAAGTTATGTTGCTAAGGGTTTTAAAGCGATAAAGTAATGTTACTGGGGATTGGATTTAGGAAAGGGAATTTAAATACCAGACTGGAGGGCATAATATTTAATTTATTACATTTATATATATATGTATATATATATATATATATATACACACACACACACACACATATATATATATATATATATATATATATATATATATATATATATATATATATATATATATATATATATATATATATATATATATATGAAATGACCGGATGGACATCTCATGAAATGGTAGCTTACATCGTGGCTGGAAAATAATAAAATTACCTTCAGGAACAAACTAATTTATTAACGAGAAAAGCAACACATCTTACTCGCTTCGAGGCAGTCCAGCGTCTCTCGCCAAAAGCGCCAAAATAGAATTAGGTCAGAGAGGTTGCCAGAATTGGCGGAGGAAGTTAGTATGTGGGAAGGCGAAGCCAAGACAAGAAGGACGGGTTACCATGGCAGAAATGAAGTACAAAATGGGCGATTATACGTAGTTAGTAATATTATCACACACACACACACACACACATATATATATATATATATATATATATATATATATATATATATATACATACATATACACATATATATGTGTGTGTGTGTGTGTGTGTGTGTGTGCGTGTGCCCTCACACATGTATAATCTTAAATAAATAATGAAAAGCTCTTTGTAAGTAAAAGAGATAAATTAATGAGTATTATACGGGAGAACGTGTAGAAACCGACAGCTTTATTTTTTCTCCTGGCAAAACATACTTTAAGAGCGATGGGAAGACAAACTAAGAAGAATATTTTTCCAATCACTTGAAAAAATTCTAAAATTTTCAACCATTTGTATTTGCAAAAATAATCATCTATCTCTTTCATAAATTTGAATGTGGCATTTTCTAAATACTCAACTTCGTGAAAGACGATTTTCTTCGTTTTGCCAGCAACAGAATGATTTCTTCATAAACATAATTCATGGCTATCTCATGTTCTTCTCTTTGAGCCTTGAAAGTACTTAAAGTAGAAAATTTTCCAAAAAACTTTAGAAAAAAAGAAATGAAGGGAAAGGTTTCCATAACAAAATGCAACTTAATTGATGAGGGAATTCAAGCATAATTAGAAAAACCAGTCTGAAATTAATGGGCAGAGATATGTGAATAAAATTCGGAAAATGAAAAATTGAAAATTAATTTTAAAAAATATATATCCTACCACTTTTATGCTCTGGATAAAGTTTTAAAAATTATGGTTTTTCACAGCAATTGAGATATTTAAAAAATTTGCCACTATACATACAAATCTTATTTTAAATTTATTTCATTAATTTTTAAATATTTCAGTTGAAAGGAAAATCAATTTATCATGTTGGGAATTGAGAGAGACATGGTAAAAATTTTCGCAAAATAATTTCAATACTGTATTTAGTTAAACAGTGAAATAATATTTAAATGTCATTATTTCATATCAAAAAATCTATCTATCCTTTTCATTTTAAAAATATCCTTATCTTTTTTTTTCTTAAAAGAAGAAAAAAGGTTTAAAAAGCTTTCAATGATAAATAAATTATGTCTGTATATCAAACTTGCCAGCCAAAAGAGTAAAAACATTATCAGAATAATTTCAGAATATAAAATTATAATTTACGTTCAAATATTTTTATTATCTTAATAAAAGAACTTGATAGTGTCTGTCCATTATTTTTTCCTTCAAGCTATTAATTATCAGTTCTTGAATCTTAAAGTGAAAAGTGGCTAGAAACTAAATTAAAAAAGTAGAAAGCATATGCTTTTCTATTCACGCAGCCTTTAATGGAGGTTTTGATAATGTAAATAATCTACTGATTTTTCAAATGGAATTCTGCCCTTTAAAAGAAAGAAAAAAATAAACTGCTTTATTAATCTCTTTTTATTTAAGTTTTCTATAATAGTCATTTATTCCAATACGTGTTCTCTTCTGCCTTCACTAAAACGCTACATGAGTATATTAAAAGAAAATGCTGGAGAATCTCTTTGATGACGCATATTTCACATGTTAAGTGCAACTAGGATATCTATATATACAAAGCAGTTCCATAACTGGCTGACTCACTGACAGATAACGCACAGACCACAACGCTGGACCTAAAGGGCTGAAATTTTACATGGCGATTCTTTTTATAGTGTAGGGGTGCACTAAGAAAGATTAATGAAAAATTCTTCTTAGATTTTTTTAAATAAAATTTTTAAACTGTTTTGTAACTTTTTCTAAGTTTGCATTTAAAATAATAATCTGAGTAGTTATAAAATTTACATCACGAGAAAGATCATAAAAATTCCTTAAAACAGATCTTTTTCGAATTTTTACCTCCATTTTCTGAATTTTGGTGAATTTTTAAAGATCAATTTTTAGAATTTAATTTATTAAATGCTGATCACGTGGTTTCTTTTCTTTTTGTGATACTTTAAACTAATTTTGCGTCACCTGCATAACCACGAAATTGACATTTTTTTTTTGCTAATGCTGCAGACAATTGGACATTATCCAAAAAAATATTAAAATAGAGTGAAAGAAATGCCCCTAAAACTGTACTATATTAACTATACTACATTCTTTAGTATGTTCTATTAGATATTATTTAAATATTTTCTTCTACAATTTTTGTCGATAAAAATATCTGTTACGATTTTTTATAAATATAACTATATATATATATATATATATATATATATATATATTGGCATAAATTGCATACATTGACCATTGTATTTAATTTGAATAACCGCGTACTCCGTAGCGAAGGACGCGTATTCCGTTAGTTACCTATAAAATGCTTAGTGAATCCCAATTAGAGGATACTTTTGGAATTTTTTTAGAAAAAATAGGTATTTTCGTTCAAATTCAAGCTAATCATAAGAATTTTGAAAAAAAAATTTTTAAATTCCAATGGAAAATAATAAATAATTCTTTCTCTAACAGATTGCCCAAAGAATCGGTTTAGCAAGTTAAATATACAGATATTCTTTATTCGCCTTCTATAGGCTGAAAGAATATTCAAAAACCCGATATAGTTTGCTGCAGCGGCACACCTTGAAATCTATCTACAGAGATCCAATGAAAACTTAAATGCACATATCTAGCTGAAACTCTACTACACAATGAATAGCATCTTCTAAAACATCATATAGTATGCATTGCTTATTCATTCATTTGATGTAATCGCTTAGAATTCAACGAACTTTACCCGCCACAAATATACATAATTCAAATAATATTGTTTAGGACACAATGTCGCATATGTCTCAATATTCATTGCTAACAAAAAAGCACAGTTGAGGGCTGCAATATCATTTCAATATAATTTTTATTAATTTATTTTCAAATATGCTAGAGCCAACTTACCAATTCTTCTAATCTGGAGAAACTAGCTGAAAACCCGCACTTCGCTACGGAGTACATTCAAATTAAATACAACGGTCAATGTATACAATTGATGTAAAAAAAAAATATATATATATTTATAAAAAATGCGGAACGGATATTTTTATATACAAAATAATGTAGAAGAATATATTCAAATTAAATCTAATAGAATACTAAAGAATCTAGGTTTGAGGAATATATCTTTTACTGTTTTTTTTAATATTTTTTGGATAATGTCCAATCGTCTGCCGTATTAGCAAGAAAAAAAATATTTTTTTTGTCTATTTAGTTGTTACGCACGTGACGATAAATTTATTTAAACTACCAGAAAAAGAAATCACGTGATCGGCATTTAATAAATTAAATTCTAAAAATGAATCTTTAAAAATTCACCAAACACCAGCAAATGCAGGTAAAGATTAAAAAAAGATCTCATTTTAAAGGAATTTTTATGGTCTTTCTCGTGATGTAAATTTTATAACCCTCGAATTATTATTTTAAATGCAAACTTGAAAAAAGTTACAAAAGCAGCTTAAAAATTTAATTTTAAAAAATCCGAGAATAATTTTTCAGAAATCTTTTTAGTGCACCCCTACAATATAAGATGAATCGCCATGCAAAATTTCAGCCCTTTAGGTCCAGCGGTTTGGT